>ML685804.1:6473210-6497543 GCA_007922175.1 Pelusios castaneus
ATTGTGGGGTGTCACCCCTCCACCCTGCTGCCTTCCCATTCATTGTTGTGGGGTGTCACTGTGTCACTCCTCCACACTGCTGCATTGCCTTGCCTTTCATCATTGTGGGGTATCACCACTCCACACTGGTGCCTTGCCTGCCTTCCCTCCCATTCATCACTGTGGGTGTCACCAGGTCACCTCTCCATATTGCTGCCTTGCCTGTCTTGCCATTCATCATTACAGTTTTCTCATCTCCCTGGAGATGGCACTGCCTCTTGGTAACCTCAGGATGCACCTCCCAACTCACAATGTGGTGTGGCCACATCCTAGCTCTGCTGTATCATGGAATTGCCATGTCACAACATCACTGCATCATCCGTCTCCCTTGCTAAGTCGTGATGTGCCATTGCTCTGCCACGGTGTAATGTTGCTACCGTGTGGCACAGTGATGCAGAGATGCAATTTGCCCCATGTTGGCATGTTATCTTGCGATGTGCCCATGTCATCTTGCATAGTTGTGTTGCAGCATTGAACTAGCACATCCCCATGAAGTTGTGGTGACTCGTGTTCATGGCGTCCTGATGAAATGCTGTCATGACTGAGAGACGTGTTGTCTTGTGGTGTTGCAGTGATGATGTCCTGGTCCTGAAATAGTTTTCAGGCTTATTTTTAGTGGTTCTGGGGAGGCAGGACTGTGTAAGCAGACAGTGTTTTGGGAGATACTAGCTTTGGTCAGATAATGATAGCATTGCCTGGTGGGAGAAGTGCAGATTACAATCTGTGGCCTTCCTGCATAGAAACTTTTTTATAGGGTTTGTTTTGAGGACTCAAGTGGCGGTTAGAAGGATAACTGACAAAGTCCCTCAAACAGCTGCCCTTCTAAGTGCCACTCAAGTCCCCAAAAAAGCCCTGGAAAAGATGCTATGCAGGGAGCCCACTGTTGCATCATTGTGATTGTGAGATCCCATGTTGTCTTTTGACATTGCATGCTCGCAGTCTAGCCTGTTTTGTGTTATGATGATACCAGTTCTCTCCAGCTAGCAAGGGTAGGTTGGGTCAGTACTTGATGTTCTTTAAACAGCACCTCTGTAACGTTAATATTTTGGTTTGTTTTTTGTGGCCGTGTGTTAGTCTGCATGACTTAATGAAAGTCCAGTGTTGATAATTACATTTTCCCCTAAGTTCTTTCAAGACCCAGTGATCTGATGCACTGTGGCAATGGTCCTTCCAATTTTTCATCTCAGGAGACCTTTCATGTAGCTGGAGAGTTGCTCCTTTTTCAGTTGCTGCAAAATGATGCACCCTTATTTTGTATTCCAGAGTTTTCACAAGGAACTTTTTGACCAAACAGCCTTTCTCTACCCCTTGTGTAGCTGCTTCATGTCTTTGTTGAGCATTCCTTTGGTGTAATTCAGAAGTGGTCATGTACTGCTCCTTTGGTATAATTTAAGAATGGTTATGTACTGCATTACATCAAATTTGGAGAAGTAGCAAACACACACTGTGACAGAAGAATACTGCAAAGAGACCTTGAGAGAGAGCGCAGTGGTGGGTGCAAGCACCAATCAAAAAATTATTACTAATAAATGTAAAGTTCAGGGAGGAGAAATAAAAAGCATGGAAACATAGTGGCAGGACTTGATTCAGGAGCCATTCCCATTGTATTAAAGCATATCACTCTTCATGTTGTTTTCAACTTGTCTTAATTCTGTCCCAATATCACTTTCATGGATAGTCCAAGAGCCTTAAAATTTTATCTGTCCTGTTAAGGGATTTCCTGTCTGCAGGGTGAATTCCGTTAGAGAAACATTGAGTTCCTGATATGTATGCATGGGTTTTTGTTTTTTGTTTTTTAGGACAACTGGGATTTTTAAGGCTCTGGGCCTTATTGTTCTGTCCAAAAAAAAAAAAAAAAAAAAGGAAGGAAGGTAGGTGTAAGAGGTTCTCTTTGAAGCAGTTGATCTTGATATAGAAATAGGTGACACACCAAATCCTATACCTAAAGAAATATGGAGAATTTTGTTTGCCTTTGCCTGAAATCCTCTTTTAAAAATTCTTAGATTTAGAGAAGCTAAACATGTTTAGGGCACTAATAGAATCAGTATGTGTAATTAAATGAGGCATATAAGCAATGAGAGGTGTGTGTGCACATGCACATTTTAAAAATATATTAGTTTAGCACTTGGTGGTTGCTCTAACTGACTATATATTTTATGAGAGTAGTTATTCTTCCGCTATTCTTTATTTTGACTTTTGCTAGGACTACAGCTTTCCAGACCTAAGGCTTCTTTCATGGGTGCCTGTTGGGAGAGGCTGGTCCTGCCATAGCTTTCGATGGCTCGCTTTAAGCTTGTCTTCCACCAGAAATTTGTCATGTTGCAATGTGAATCTTGTCATGCGACATTATCACCTCATCCTCAAAGATAGTTTAAGACTGTTCTTAATGTCCTGCAGGTCATCCTGGCAAGGTATAAACAGTCCCTTGAAATATAACACAAATGGCGACACTTCCTGCATTTTACATCCGTGTAGAAGGTATTGGTAGAGTGGAAAGTGTTCATATCATGTAACCTTCATGCAGGTGGGTGGCTTCCTCCCCCTCCACCAAGATTATGAAACAAAAAGTGCTGCCACAAATAGACATTTCTATAGGAAACAGTGGTGGCGGCGGTAAAGCAAGACCCTGTGATAGGATGTGGGAACAGTGCCATTAATTCATATATTCACGTTACATTCAGGTTATGCTAACGTGGTAAACCACAGATGTTTCCAGTCAGTGCCAAAAGGATGCTGGGTAAAAATCACACTTGAAAATAAATAAGACCAGAGGCGAACACCAAAAGAATGTGGAAAATCTAATAAGCTCTTCACTATAACTACTGCTTCATCCATTTACATTTTGGATGACTTAAAATAAAGTATTTGGTTTCACCTTTTGGTTCTCGAGCCCAAAATGCTCTAGGGAAGGTTTGAATTAAACTAAAACTTCATACTGAATTGGTTGTTTTGGTTTGGTTTTTTTTTTAATGGAATCATTCTTATTATCAACCTTAGTCTCTCCCTTTAGAGGTTTGGGGAGTGGGGAAAGTTTTTTAAAAAAAAAAAAAAAAAAAAAAAAAAAAGGTGCCTATCCTTGTTTTTAAACCAGATCCATGGAACAACTTTAATTTTTAGTCCCTTATTAATTTTCCCCTGGGAATAAACTTCTGTAAGAATAGATAGTATATTATTTTATTTGTGCCACTTCTAAAACTTGAAAACATTATGATGTAAACATAGCTGGCCTTGTTTTCTCAGATTCCCCTTCTGCCCCCAATGCATTATCCATCGAAGATTTAAAGCCCTTTCCGCCGTTGGATCAGAGCTGCACTAGATACAACCATCTACTAAACTAGTGAGTACGGTATTGCTAGCAGCTTTCTAGCATGGTTTACTTGACCAGTGTGAACAGGCAGGGGGTCTCTTTCCCGAGAGCCATACCATAGAATCATGGAACGGACCTCATGAGGTCATCTAGTCCAACCCCCTGCTAAAAGCAGGACCACTCCCACTAAATCATCCCAGCCAGGGTTTTGTCTAACTGGGCCTTAAAAATTTCCGGAGATGGAGATTCCACCACCTCCCTAGGTAACCCATTCCAAGGCTTCACCACCCTCCTAGTGAGAGAGTTTTTCCTAATATCCAATTTAGACCTCCCAGAAACCAAAACTCCCAGTCAACACGCTACTACTTAGGTACCTATCCACCTCGTATTCTACTCAATAGAATGGTTTTAGAATATGGCTCTGCTAGAACCTAGCTGGTATTAATAGTGCTCCGTATATGATTATAGATTGCATTGCTCTTTTCCAAGTGCTGAACAAGTTTTCAAACAGGCTTAATGTTACCTGAGTAGGTAATTCCTGTTACAGCTATACAGCATTCTGTGAATGAAGCTGTTGGATCAGAGCTGCACTAGATACAACCATCTACCAATTCATGGATTTTGACCTCTGGTTCATCTGCAGGCCACTGACATTGCTGACTATTTGACTTGGCATATTGATTCTTCTAGATTTTATGGGTTATGTTACATTCTCTGTAATTCTACTTTGTATCTAGTGTAAGTTTAAGACCTACTTCCACCATCTGTTGGAGAAATATAGTCCCTCCTGGGAAAATGAAGTAAGAATAGTTCACCATTTCTTTATTTTTTTTAAATTAGTTTTTCAGTTATTTTGGTCTAAGCAAATTTTAAAATGTTTATGTACTACAGATTAGCAGAGTGAACGCTTTAATAAACAATGGTGCCTGAACTAGAGACCTTATCTAGTAGATAATCCCTGAATTGAGACTACCTTGAAAGCATTTCCAAGACTTCAGTACAATATTGGTTGTCCTATACTCTAAAATTCTCTTGGTATTTGACTTATGGTGGGTTTCATCTTGCATTTATGTAGTTCTTGATCAGTGTTCAGACCTATGGAGCCTGGTTCTCCATTGTCTAGCCCCTTGTGCTGTCTCTTACAGGAGAGCAAAGGGGACGTAAAACATTACCATTCTGCTCTTGTAGCATTTGAAACCCACTTGGCATTGGTGTTAACAAGGGCTTGACAAACCCCGGTGCCAGGTCCGCATGGCACCTGGGGTTTGTAGTGTGGCATGTAGCTCTGCCATGGAACTGCAGTGGCAGAGTATGCCTAAAAATAGAGCCACTGGTGCCTGTAGTGGCACTTTGAAGATTTGGTGGCATTTTGGCAGGGGTGTGCGTGCATGTGCAGTCGCTGAAATTGACAATGGCAGTTTTTCGGGGGCAGGGGGGTTGTCCCAGCTAGGCACCTTCATTTGAAGCTGGGCGCCTAGCTGGGCAGTGATTTTGTCAAGCCCTGGTGTTAGTGACAGTGCAAGGTGCAGGACAGCACAGAATTGCGCCAAAGGTAGGGCTTGACAAAATTGGCTCCCAGCTAGGTGCCAGCAGTTTTTAGTTTTGGTTGCCAGAGGGTGCTCATCTGCAGCATTTCTGCAGTGGAGGTAGGCGCCAGGCTACAAACCTTGGACATCATGGTGACCTGGCACCTGGGTTTTGTCGAGCCCTGTGCTAAGGGACCCCAGAGTAAATTCAAACCAAAAAGCTTTGTAGCGCTTTTCCTCAATTGACTCCAAGTTTCCACTGGTTTTGCAGTATGAAATTCTTCAGCTCATTCTCTTGGTATTGATGCTCTTGGTAGGACCCAGTTGTAAGTGACAGAGCTTGGCATGGGAAGGGGGAGAGCGCGCAGTATGTCTGCAGTGACAGTACAGCTATCTGGCAATATGACTAGCAATGTGAACTTTGTGGCCAAGAGAGAACTTTTGTTCTGTTCCAGGGTTAAGGGATTGAAGTGAAAGTTCACCGCATCAAATGCTGTTCAGTACAAAATGGGGCATCTAGTGTGTGTTGGGATAAAGGTCTGTATTATGCAGTGGAAGGAAATGGAATTGATTCAGGAAGCAATCAGGTATTCAGTCTTGCAAAGAAATCCTGTTTTCTTGGTGGGTAGGCAGTAGGGAACAGGTGCTTAATCATTCTCCTGTTGAGATAGGAAGGATCCTGTTGTCTTTTGGAGATGCATAAAATGACTTTGACCCTCTCATGTTTCAGTTGCTACCCAGGGAAACGTATTCAGTGTCTTCCTTTAAAAATAACTCCACTATAGCAAAACCTTTTGGGATGCTTTTCCCTGCGAGTTTCATGTTGAATCTGCTACAATAACTAGTGTCTTCAAAGGATGGTGCAAGTTTATGAACCCTTTAATTATCTTCCATTAAAATAATTTTAAAAAAAATTAAAATGAAAAACTCCTCTTGTGATGAGAAGCTGATTTTGGAGCAGACAATTTTCTGTTTGTTTTGAGCATATGCTTATCTTTTTCAGAAGAGCTTGCAGGGACCATGTGTTCTTTTAAATGAACAAATAGGTACCGTGCTTTATGGGTTATTAGGACTGAGTCATGTAGTTTATACCATATAGTTCCATTCTTCACGTCTCTCATTTGTCTACCCCTATATCTACTCTATCCAAAGCCATCACAGATGGATTTTTAGACCCTTTACTTTCTTCTGTGAGATTTGGTAATGCAGCTTTCCATTTCTAGCTACGGGAGGCTGTCTCAGTGGGAAACTACTCAGCTTCTCAATACCTGTTGTAAACTGGCAGCCAGAAATTGCAGCTGAATTATGCTAGGTTCACGTCATATGCCTCTGATCCCAATCCTGAAGCTAAAAACTGCCACTTAACTTGCTCTTCAGCACTTTCAGTCCCTGCTAGCTCTTGGGGTGAAATGCTGAGTCCAAGGAATGGAGCCTGGGTCAGCCGTGTAATGCTGGGTTACTGATCTATTTGACTCACTTTTCCTCTGAGTGAGCTCTGAAGTGCAAGCCAACAGTGGTCTCTATGACAAGCAAGCACACACAATGCAGGCTGATTTGTTTCTCTTGTTTCCTTCCTCAGGTGATTTCTCTGGTCAGCTCTTAGCCTACTTGAGTCTCTGTCCAATTTTCATCATAGTCGGCTTTGTTACACTCATCATATTCAAGAGAGAGCTACATACGGTGAGTCTTCCTCTTTCCACCCCGGCTACTTCACATGGCAGATCTGTCCTACCCCACTTCCCTTCTTGTGTCTCGTGCCATTACAGAGCTAGCATAACAAATGTGGTCTCTTTGTCTAGAGGAAAGCACAATTCATTGTGATATTTTTGAGTTGCTTAGTTCACTGCCCCATCTTGCCCTGAATTCTTGGACCAGGACATGCCATGCATGTCAATGCCTTTTGAATACTTTCTCCCTCTCTTTGTGAGAAACTAAAGTGGGACTTTAATATCATTATTATGTCTATCTTATGCTGTGATTCCCATGGGAGATACAGAAATAGGAAGAGCATTCACGTGCTGGAGGAGAGGGTATTTGTAATTCAGTGGGTTGCACTTTTCCTCTGACAGTAGTGAACCAGTGCCTTCAGTATGGCTTTGGGAAGGGTTGTGCTTATGGAGGTGCTGCCTTTGAAATGACATAACGTGGGAAGTGATCGCTTGTGGTCATTGATAGCTTTTGTAAAATAAGGGGGTGTTAACTGTAGTATGCCGGACGAACATCAGTCTGAATCATTATGTTCTGCATTTCTAAATTGTTCCCGTGGTTTCAGTTTGCTACGATATCCTTCCCTTTCTCCTCTCTGGTGTTTGACAGGGTGCCTTGTGCTGTTCGCAGTCTGTCATTTTCTGCTGCAGAGATTGGCTGCCTTTTAGTGGAAGATGAATTGTCGTATCTCTTCTTTTTCTCCCAGAGTAATTGTGAAGCTTTATTATCCAATGTTTGTGTTATTTTTTCCCCCAGATTCTTTCCTAAATGGGTTTCCTCCGACCATTTCCTTGGTGCAATAATCTGTGACAGTTACGGAAGCTGATGTCAGTTTCAATAAGTGGCAGCTTGCCTGTCATCTTAGTCATGAAGGGTTGGGTTTTTGGGAGTGAGCGACCACAAGTCCATTCAGAGTTGCAGGTGTTCGAGATCTGTGGAAATCAGGCTGAGTGAAAGGGCACTTCCTCACAATTTCCCAAGGGAGCAGCGTTCCTGCAAAACCCATTAATCTCTGGGTGTGAAACATAAGGAGCAGGACTGACTCCTACTTCTCTCCTGAACAGAAACCAGTCTCCTCATGCCACAGGGTCTCTGCTCTCTGTCCTGGCAAGTCATTAGGATGGGACGGCCGATTACATTCCATACAAGGCATTGTAAGCCATTCATAGTGTGTGCCATTTGTAAACAGACAGTAGGAAGGTTAGGGCATCAGATTTCTGATCTTACTATGTTTCTATAAAGTGACACTGTCATGGGAACTGACTGGCTCAAGGGATTGGTAATGAAACTTCTCGGTTACGAGTCTGATTACAGCTCAAGGAGGTAGCTTCTGAAAGTCTTAGCAATCCGAAGGCTTCTTGGAAGCCTGTGTGATCTACATTTGTAATTCTAGTCCAGTTCTTAATGGACAGTTTTCTTTATTTGGGGGGGGGGGAATCAAATTAGGCCATTTAAGCAGTCAGCAGAAGTTTTGAAGATAGAATAAAGACTGAACCCGTCTTTAACATCTAGACATGATCCCAGGCGGTGAAGGTTGGGGCCCTCTGGAGTGGCCATACATGGGAAAGAACTTGCATAGTCACTGCCTGTGCTGTAGCTGTTCTGTGAATAGAGGACAGGTTTAGCACCCGGCTTCTCTGCGTGAATTCCCTTACCTTTATCCCATGCCTTTTGCCTTTCATCCCAGAAGACGCCAAAACAAATACCTTACAGGCTATAAAATATAAATGTGTGTGAGTGTAGCGCACACATAATACAGCAGTGGTTGTCAAAGTTTGGGGCGTGACCTAGTACTGGGGGCTGCTGCGCCACACTCCTTGCCCGGCCGATGTTGCTCCAGGGCGAAGGGCAGCTGCCCCACGCTCCCCACCTGGCTGGCACTATCATTAGTTCCCCAGCCAGCTGGTGTGGCTCAGGGGCAGCTGCTGCCTCGTGCTCCCCGGCCAGCCAGTGTTGCAGGGGTCCCCAGTGATTGCACAGAAAGAAACGCTCTATGCTTCTTTTGGCCTGTTGCCTGGGGACCTCATCTTCACACCCCCCCAGCCATGGCCACCACTGAATTTTCAGGCAGCAGCCCCTTTTTTCAGTGGAGGGGCCAGTGCATGGCTAAGGGGTCTGGACCTGGGTCCTAAGAAAAAAAGTTTGAAAACCACTAATACCGTAAGATCATAGAAATGGAAAAAGCCTGACGCCTGGATCGTCAAACCCATTCCTTTGCAAGAGGAGGTTATGGTTCCTTGGTAGATTGAACAACCACAGTATTTGATCTGTATAGTCATATGACAGTTAAACAGTCTTTTAAGGTTTGGGTTGGGGGGATTTATTTTTATTTTTTTACAGTTGGAAGATGAAGCATTCAAAAATAAGATTTCTCCATGTAATCTTTGCATGCACAAGGCAGCTGCATTTATTATCAATAGGAAGTCCAGGGTAAAGTCAGGAGTAGACCCAGCTAAATTGGGGCCTAGTGCAGGGCCTGAAACACAAGATAACCTTTTTTCTTTCTCCTTCCTCATTCGCTGTTCCTCCTGTAGTGAAAGAAGCCAGGATCCTGTAAATGAACAGTATATGATGACATAATTGAAGACTGTGTCATAAAGCATATGGATGAGAAGGCTGAATTAATGCTGCATAAACAACCTTAATTTTGGCATTTCCTAATTTTATTTTTGCAGCTTGTGAAGTGCACCAGTTAGTACAAGATCTGAGACTAAAACTGATGCTGTCTTGGTGATTCCCAGAACACCTTCCTCCAATGATAAAAATTAAATGGAAGCACAATAAGGAGCTTTTGCTGCATCAGCCAAAGAGGAGCGGGAGCTGTGAAGATACTGCTTCTCTAAAGTGGGAAGGCCGCTCCTCCTCTTGCTCAGTCCACATGGGCAACAGGCAGATGCCGCATTGTCCTCTCCCCTTTCTCCAGACCTCTAGTTCTGCCTGGGAACACACTTCAGTTGACTTGTTAAAAGAACTCTGTAAGTCTGGAGTACGCTCCATGCAGATAAAATGTTCTGAGATTGAAGAGGCAAATTGCTACCAGACTCTATTGATCTTTTACAAATGACAAGGTCTGGAGGCTAATAACTCACCCACTTATGGTAGATTTTCGTAAAGAAAGCAAAAGGTGTCTCTCTGAGCCCAGGACTATTCCCTGGCAGATCTCACCTTCCTTTTCCAAACCTGGATGTGCGAGAGCTCTTTAAAGTAATAGCCAAAGTTAACATGTTTTTTTTTTCCTTTCTTTCTCCCCCAGTCACATTCTCTGAAAGGGCTAATCTGTGGTAGTTTAAATTTAAAGAAAAGCCTGTCTGGCCAACATTCAACAAAGTTATATGCAACTGTAAGCAACTAGCCCAGTGTTAGTGTTAAGGCTGGTTAGCAATTCGACCTATCTAGGAGCCACCTTCCAAGGGATGGAATGTGACAGCTGTTCAATAGTACACACCATATTGACCCACAGTTTAGCTCGGGAAGTGAAAAATCCCCATAACTTTTTGAAACTAGAGGAGGAATTTGGGGAGGCAGAATACGATTACACCAATTGGAATGTGACCAGGATGCTAGGGCTAAGAAAGGGAAGAAGTATTCTGGACTACAGAGTGAAATGATGGAAGTGTAGTATCAATCTGGCCAGGCCCAGAAAGTGACTTGCCTTGGACGGTGTTATGAATTTGTGGGGAATGGCTTCAGGGTGATAAATATTTTCTGTAAGCTGTTCACTAAAGACAAAAACTAAAATAAAAAGCTACCCTTTTAAGCAGTGTGTACCAACTGCAGCATATCTACTCTCTTTGTTTGCCTGCAGCAAACAGTTGAAGACGTATTGTCAACTTGAAATCTAGGCAGTTTAAAAAACAAAAATCCAGCTCTGACACCACTCTTAAATTCCCCTGCCAATATTTTCTATATTGTTTTTAAATTCTCTCTCCTCCTGTTGCTCAGTGAAAGACGCCTGCAAACTAGGAAACTGAATATACATGAAGTGCTATCAAATGCGCAAAGTAAATAGACCCCCAAAAAATTCTTTCTTATCTTTTTTGGTTAGATTAATTGTAGTAGTTTAAAAAAAAACTGAGAGAAGTATGGTTTTGCTTTGTTTTTGGTTGATAGTGTCCCCTAAGGACACAAAAGTCACAAAAGTTTGATGAAATGCATTACTCTAGAGGTGATGCAGTGGGAAGCTGAGGGATGGATGCAGGATTATAGACTGACAAAACTATCTCTTTCACAGATCTCTTTCTTGGGGGGGTTGGCATTCAATGAAGGAGTGAACTGGCTAATAAAGAATATTATCCGTGAACCACGGCCCTGTGAAGGTAAGTATAGCTTGGGGGAAAGAGCTGTTACGTGGCGCGTGAGTTATTGTAGAACTCTGGTGACGATAATTGGGTTAAGGCAGAACTCAACAAAAATCCGGGTGCCAGGTCGCCATGGCGACCAGGGTCTGTAGCCTGACTCCTAACTCCACTGCGGAAATGCAGCAGAGTAGCACCCTCTGGTGACCAAAAATAAAAGTGCTGGTGCCTAGCTGGGAGCCAATTTTGTCAAGCCCTGGGTTAAGAATGGTTTTGCCTCAGGTCTCGTGTTGTGTTTGCACATTCCTATGCGAGTTGGGGAGAGACATTCCCAGTGCCATCCGAATAGAGAAATGTATTATAAATTCACATATGCAGCTCAGCTCTGGGTCCTGGCTGGATCCTGGAAGTATTCAGGCTGCTGCTGTGTATTGATCTCATCATTTCTTCTTCTCTTCCCAGAAGCGCATTCAACGGTGACCACAAAATACGGGATGCCATCCAGTCATTCTCAATTCATGTGGTTTTTCTCCGTTTACTCGTTCCTGTTTCTTTATTTAAGGTGAAGTACCTTCATCAGGTTTTGACTCTTTTACACTTAGGCCTCCGGGACGTGTGGAATGGGTGGCTACCTTCTGGTGGTATGCCTTTCCTTCTTTTATTCAGTTGATCCCTGTGCGAGAGCTGAACTCCAGGGCCTGTGCCATCCGTTCTGTGGTGGGATGGGATTCCTTCTGGAGAGAGTTTATCCCAATTGAATATCAGATTGTGGGCTCTGCTGCCGCTGGAAAATGTTGATAAGGGAAGGTGGAGGAGGGGATGGTGGCCCCCTGTTGCGACTATTGCCAGCAGTATGAGTCAATCGGAATATGACTGCCCTGACGCAATCTCTCTTGAATCATGCTGAATTGTGATACTGTCCAGATCCATGCTGGAAAGCAAGTGGGGATGTAGGGAGGAGGAGAGAGAAGGGGAGCAATCCTCTCCTGAGCCTGCTGTCTTCTTGCATGATCCATTCATGGTTTGTCTGCACTGCCTGGTGCCAGGCTTCCATTCTCTGGTGTGCGGCTCCCCTTCGGAAGTCTTATTGCTGAACCGTTGCTACCTCCTACAGCTCTGTAATGTGGAGGAGCAGAAGAGAGACCAGAGATCCCTTCTCTACTGTAGCCAAGCGTGAGTGGTCAGCTGTAAGGAGATCTGAGACGTAACAGTTGGCTATGTACTCTGTGCATCTCCCACGCCAGACACAGTGGTGCGATGGGCACATTGGCTCCCTTTGTAGTGATCTTCATTAACACCTGTGCTTGGTGGTTGGACTTTCTCACTTGCATCTCGTTGGCAGCAGATGGATACATCAGCACTGGGGTGTTAGCAGGCTCTCTGTGACATCAGTGACTAGACTGTAACTGCCTTAGGATACTATAATTTGGAGGGGTGGGATATAAGGACTATTTGCTCTCTATCACCATCTCTTTTCCACCACACTAAGGCTTCCCTCCCTACCCCATCTCTTTCTCTTTTCCAGAATGCACCAAACAAACAATGCCAGGTTTCTGGATTTATTGTGGCGACATGTGTTGTCCATCTGCCTCGTCACAGTGGCCTTTCTAGTCTCATATAGTAGGTATGGAGCAACCATTTGTCTTATTCTTTTGTACTAACCCTTGGCCTTGTGGGTTTCTGACAGCACTTTTTCTCCCTCCACTTGCGATTCAGTTTCTAGTAAGTGTGCAACAAATACCAGGGGCTGCAAACCCAACTATGTGGGGGCTGTATCAGTGCGAAGAGGGTTGGTCATAGGTGGGGAGGCTGTTGCATGGAGCCCCTCATCTCTGTCTTCACACATGATTCTGCAAAACCCAAGAGCAGTGCTGCCCTCCCCATGTCCAGGATATGAGCAGAATGATTTTGCCTACTTCATCCTTTTTTTTGCACTAATCCATACAAGCTTTGAGCTAAGTCATAGACCACAGTGCTTTCTGCAGCAGGTGAAGCATTTACTGTTGGCTGAAATGACTTCTTGGAGAGTCCATCTAAACGTTGTCAGAGTTGTTTGGTTTCCATCATCTTGCAGCATGAGTCGATTTAGACATTACTCGCACCGACTATGTGCCAGATAATCTAACTGCCACCACCACCACCTCAAAAGCTATATACTGTCCGCAGCTGTGGAGTTTTCATGCTGCTAAATCTGAAGTCAGCAAAAAACACAACAAAACAAGTTCCCTTCACTTCATGTGTTTTTTTAAACCCAGGCTTCAGAATGCTGCTGGGGGAACAAGCTGATTTGCTGCTGGTCCTGGAAAGCTTTCTGCAGGGCCAACAGGTACCCGGCCTCAGCTATGTCTGAACTGCTGTTGTGGGAAACACACAGACACCCTCTTACCTATTGATCTACTCAGATTATGGAGTATTTCTAAATAGAAATTTGTGTACACAGAAGGGTCTAAATTGTCTCCTGAAGCAAAAGCCGTAATAGATCTTGATTTTTTACTACAGCTTTTGACACAGTCCTTCGTGACGTTATCCTAAGAAAACTAGGGCAATGCGGTCTAGATGAAACTGTTATTAGATGGGTGCACAATAGTTATCAATGACTTGCTATCAAATTGGGAGGATGTATCTCGTGGGCTCCGGCAGTGTTCAGTCCTAGATTTTGGTGGTATTCACTATTTTCATTGATTTGGATAACGAATGGAGAGCATGCTTATACAATTTGTGGATGACATCAAGCTGGAAGGGGTGGGAAGCATTTTGGAGAAGAGGATCAGAATGCAAAATGACCTTGACAAATTGGTGAATTGGTCTGAATTCAATAAAGACCAGGCAGAGTATAGATTTAGGAAGGAAAATTCAGTGCACAACTACAAAATTGGGATGAACTGTTTAGGCATTAGTACTGCAGAAAAAGATGTGGGGGTTATAGTGGATCACAAATTAAACAAGAGCTAAGTGTGGTGCAGTTGCGAAAAAGGCTAATACATCCCAAAATGATATTAACAGGAGTATCATATATCAGGCATAGAAAGTAATTTTTCTGCTCTATTCAGCACTGATGAGGCTGTAGCTGGAATATGGCACTCAGTATTGGCATAGCACTTTAAGAAAGATTCAGACAGATGGAGTGTTCAGTGGAGAGCAACATATATGATCAAAGATGTAGGAAAACTGACCTGTGAGGAAAGATTTTAAAAGACAGTGTGTGTTTCATTTTGAGAAAAGGCTATGAGGGGGCACCAGAGAATATATTTAGTATCTTCAAATGTGCTAGTAGTTGTTGCAGAGGGCATGGGGATCTGTTTCTCCATGTTCACTGAAGATAGGACAAGAAGTAATCAGTTTACTCTGTGGTTGGTAAGATTTAGATTAGATTAGAAAAGCTTTCTAACCACAAGGATAGTTAAGCCAAGAAATAAGTCACCAAGGGAAGTGGAATCACCATCATGGGGGTTTTCTAGGAGCAGTTTAAATAAACACCTTGCAGGAATGGGCTGTGTATACTCAGTTGCCTCCACATGAGAGGATGGGCTACATGATCTGTCAAGGTCCATTCCAGGCCTCCATTTTTATGTTTCAGTCTCCTTTAAATAGGTGCCGCTTGGCTATTTCACACTTGGAAGATAACCTAGCTCTGAGCTGTATGGGGGGCCTGTAAAACACTGTCACCAAGTGTGTGCTGCCCGCATTTTATTTGAAATCCTTTCTTGGGTAACTTTCTTTTCCTTTTTCCACTGAAGGGTCTATCTACTCTACCACACCTGGAGCCAGGTCTTTTATGGAGGTGTTGCAGGAAGCATCATGGCTGTAGCCTGGTTTGTCTTCACACAAGAGATCTTAACTCCTCTGTTTCCAAGGATAGCTGCATGGTAAAGCCTAGCATATTATTGTTACGTTTTAATCCCCTCACCCTCCTGCAGAACCCGTCCAGCACTGGATGCCATAAGTTTACTGTGTGTATCATGAAAGGGGCCAGAACAGCGTTTACCTCTTGAAATATGCCAAACCTACTGGTAGCTGGAGCAGCCTGATACCCATACAAGAGAGTAACATCATAGTCAGCCTGCACAGGGATGGAGAATTCATGCCGTATGCTGTAAGAAAACCAATCATGGGACACATCAGTCCGTGAAAGCAAATGATTGTTGTGATCTGTAGGAATGCAGACCCCCCTTGTTAAAGGGTTTTAACTGTCCACAGGTTCCCAGTGGTCTAGAGGGTAGAACAGGGAATTGGGAATAGAGGACTCCTGGATTCTGTTCCCTGCTCTGCTTACTGACTCCCTGTGTGACCATGAGCAAATCATTTCATTTACTTGTGCTGCTGTTTCTCTGTCTGTAAAATGGAATTAATACTTTCCTACCTCTGAGGCTGAGGAGGAATCATAAAGCACTCTGAGGACCCTGGAAGAAATTTGCCAGAGCAGAGCACAGTGTTCAGAGATAGCATCTCCAGGAAATGCTTCTTCCAGCTCTCCCCCGCTATTTCTCCGAATTCACTGTAATGGAAAGGCTGTTTCGAATGGGGCAGATCGCCTCTTACCCACACCAAACAAAAAACTGAGACTCAAGTGAAGCAGTAACTTAGTTAAATGTAACTAGACTAGAAATGTTCCTAATATGGAAGGAAAAACAGCACTATACCTGGTGGTATTATATGTTGCTGCTTTCTGTATATACAACACCTGTCCAGATTTGTCCTGCAGGTAGCACTGGTAAACTTCACACTTTCTCCTCCAGGGCTTCTCATAATTAAGAAAGAAAATGTTCTAATTCTCTCTCCCTCTCCCCCAAACCTTGTTCATTTTAGGCCAGCTTCAGAGTTCTTTTTAATTAGAGATACGAGTCTCATTCCCAACATCCTGTGGTTTGAATACACAGTCACCAGAGCAGAGGCAAGGTAAGCAGGGTAAGATGTTCTGTATCAGGGGTGATTTGAGAGATAAAGATTAAAGTAGCTGATGTGGAAAGAGACCAAGGTGTGGGTTGACTATAATAGAGAGTATGGTTAGAAGATAATCAGTATGAAATGGGAAGAAGTGATAAACTGGTACAAATGATTCCGAACACAAAGCCATAGGAGACTGCGGCAGGAGGGGGGAAACCAAATGGCGCGAGAGCTGGTGTGTACAGGCTCTCTCAGGTAGCAGTGAAAGTGTATCGTGTTGAGCAGAATCATCTGCACTAGCAAGTCTCCCTTTTGTGCCCTGTGAGGTGAATTTGGAATTCCATAAAAACGGGTCACAGTAGTGACTAGAGTCATGGATAGGGTAATCCAGGGGTTCTCAAACTGGAGTCATGACCCCACAGGGGGTGTGAGGTTATTGGGGGGGGCGGGTCAGGAGCTCAGTCCCTGTGCATGCTGATAAGGACGGCAAGGCACGGAGGGGTCATCACAGCCTGAAATATTTTTGAAAGGGGTCCCAGCAAAACAAGTTGGAGAACCCCTGTAGCCACTCTGTAAGCACATCTGGTCTTACAAACGCATCTTTGCTAATGCTCCTCAGTTGTGACCCACAGACCCCCTGGTTATTCTAGACTTGTGCCTGTAAAAAGCAGGAATGATCACTCCCGTGTAGGATGTGGAGATCTTTTCTGTCCAGCTCATTCCTCCCACCCACTGAGTATGCTGTGATTCCTGGTAAAGGGGTTGTACCTCACTCTGCCACCTGTACATTCTTATTGCAGAAACAGACAGCGCAAGCTAGGTACGAAGCTCCAGTGACTCGAGGTATGGGAACAGAATGCAGGACTTAATGGAGGACAAAAGTAGACCTGTACAGACCTGGGAGCAGCAAAGAGTCTTTCACAGATGGACCAAGGGAACAGGCAGGGACCATCCCCAAAGCCTGGAGACCTTTGCTCTGGCTTTTGCAACTAGCTGGATGCTCCCTGATGCATGTGGGACCATGCAGGAGCAGAACCTCATTTACACCACAAATGCACATTGCCAGTTGGAATGTACCATCGTGTCTAAGTTGAGGGAAGGGGTAGAAAATATCTGACGTCTGGTTCGGGGGAGGGAGAACCAAAAAAAGCATATTTCTGTGACTTTTTTTGCAGCATGAAATATACACACTATTTATTTTTTTTAAATTGAACTATTTTTGGGGTGGGTGATGCGTTGATTGTGTGTGTTTAGAGGATGACAAAATAAGTCTCGGTTGGTCTTGCCTAATTTCGGGTTTTTAATTTTTGGGGTGGAGGTGGGGAAGGTGGCTCAGGCTGGAGAAGAAAGAGTTATTTCTTTCCTTTCTGCAACAGTTGGGGAGATCAAAATCAGTTCCAGCTGCACTTTGTAAAGATATAAAGAAGCTACTAAAGATTTGCTTTTAACACTAGTGACGTTCCTGCGTGCAAGCCTGCACGGCTGCCATTGGAGAGGGGGTATACAAACACTGAGAAAAACCTAAAGTATACTAACTTTTTTCCACTGCTGCCCCTGTTGTGTAATTATCAGGTCGCTTTACCTGGGACTTCTTTTTCATGTCAGTATTTTGGCATACACATTACAAAGACCCCTCCACTTCCTCTTCTCTTTGTACTCTTCTGACCCCAGAGCTGCTGGGACCTCCACAGCTTCACTTGCTGAACTTAAGCTGAACTCTCTTATTGATTAAGGAAACCACGATGAAGTTTAAATAACTGCTAGTTAAGGCATAACCCCATGCTCTTAAGGATCACCCCAAAATTATTAAAAAAGCTTTTACTGGTATTTAAAGTTTGTATGATCGGTCTCTACCCTGACCCCCTCTTTCTGATCATGAATCTCCCCACTGAGCTTTTTAGCCATCAGTAAACATTTTAAAAAAAATAAGTTGAGGCATACGAATGCCTGGCTTGAGCACTGCATGAATTACTTCTGTAGGACCCAGTTAGATTCAAACACAGGCTACTGCTGAAATGAGGCAGTCAGTTAACCTTGGCATACATTTCCGTGGGTCACGTTGATTGGTGTTGGGTTCTGCAGTAGTCTAGACTATTGCAGAAGTCCATACCATCTCGAATGCATCCCTCCTACAAACTGGATTCTGCGCTTACTCTGTAAGGACTTTCCTTTCTCCTTCCTTTTTCCATTGTGACTGGTTTTTGACCATTTAAATTTCTCAGTTGAGAGTTCTGGGCACAGTAAGTTCTGCTGCTAGATGCAGGGTACTATTCCCCTGGGTGGCAATATCTGACAGCCTCTTTGACCTTGCCAGTACTTAGATCCTCTGCAGTAGGCTGGTAAATGTTTTGAGAAAACTGTATTAATAGAGAGTCTGTAGTGCATCCTGAACATGCTCTATGGCTGTGCAAAGACTGTTCCAGGGCACTTTTTATTTTGTAATCAAGAAGTTACAATGAAGTTCAACAATGAAGTGCAGAGACTCACAGTACCATTGGCTTGAAGTTTTGTAATGGGGAAGTAAAGCTACTAAAAGTGGGTCAAAGAGGACAAGTGTCACATGTAAGGAGGCGTAGTGGCGATGCATACACATCTGTCTTGCTGCATGTTTTACTAGCTTCCATTAAAAAGCTACTGAGGCTTCATAGAAAACTCATTGGTATGTTCTGCTGCAAGATGCGATTTTGCTCATATCTGATCATCTCTGTATTTCTGTACCACCTTCATTTAAAAACAGCATTTTAAAGATTTCATCTGCTCCTCTTGCCATGAACCTCACGTGTGTATATGTGCACGCGTGTGTGTGGGCCATGAACTGGTCACTGTAGCACCTATCCTATCCTAATCCAAGAATTTGGCCCATGAGGAGAAAGTCCTTTTATTTTAATGTAGTGATTTAAGAATGAAAACCTTTTAACACGTGCTTGTTCTAAACTTAATATATTCTTCATAGCAGCAGTTTTGAATTTTTAAATTAAGGGTTAGGGAAATTTTTCTTTTATTGCAGTAAGTGTCTCTAACTTAGCACTCATCACAGTGATCTAATGTGAACTCTCCACATCAAGATCTCTATTTCACTTGCATATAAAACAGTCATAGCTTTTATTTCTCATACTAGCAGCTTGGCTGGGCTAATCTCCCTCCTTATTTGATAGGTGGGCTGTGACTGCAGTGGGCATTAGCTCTGGCCCATAACCATTTCATTGAAATGGGCCAAAGGGACAGATGAGAGAGGGTAAAGGCAGCGTAAATAACTAAATTGGCTAGGTAATAGGGTAATGTGACTGAAGTTAGACACCAGCATGGGAATGCAGTGTGAGAGGGGCCTTTTTCTTCTAACTACCAATTGAAAAGCAGAGCCCAGTAAAACAAAATCACTAAAACAGGGCAGCTCAGTCCTTTCCCAAAGAGGGGGCAAACAGTGAAGTTGCTTTAACGGTAATTAACCCATGCCTTATCTTCCAAGGAGCCTGTTATCCTAGAGCAGTGGAAAACTCACCTTAAATTCATTTCATTTATTTTTTAATGATTAACATGCTGTGTGGCTATGGCAGTCTTTGTTTACAGCGACATAGTGCATTAAACCCTAAAACTACCCACCACCAGCAGGCCTGTGCTCTGCAACCTGTGGCTAGGGAGACAGCCCTCTCCAGCACAGTTCCTGCCATCTGCTTTCTCTGGCCATTTTTACACCGCGGCTGCTACAGGAGTATAGTGATGGTGCAATAGCTATGCTACAAGAATTCTCGCATACAGACTACAGCAAGGGACGGGTTCTTTCCATTGCTTTAGGAACTCCCATCTTGCTGACGGACAGTAGCATTTTTCCATTGTCTCTTCTGGGGGTTAGGTCAGCATAGCGACATTCCTTAGGGCTGTGAGGCTTTTCGTGTCTGTATGCTGTATCTATGTAAGTGTTAAGTATAGCTTGGGGTTCAGTTTGCTTCTGCTTTCTCTTGCCATCTCCCAGAAAGCTGCACATTGTTTGATAAATGCCTACAGTGGCCCCGGGTATGTTCTTGGCCAAGTTGAGCAGCCTAGGAGGTGAGAAGAGACACACAACTCGCCATGGGGCATGTCTATGCTCATGGCGGCAGTCAGTTTGAACTTTCCGGTTCAATTGAGGGGTCTGTGAAGACCTTCTCAATCAATCAGAAAGTCGATCGCTGAAGTCCACCCCCTCAAGTGTAGTAGCACTGAGTCAAAGGGAGGGCATTTCCCTTTGACTCAGTGCAATGGAGCTGCTAAGGTACAGGGACATTAGGAAGCCAAAGGGAGATACACAAATAACTTGCATATCTCCCTTCGACCGCCAAAATGGCAGCAAGTGTAGACCAGGGCGTAGAGAGGTAGGTAGCCTCCTGCCTTTATTTATTTGGACTTAAAAGGAGCCAGGAAGGAAGGTATTGCAGTTAGAGAATTAGCCCTTGCTGTGCTCCCTTGCCATGGGCTGGGCTGGCGAAACTAAAAGCAAGAAGGGTAAAATGGTAAAATGATTGTGTGATCCATTGTTCTCTGACCCACAATGAACATCCTTCTGTAAAGACTCTCAAACAGGCCTCTAGCAAATTCTGCATAGAACCAACTGTCTTGGCAACATTTATACATTTATTATTTATGTTGGAGCAACATCACCAATCCTTGCAGGACCCTGATTACATAAACAAACAAAAACATTTAATGCAACGAACAGGCAGGGCATACAAATAGTCATTGGCTATGTCATCAACCATACCTCCAATCCAAGAATTTAGTTGACCATTTATAAACCTATATATTTCCCTAATTCGTTACTCGGTAAATCAGTAGTTTCTTCAGAACTTTATCATCATCTTTAGGACCACGGACCCCTCTTGGGCAAGTAGCTTAACCAATAAAGGGTAGAAAAACAAACCAACCCAGCTCTCAAAATAACTGATCTCAGAAAAAAAAATCAAGTGATGAGTCAGATGGATGTCACCACAGCTTGAAACTGGCAACAGTGAGAGAAAAAAACACTTTAAAAAAAAAATCCTGTAAACAGTTTTAATGTAAAAGCATCTCTCCTGTTAACCCTCATTTCTGCCCTCCTACACCATAGAGACTGCACAGGATGGATAAGAATCCTTTGTGTTTCCCTAGGCATGGCCTATAAAGACTTCATCTCCACAGATGGAGACACCTTCTAAAGCCAATGGGAGCTCTAGCTTTATATTTGACTAAGGTAAAAAATCAGACCCATCCCCTGTGTTTTCCATTAATAGCAGAGTGCACTTGCCTTTCAGCAATTAATTCTGCCTTATTAAAGGAGGAGAGAATTCTTAGTTTCTGAAATCAGCCTTTTTATAAGACATGCCAGTATGTAGCAAGACAGTGCTTGGAAGCACTTGGGTTTTGGCCCCATGGCACATCCACAGTTGGGGAAAATCAATATCACCAGACACAATGCTGACTCATTTCATACAGGGAATTAAAAAGCTTACTTTGGCTCTGGCTAAAGCCTCCATAAAAGTAGGGTGTTTTCAATCCCAACAAGACCTTACCGATTCCAATTCATCCCAGAAGGGTGCAGTATCTCAAATGGTTATGCAAGTCCTCATTACATACAATAAATATTAATACAGTTTAAGATTTCTGATGGCCTCTTGTAACTTTCAGTCTTGTTCATTGTGGAAGAATCAGAGCTAGAGCAGGTGTGTTTGTGCTAAGAGCTTTGTGTTACATGCTCCCATTGCTTTCTAACCATCTCATTCCATATTTTTCCCCCCAAACAAAAACAATTGAGTGACGCATGAGCATGGAGATTTGTACAATCGTTAGCTGTGCAGGTGAGTTTCAGTAAAACTTTCCCTTCAAGATTTGGTTGGAGGATGAATTTGAATTTAAAAAAGCAACTAAGAGCAAATTTGCATCCATTAAATAGTGAGATGGAGTTGACTAAGTGATCATAAAAGAGCTGTTCTCAATAGAAGCAAGATGGAAAGGTGCAGTGCAAATTGGTTACATGTTCTACCAAGGCACTTTGTGAATGCTCTTGAGGCCCAAGAGCAGTGATGGCCTACTGCTATGTTGGCTTTGTGATATAAACACATCTTGACATGATAAAAAGCTATTTCTTGTGCAGTGAGGCAGTTCAGCACCCGTATGTTTGGGCCGTCGGGATATTTTGTGGGAGCAAACACTGCACTCTGCTACAGTGGCTGTAGGTCTACGCTGTCCCATGCTGCCCTTTGAAAGGCTATTCACATTCAGAGATGAGCTATTTTATATTCCTTTTCTAGTGTCACTCAATATTTTTTTAAATTGCACATTTAAAAATTCCTTCCTTTCTAAAGGTTCAATCAAACTAACACTGAAGCAGCTGTGACTATATTCCACAAAAGAGGGAAATTAAATTAGCATGCGTATAAGCAACATTAAGGCAAGAACCACCTCCAGGTTCTGCAGAAAAACAGTGTTGCATTCCTATGGAAAAGGCAGTGTTGCAGGCAATGAACAATCTATCCATCCTAAAGTAGATTCCTGTACTTTCTTCATTACCCTTATTTTAGAGGAGCCATAACCCTGGCAGACTAGATACACTAAGGTAGGGGAGAAGTGTCATTCTGCAGCCTTTATTCCTTCAACTCCAATGGACGTTACCTATACAAGCTGGAATCCTGGAGGCATTTTTGGAAACTTGATGAGGAGGGCTCGTTAAGTTATGCAGCATCTCCGTACGTTAAAATAAATGCAGCATAGAAAGTGCATGATCTTTCTGTTTGCAAGTAACAAAAAAAAGTCAACATGGTTCTGATTTTTTTTTCCCCCCCATTTGAAAGAGAAGGGAGGGGATGAGGAGAACAGGTTCTGCAGACATCAAGGTCTATATCTTCTCTTTCCACTACACAATATTTAAGTGCATAAAGTCAAGGCCAGGAACGGTGCCTGCACAATTAAATCCATTAAAAAGCATCGGTTTAAGAGAACCAACACAAGAGAGCCAAAAAGGCTCACCTTCCATTGCCTGAAGTTCTGAGACGGAGACCTTTCCTCAATCCATCACTTTATGCTTAAAACAAACAAAAAGGGCCGAGTAAGGGAAATGAGTCTAATTGTAGCAATGATGTTTCACCATAAGTGGAAAAAGTGCAGGAACAGGAAAAACGGAGGTGTTAGGAGGACAGAAAAGGGAATATTCCTTGCTATGGAAAGTACACAAAGACCAGTCCTCTAGCAAAATTATGTAAAGCTAGTAAAGCTTCTAGGTAAGCAGCACGTATCCTAACAGGACTGGATGTCCTCTGACTGATGACGTTTGTCTCTTCACCTCAAAGTTCATTGGCAGTGATGACACCACGTTGGAAGGCGTAGGATGGACAAAAAGAGATACTCCATATCCCCTCAACAGCCTGAGCCAGCTAAGATCTAGGTGGTCTCAGATCTACTCAGCCCTATAACAGCATCCAAGAGAAAACTTCCCCTAGTGGATGAAGGGGGATGGATGGGGTGAAGAATGTGCTTTCTATGTCTTTTCCATAGTCAGTTCAGTAAAAAGATGTTGCTCCAGTATCCCTTCTACGGAAGGAAGATGCACTTTGCACATTGTGGGAGAGGATCTCTTGCAGTTCTAGCATCTCACTTTGTAGTCGGATAGCTGGAGATTGCCACTTCTTAACTTCTCCGCAGAGAGATGTGCTCTTCTCAATTCCTAATGGACCATATTTCCCATTGCCCAGTTTCTGGAGAGCTGGGAGTGTCCTGTGCCCATGGGACAGCTCCTAAAGCTCAAGTGCTTTGAAGCAGGTTCATTTCTTACAGTTTTGATTTGGGAGTGGATTGGAGCAGGAGACGCATGTCCAGTAGCGCCTTCTCCAGGTAATGTGCCAGGCGGGCTGCATTGGTTTCAGCGCAGCTGTTGAACGCTGACATTGCAAAATTGATGTGGTCATCCATGGGGTTGTAGCAGACTCCATAGCCATCTGGAACGACTGGACCAAAACACATCACGCAGTCTGTTTTCGCTGGGACCTGAGGTGGGAGACAACCTTAAACACCTGGGCACACAACTAAAAACTCAGAGGCACCCACTCACAAGAACTATGGGGAAAGGTAAAACAAACAGACTGTTCCCGACTAACACCCCAGGTAAGTGCTTCAGGACAGGGGCATGGTATTTAGATTCATCTGTTCAACTAGTACACGCTGTGGATGCTTTCTTAATAAACCAATCCTCTCTGCTGTTCCCCAGCACTGCTAGTGCTTCATATTGCTCTTGGAAGAGACTTGCAGAAGCGCAGTTACCCACTGAAGTAGGTTCTTAAGACAGACAACAGAGTCCTGTGGCACTTTTAAAGACTAACAGATTTATTTATCGCATGAGCTTTCGTGGGAGAAAATCCCACTTCGTCAGACGCTTTGAAGATGGGAAACTTACAGAATGGGAGGAAATTAAATGCAGGGGAGTGTATGACATAGCATCAGCTCAGGCTGTAACAGCAAATCAAAATAGGTGTTAGGATTCAAAACACTGGGGAACAGCACATAGAGGAGGGGGAGGTCAAATCACTTGTTGTAATGCGAGAAAAATCCATAGTCCCTGTTTAACCCCAAGACA
>ML685804.1:6497943-6698858 GCA_007922175.1 Pelusios castaneus
TGACAAGTGGGATTTTCTCCCACGAAAGCTCATGCGATAAATAAATCTGTTAGTCTTTAAAAGTGCCACAGGACTCTGTTGTCTTTCTACAATAGACTAACACGGCTCCCCCTTTGGTTCTTAAGACAATGAGGGTCATGCAATGCTGCTGCTGTTACTGGGTGCAGGAAGGGCCTCCTCCTTACCGCAGGCACTTGGTGTTTGCTGCTAATGCACTCTCCAGCGTGGTGTGGAGAGGATAATCTCTTAGATTAAGGTCACAGTTACCAGCTGAACCGCCCAACCTCTTTAAAGGTCCAGCTCAGCTTGTGGGTCTGGAAGTGGACTACAAAGTCAAAGCAACAACTTCTATGGGACCGACGCAGAGCAGTTCCTAGAGAAAGGTGGTGGTAAAGAAGAAAGAATGGCTGAAGGACACTCAGGCTGATCAGCCGCTTCTCACCTGGCTGGTTGAGAGGTTGAAGTGCATGGCAACAGCGTAGGATGTATCCATGAACAGTTCCGGCATGCTCACTAGATCCTCAATGGCTTGAAGCCTCAGGCCTAGCAGGTGCCGGTCTATTGCATTCCCCTTTATTGCCTGAAAGGAAGGGAGACTGGGAAATAAACATCAGTCTGAAGCCGGGGTTTTACATTTTAAAGGAAAAAACCCACCCTATATCTGGCCATTAAGAGCAGCATTTGATCTGGTGCAATCAAAGAGAAACAAAATTAAAGCAGACAGATGGAACTAAGCAAACCCTCTAGCTTCTCAGTATGGGATTTCTGTCCTTTTCCAGCTGCTTTTGCAGCCCTGGCACCTATAGACCTTGCTGATGGGGAGGAATGGAGATTACTCAGAGCGTAGCTACAGACTTGATTTTCTTCCTCCTTTACCCCCAGATCACCAGAGACATTGAAGAACTGTATAATCAGCCCTCCAAAACTCTAATTGGTCAGAATCAATCCTAGAGAGAGCGTTAACAAGCAGGCTTATATGTCTAGCACCGTAAGTTGTGGGGACTTTCCTTCCAGCAGCCAGCTGGCGCACCTCTACGCTGTCACAGAGGTATGGGACACTCACCATATCTGTGTAGGCTCGGTGTGCCTGTGTAGCTCTTCTCAGCAGTTCCACCTTCTCCTGGTTCTGAATAGAATACAAGGAATGGACATTAACAATCTGCTGCCCGGGGTGATGCAATTTCAGTAGGTGATGTGATTGCCAGTAGGATGGCGTTTCTGCCTCTTCCAGTGCCTGCTTGAAGCTCTTGTTAACTTACATCACCTTGTTTGGCTGAATTATTTCTCTTCCCTTCCAGCTCACGAGCCTCTATTCTTAAGTGAGTCCACAGGAACTACTAATACTGGCTCTACCCTAGAACTGCTGGAAGCAGAGATGTTAGTGGGAGAAGTGAGATGACAAGGACAATTCATAAACTGAAAGAAGAGGCAAGTCTTCTTTGCAAGGGGATCATTACGGGGGTTTTACAGCAAATGGCTGAACTCTTGAGTCACAACTCCATCCCAGCAAACTGACTCATCACTTGCTAGGGTCTCTAGCCTATTCTTTGTCATCTAAGAGCGAACCAGAGTCCCAGTCCTTTTCCTGGAGGGACTGAAATGTGTCCTGCACATTTAGAATCCCAAGTCCTCTCTCTCAGTCTGGATGTGCTTGGAACCAAAAGTGTCTCTGTAACCATGTACTTGTGATGGGGTATATTCACCCCATGCTGGACAGAAGGGGGTTAACCCCACACCCTGGACTGAGGAAGCCATGCCCTCTCCCAGCTATTGGGCATGCCCCAAGTGCACTAGCATAAAAGGAAGCAGCTTAGCTCCGTTGCTGCTGGAGGTAGAGAAGGAAAGAGCTGTAGTGGAGGTGTCAGGCCAGGAGCCACTGAAACTCTGTTGACCACCCCAGAGTGGAGTCTGATGTAACCTGGAATTGCTCGGCGCTATCTACATTGTGGGATCTGGAGACCCCAACAATGCCCAGACCACGGCTTGAGGAGTCCAGGTAGAAAGAAGCCTGGGGGGGAGGAGCTGGGACCTCGGTGAGTACAGAGGGTGTAGGTCCTCCTACCCCAATTTCTCTCACCCTTACACGGTTGCTGCCACATCTGGCCACTGGGCCACCACCTGTGGTTAAAGTTCCTATTGACTTCTGCCCCTAGGCTTCACTGCCTTGGTGCTGGGGCTGGCCAAGAAGACATAAGCATAGGCCAGAGCCGGATTTCAGCACAAGCCAAGTCAGCCAGGGCTTAGGGCCTCACATTACAAGGGGCCTCTAAATATGTCGGCGATAACTAAGAAGATTTATCATAATTGAAATTGATAATGCAAATAAGACTTTTTGCAAGATGTACGTTTTACTTAGTAGTTTTTGTTGCATCTTTGCCTATGTACGTAGGCAAATATAACCGTTTATTTTTTCATTACCCTTTCTACTATAATGTAATACACTTTTCTCTTTATTTTTTATGGTATGGGGTCACTGAATCAGGACATAGCTTAGGGCCTCAGCATGTCTTGATCCGGCCCAGGCACCGGCCATGTACATCCTGCTCCCTACTAACAAGGGAATGGAGTCAGGGCCGTCCAGGGGGGCAGCAAATGGGGCAATTGCCCCGAGCCCTGCAGTTACCTGGGCCCCACGCTGCCCTGCTCCCAGCTGAAGGCAGCAGGGTAGGGCAGAGTGTGAAGCTCAGCCTCTGGGCTGGCCTTCCCTGCCCCTAGGGCAGACCAGCAGACCCAGAGGTGGGGCAGGGAAGCAGAGACCGGCTCTGAGCCAGTCTGCCCCAGCCCCGGGGGTGGAGCAGCTGGCCCAGGGGAAGAACGGGTGCGCGGGGCCCAGCCTCTGGGCTGGCCTGCATGGCCACCTCTCCACCCCAGTGCTGGGGGGTGGGGGAGCCGGGGGCCCTGCACAACCGATTGGCCCTGGGTCCCGCCCCCCCTTAGGGACAACCCTCAATGGAGTAAACTCATCTGCAACAGAACCTCTACTTTGTATCTTAAAACAACCTCAGATGCATTTTTGATGACAGAGACCAGTTGTGAAGAAGCAGTTCTTCTTTTTCTTTGGGATGAAGTTATTTCACTCCATCTGTTGGAACTCTTACGTGCTTGGTAGGATTGTCCACTGCCTGCACAAACTTCAGAGAGTCCACAGAGGCAGAGCGGATGGTGTCTGTCCGGCCCAGGCGAAACATCCTCAGTGAGGCACTCTCATACGTAGCACAGACTTGACCGTACATCCTGAAAGATGGAGAGGAGAAACAGCCATAGGGGCAGAATTGTCCTTGACAAGAAAGGGTTACACAAATCATATATTCTGCAGGGCATTTGTGCAGATGAATCTCTCGTCTGAAATATGCAGACATCTGCTGTTTTTCTCCCTTGCATCCTCCGCATTTCCCAGGGAAGAGTAACGTCCATATGGGAAAGGTGAGAAAGATCAGAAGAAATGGAAATTACTAGGACCAAGATGCATTTTTAACTGACTCTGCTCCTCTACTGATAGTTCATACATTCCTCTTGGAGGGGCAAATTTTGCTCATTTCTGTGTGGTAACAGAGGGCCCACCACAGAGCAGAACCAGTGCTGTTCCAGAGCATGGAGAAAGGGAAGGATTTGGGATGTCTGCACATGGCTCTAGATCCACCAGCCATTGACCTCTAACCCTGCTGCACACAGGCACAGCAGAAGATTGGGCTATTGCAGTGACTAACCGTTCTGTACCCTAGTGGTGTTGGGGTTCTCACTCCAAGCCTAGCTATTTGGGTTTGGTGTTGACCTTTAGTCAGCAGTTCTATGGAGCAGGGTAAGAATTTCCTTAGAATATTTAGAAGGGAGGTATGGGGGCTGGAAAGCTAGCTGCTTGCCATCTGCTCCTTACCTATAATAAGCCAGCTGTAGGGCCATCTGAATGAAGGCATCTGGGCTTATCTTCTCTGACTTTGGGAAGTTTTTCCCAAAGTGGTGGAAGACCATCACCTTGATGTCCAGATCTTGCACCATTCTGCAGAGAGAGGGAGCAGAGAAATTCTTGAGGATACAACAAAGGCACAGGCCCCAGGGCTTTTGTGAGCTCCAGAGACCTCAATCTGGTCAGAGCCCATCTGCGCACAGACAAAGCGATCTGTCCCACCCAACCTTTTCACAATGAACTCAACCTCATAACATGATGCAGCATGTGAAGACCTGTACAACTGGTTAGGGATTTGCCCACTACTGGAGACAGGATCCCATACGGGTTGACCTAAGCTAAGGGCTTGATACAGTACAGCAGATCGGATTCCTGATCAGAGACCTCTCTCTTTATAAGGAGCACGTCCCCTTTCAGCACAGCAGTCACCTGTCAGAAGGACATGCAGCAGGGCACTTTTCCAGCCACATAGTATAGTTTATGCCCAACAAAACACTGGGGAGGTATCATGGTGGCAGACTTACTCATAGAGCAATGACGTGCCACCCAGGTCTCCAAATTGGCACATGGATTGTTCTCTTGCTCGCTCACCAAGCTCTCCTACCTGCTTCCTGCTTTACTCACATGTTGAGATTCTGCTTTGCCTTCTCTATGTCATTCTTGATTTCTGGGGTGATGTTAAACCGCAGCTTTTTGGGCATTGGCAGAGGAATCATAGGTGATCTCACCAGCTCTGGTTTCTTCCTGCACAGAGAAACAGCACTATTTAACTATGAAACCATTTAGCTAGATCTCTCTCTCCAGCCCTTCTGGGATTCTGGTGCCCCCTAGAGACATTCAGATCCCACTGTAGTGAACACGGCATAAATCTCTGACTGTGACATTTTGGGTCTGTGGGCTTTGCAGTGTGTGAAATGGCCACAAATTTCAGCCTTATTGGCTTGACAGCTGCTCCCTCCAAGTTTTGGCTCTGGTGGAAAAACTAAGAGAACAGATGCAGAAGTTTGAGTCATAGTGGTTCCTTCACCAAGAGATGACAGGTCTAATGCCATTCGAACTCTTTAAAAATGTCCTATGCATTCCTTCAGAAAAAAAAATTCTGCCAGCCGTATGAAACCTAAGTAGTGGCTTCTCCCAAGAGTTAAAACAGCAGCAAAGTTTACCATTCTGAGCAGGTGACTAATCCTGTGCTCACTGCAACAAAAGCTGCAATGCCGAACTTGAGATTTTATTAAAGCATCTCCAAAAGAGCTGCCCGGGAGGACGAGCTGGGGAAGAGAACCTTTACCATGGATGGATGATTTGATATCCGTGTTTGACCCTGAGACAAGTTAGCAAGCCTCACGTGTACTCCACTATATGATCCAGAAGGGCAACGATGGGCGGGCCTTCTGAGGGAGCATGCTCATACACCAGACCACAGGAGCCGTCTTCCGCAACGATAAACTGCAAGGGAAATGAAAAGGGCATGAAGAGAGGCCTGCTCTACTGAGTAAGCACCAGCCTAAGAGGGATCTCAGCTTCCAGAAGAAAAACTCCATAGCCAAAGCCAGAAGGATTTGGCATTGTCATATTCAATAAGGCAGATGGAAGATGGTCCCACTGACAGAAAATGCATCGGAGAGGCCAGTGCACTCTACAGTTTGGTACAGCCTTAAATGGTCTGATTTCCTCAGAGGCTCATGTAACACAGCAGTAACATCACCCACCCTCTCTGTGCAGCCTTACTTGGGTTAATCACAAAGTAGAAGCTGAATAACCCAAAATGTCTGTAAGGTTCTAAGAAGAGTCCTGTGAGAGCATGAACTCTATATCCTTGAAAGGCCAGGATATAGCCTCCTAATGGAGGATGTGGCCCTTCAATGGTACCGTTAGGCAGCTGAAGGAAGAGGGGATCAAAGAGATGTTGTGAAAGGGAAGCAGATGTCTGAAAGAAGCAGGTTAGCTTCTGGCTGCGACAGCCAGGGAATGCAACAATCCCATGGGAAATGCAACATATAGACCTGCTTAGGTTTGGGCAGCATCCAAACATACAAGTCATTGTACACAGCAGGCAGACAGTTAATTTATGAGCAATACGAATAGCTTGGCTGCATTGAGTGAGTGCCCAAGGGCATAAGAAACAATGAGAGCTCGGTGGACCTGGCAGGAGAGTGAGAACCTGTTTTGATTGTGGGAGAAAATCCCAAACACTGCAGAGGAGATGCACCCACCCCAGAGGGCCTTACACTCTTGGCATATCCTCTTCCTCATCTCACTTCCAAAGTCCCTTTTGAGTTGTGAAAATCTCCTGCTGAATGATGTGGGGTTCTATCAGACCTCCCAATTGCAGGATGTTTGTCTCCTCCATATTCGCTGCCTCTAGATTCTCAAAAGCAGCAGCACCCACCTGTAACGTTTTGTCAAACCATCGGTTCCCACTGTTCCAGCGACTGCCTCCACCGTGCAGCATCTGAGCTGCCACCTGGCTGCTGTAGATGTCGTCAGACACTCGAGGGATGGGTGAATCCAGGCAGACAGTGAAAATGCTCTTCTCAATTGAACGCACGGACTCCTTGTTGGTCTTGTCTGAGAAGGGGGGAAAATAGAAGATAATGGAAATGGGTTGAAAAACTGGATTTAATTGGAGGGAGGATAAAATTCAGGAGAGCAGGTTGATAGCATTGATGCCTGACTTCTCCTTTATAATGAAGCGTCTCTTGGCCATACTGCAATGGTATTCAAGTGTTGAAGCCATGGGCTGAATGGCTATCACAGTGCGGAGGTTGTGAGCCCCATGAGGATGCTGTTTTCACTCATATAAGCCCACAGATTGATTGACTGTTTCTTTGTTTTGTAAACTCAATTTATTGGATTTTATCTGTGTGGGGCAGTGAAATACTCCAGAATTTAGCCTCTCTTCTTGACCAAACCTTGAATCTTAGAGGACAGGATGTTTAAATAGAAATAACAATACTTTGCCATGGGTCTAAGATGGACTTAACTGGGCTGGATAAATACACCTCTCCCCCATTCAGACTTATCTGGATACTGTCTGCTTCCAGAGGGCTTTAAAGGAGGGGAACACAGCGCTGGATGGAGGGCTCAAGTTCTCAACATGGTGACCTGTGCGGGTGAGGCAGGACAGACCTTTGATAAGATTGTTGTAGGCTTTAGCCCAGCTGTTTCGGTGGTTGGTGGTGAGGATCCCAATTGGCTCCTTGTTTGTTTGGAGGGAGGTGTTCCAGATCTTCTCCAGCTGGATGAAGATCTGATCAGTGGTGAGGGGGCTCCCATCGCTGCTGTAGACATCCAGCTCAAAGAACTGGGAAGCAAGGGGAGACAAAGGACTTACATCAGCTGGTGTCACAGGCTGACAACAGCCTCATCCAGGAGACGAGCAATGTTGATGTGCAGCTTATGGGGCTGATAATTGGTAGGTGGAGAGGAAGACTGGCTCTGTAGTTAGGGCATAGCGTGGGAATTGGGAGATCCAAGTTCAATTCCCTTTTATGCCACAGGGTTCCAGTGTGACCTGGGGCAAGTAAATTAGCCTCTTAGTTCCTCATCCATAAAATGGGAAATAGTGCTTCCCTACCTCACAGTGGTGGTGTGAGAATAAATACGTTAAAGATCATCAGGTGCTCAGATATTGCACTAACAAGGGCTAGATAATGAAGAAAGAAGAGGAGTGTTTTCTTTTGGCACCTTGCAGGTTCTACCATTTCTGAGACTTGCCCATGATGACCCCTGGGTCCATTATCTCCCATTCCTTCTAACCAGCAATTTCCCTCGGCAAACCTAGAGCAGGAGACTGGGCTTTCTGGGATTGGAGCCGGGAGGGCAAGAGGAGTGGAAAGGGAGCTCTCACATGCAGCACAGCATTGTGCTCACACGCTGCAGTCCCAGCCAATCCTGCTCCCAGTCAGTGTAAAACTGTGATTGGCTTCAGGGACAGCGGGACTGGTTCCTTGCTGAGGTGAACCTGGCACTCAGAGCCTGTTTGCTTATTTCTCTTCCTTGGCAAAGCCAGCAAAAGGGGTCACTTCAGTCCAAAAGAATAATCCAGCCTTCTTAAGCCCCCCGTAAGCTGAGGAACCACTGTACCTGGAAGTTGTGAACCACAGTGATGTGACTGGGTGGCCTTTTTCCTTTGGAGTAGTTCACAACAGAGTCGTGCTTTGGTCCCGGGATGCGACAGGAGGAGAGGATCTGGTAGTACTGGTTCATACAAAGAGGTTTCCCACCCAGGTATTCCACTGGTAATGTCTCACTGGAAACATATATGGAAAAGAAGGAACAGGGTCTCAGAGGAAAGAAAACAGCAATCAGAGTGCTTGTCTCCACACATGGTACGCTCTCCTCCCCATGGCCAGCCCCCTCTCATGTCTGCCCCAGTGAAACACTAAAAGATACTGGAAGTCTCTTCCACTGGGGGCTGCTCATCCCCACCACTCTCCTAGCAAAGACTACACAGTTTGTACATTTGCTGGCTTTTGTTTTATATGGGGGTAAAGTCCTTTCCCCGACATCTGCTAGCATGAGAAGAAATGGGCCCATGGGCCCATACTGCACCTATCCCACCTTGCAACATCAGCTCAAATGGATTTGAGGCCTGTCATACTGACAGAGAGGCATGCAACTTAGATCGGTTGTTTACAGAGGATCAGCATTCGGATACATGTCCCAGGCCTACATCTGGAGTCATCATTAGTTGTCACCATCTAATTCTTTGTGTGGTGGGTCTCAGTTCATAGACTCCCAAGGCAAGAAGGGACCACTGTGATCATCTAGTCTGTCCTGCTATATAGCACTGGCCACCAAACTTCCCTGAAATAATTCCTAGAGCTGATCTTATAGAAAAACATCAAATGTTCATTTAAAAATGGTCTGAGATGTAGAATCCACCACAACTCTGGGTAAATTGTTCTAAAAGTCACTTACTCTCACCATTAAAAATTTACATCTTATTTCCAGACTGAATTCATCTAGCTTCAACTTCCAGCCATTGGATCATCTTATACCTTTTTCTGTTAGATTGGTGAGGCCATTATTAAATACTTGTTCCCCATTCAAGTACTTATACACTGTCATAAAGTCACCCCTTAACCTTCTCTTTGTTAAGCTAAATAGATGGAGCTCCTTCAGTCTATCACATATAAGATTTTAAGAACATAACATTTTTCTCTGAAACTGTCAAGATAAAAATCCATGTACGTAAAGAATAGCGCTTCTAATCAATATAATGGACGCCAGCCAGGATCACTGTCCCCGAGAGGACTGTAGATAAGCAAATTGACTTTTCCATTTTTATGCTCTTTATTTACTTCTGTCTCTTACTCCACCTGGACAGGGAAATGAGCCCTGTGTGTTCTGCTTCTTGGGTCTCATGTAATCGTGTTTAGGGTTGCAAAGTTTCAGGGGCCACAAGAACTTTTCCCTCACATCTTGTTTTGGGAGAGGCTCTTCTGCATGTATTTACATAAGTAGATTTTAAGAACATAAGAATGGCCATACTGGGTCAGACCACTGGACCATCTAGCCCAGTATCCTGGCTTCTGACTCTGACCTTGCCCAATGCCATGTGCTTCAGAGGAAATAATCAGAATAGGTAGTCATCAAGTGATCCCCTGTTGCCCATTCCCAGCTTCTGGCAAACAGCAATCCCTGCTAATTTGGCTAATTACCATTGATAGACCTTTCCTCTGTAATAGTTTTTTAATCCTGTGATCATTTCTGTGGCTCTTCTCCGATCCCCTTCCAGTTGGACATAGTATTCCAGCAATGGATGCACCAGTGCCAAATAAAGGTATAAAATAACTTCTCTGCTCCTATCCAAGAGTCCCATATATGCATCCAGGGATCACATTAGCCCTTTTGGCTACAAATGATTATGTTCCATGACCCTCATATCTTTCTCAGAACCAAGGTTTTGCAGGATAGTCCCCCCTCCTGCAAATATGGCCTACATTCTTTGTTCCTAGATGTGTACATTTACATTTAGCTGCATTAAAACCCACATTGTGCACTTGTGCCTCGTTTTACCAAGTGATCCAGATTGCTCTGAATCAGTGATCTGTCCTCTTCATAATTTACCCCAATTTGTGTGTCATCTACAGTTTTTATCAGTGGTGATTTTATGGTTTTAGTTTCAGGTCCTGGATAAAAACGTTAAATAGCACAGGGCCAAGAACAGGTCCCTGTTGAACCCTACTAGAAACACATCCATTTGATTACTCCGTTTGTACAATTACATTTTTTTGCATGTTTGTACAGGCAGGAATAAAAGACCCCAGCACGGCCATGGTTGGCCTGGATCAGCTGACTTGGTCTCACAGGACTACAAATTGCTGTGCAGACATTTGGGCTTGGGACCTTCACTCTTTCAGGGACCAAGAGATGTCTGCCTGGCATTTTTTCAGCCCCAGAGCCTGAACTCCAAAAGCCCAAGTCAGCTAAAACATGAGGTTCTTATCCCACTGTAGACATAACTCCAGAGACCTATCAACCAGCCAGTTCGGTTCCTAATGGAAATGTGTCGGTGTCCATTACCTTCACTAGCACAACTGGTATTAGTCGAGCCATTTGTTTCCTGTAGACTAAGATTTACAGGTGTGATGTTAGCTGACACATTTGGAAAGTGCAGGATACATTTCAACACCTGCTAAACTGCTGGTTAAAAATCTGGGCTACCCACCGGACTTTAAACTGACCAGTTAGTATATGTTAAAGGCAGCACACCTGGTCTAGACTAGGCTTCTCAAAGGTGCTAGCTAACTTGCTAGTCACCCCTTCAGACATGACTTTTGCTGTCAGCCTTAGCTTAGAGGCCAAGGATTGACTGAGGCAGGGGGACTGAACCCCTCTTTCCCCTCCCAGAGAATGCCCCTGCAGGTTGGGAGTTGAAATGCACTGGAAACTTCTGTGTTTTTGCTGCCTAGGCTGGACCTGTTCTGTGGCAAAATTAAGGATGTGAGCCTCAATCAGACTAAATTCTCTGCAAGTACACACACAAGAGCCTCTCCCAAAACAAGATGTGAGGGAAAAGTTAGGGCCCCTGCAGCTTTGCAACCCTAAACATGATTACATGAGACCCAAGAAGTGAACAGACGGGTCTCATTTCGCTGTCTAGGTGGAGCAAGAGGCAGAAGTAAATAAAAAGCATAAAAAGGAAAAAGTCAATTTGCTTTTCTACAGTCATGTCAGCGGCAGTGACCCTGGCTGGTATCAGTTACACTGATTAGAAGCACTGTTCTTTAGGTATATGGATTTTTATCTTGACAGTTTCCCTCAGAGAGAGAGAGAGAAAGAGAGAGAAACGTTTGAACCAACCGCCCTCTAACTAAAGCCAGATGAAAGGCAGCAGGCAAGGAACCATCAATGTGTCAGAAATGCCTCTAACTGAAGAGGAGCTCTAAGTCAGCTCGAAAGCTGCTCTCTTGCCAACAAGTTGGTCCAATAAAAGAGATTGTCTCACCCAGCCTGTCTCTCTAGTATTCTGGGACCCACACAGCTACAACCCCACTTCATCTCACTCACTTGTCAATCATGGTCTTGAAATCCAGGACCCCCTCGATCAGCTTGGCAGCAAACCTGGAAAAACCAAACATAATGCCCACAGAGATACAAATCAGAACCTTTGGGATGTCCATCTGACATCTTGGCCCTCCTAGAAACAATGGTAGTTCGGCTTCCGTCCCCTCTGCTGGGAGAATACTGAACTGGGAGCAGAGCAAGTTCCTACTATCTTGAGCCCTGGCCACCTGTGGCTATGTTCTCAGCTGGGTAGCTCTAACGAAGCATCTATTTTGATCCATTCAGGGGTTTGGGTTTTGGGGTGGTTTTTTTTTTTTTTTTAGTATTTATTAATATATGAGTGACAGTAGCACCTGGAGGCTCCAGCCAAGAATTGGGGCTCCCTGCTCCTGTTCCTGCACAACTTGCACTAGCATAGAAGGGGCAGATCAGACATCACCATCATGTCATCTGGGAGCTGGTCTGCAGCTGAATTTTTAAATACTGGAGATGGAAATAAACATTTCTGCAAAAAATCCAGAGTGGTGGGAGAGATTTTAAAAAACACCCTCTCCTCTGCCCAGAAAACCCTCCAACTGTATATTCCTTTGTCGTGTCTGAAAACCAGCTTTGCCACATTTTGCATTGCCAGCCTTGGAGAAAGTTAAACTGACCCGAATGAAGAGTAAAGTCAACAAGCCTTTCATTTTCAAAGCAGAGAGGAACAGAATAAAAGACACTAGCGCAAGTTAGTTGTTTTGCTGTGTTTTTAAACTGTGGAACAGCAAATGCACTCAAAAATTATAAGTCAGGTCCCTTCAAAAATCATGAGATAAAAGGAAGTTGGGTTCTTTTTATTTGCCTTGTGGCTTCTGCACTATTTTCAAGCTTTTCTGTGCAACCATTAGGACCAGATACTTGATACTTGTTTTGTTTTGAAATTAAAGCAGAGATTCTCATGCACTTTTTTGATTCCATCATCTGGGGCTTTAAGGAAAATACCCAGTATCAGGAGAGCTGGCAACACTGAAAATGTTTAGTTTTAATACATTCCAGAGTTGTTAATATAAAGATTTTTAAAATAGGATTTTTAGCTCCTACTCTGCCTCTTTAAGACATCCTCCCCCTCAGTAAGCTGTATGAGATCTAGTCCAATGAGTATACAAGACCTTGCACCATATGGGGAAGGAAAATTCTTTGACTTTTACTTTTCTCTGGTTGGCTGATATTTTTAACCTAGCCAGAAGACAGACTGATGACAGGAGCAGGTGATGATGGGTAAATGTGAGAAAGGTAACACTGTATAAAGGTCATTGCTATCTGTGGTTTTGCATCCACAAAGCCTATCCTCCTCAGAGCTTAAGACAAATCTTGACATACTTCAAATCAAACTGCTAAAACCCAAGGAGAGCCCATTCTGAAAAGGAAATAAAATCAGGGCAGGCTCTACAGCGAGTGAGAGAATCAGTTCCATGTGTGTGGGATGGCTTCAAAACAGCATCTGCAACATTCATTAGCAAAAGGAAGACCCACAAACTGCTAGTGTTCAGCTGCATAAAGGGCTTGAGAAAAGGGAAGAAACAAACTAGAGACAGAGAGCAGCTGTGGAGGTGACTGTGTAACTAAAGACAGAATAGTGAGAAGCCGTCTGGAAATGCACAGACTGAATGAATCTGCAGACACATACAGAATTAGCTGAGTAACCATATTCCTGTAGTAGTCTGCCTCATCCCCCAAGCCTAAAGAAAGGCAAATTTAGAGTCTCCTACGCTATCTTAGATACTTGGTGGCTCCCATTACCATAGCGTTGGAGCATCTCACAACACCCCTGTGAAATACAATTATCCCCATTGGACAGATGGTGAATTGAGGAAGAATAGAGAGACAGCATTCTGCCCAGAGTCACAAAGGAAGTTTGTGGCAGAGCAGGGAGTTTAAGCTCTTCTAAGTCCCAGCCTCAGAATCTAACCACTGAACCATCTTTCCTCTTCCACCTTTCCCTTCTGGGGGAATCCTGCTGGGAGACGCTTCATTCAGAGAAGCCATGAGGTTCCCTGTAGCTAGTACTCTTACCTCATTCTCCACAGTGCTTCCTGATGGGAAAGGCTGCAACTGAAGTAGCCTGAGTTTCCCTATGGCTACCAGTCATTCAGGCCAGGTGAGACTTGTTAGGGCTGTCTGCCTCCCACCAATCCAAGCCGACTCCCCAAGGACCCAAGTACCAACATGCGAAACTTGGGGATGAAAGCCAGAAGGGCCTTTACCTGAGCTGGCCTTGTTGATCCAGAAAATCCCGTTTAGGTAAAACCACGCCTGGGCTGGAGTGAAGTACAACTGGGAGGCGGTATTCAAGGTAAGCAGTCTTCAGCCACCAGTCGGAGAGCTGGGACAGAAACAGGAAGCATGCAAGAATGGGGGTTCCATGTTCCAGAGAGCAGGATGCCTGTTTAGCTATCTTGGTTGGTCTATGTCCCACAAAATGGCTAGAAGATCATCCCGCAACACACCATGGCCCACAGGTGGAGAAGACTGTGGGATTTGAATCATGAGATGATTTTTCAGCCACTTTGCAGTCTAGATTTAGCAGGCGTTTGTGGGATTGGGGTGGAAGGAAGAGGCTGGTTCAGTGGACTTTCCCAACATTGTGGGTAGCTATTATTTTACGGGACTAAGACTTCTGCTGTACCAGTCAGGGCTCATGATGTCCCATTCAGCTGCGCGTGCCTCAGATCTCCATGGGACTTGGGTGGCTCTGTGCACACAGCGGAGAGATGGGCATCAATGAGTGGCACGTGAGGTCTCAGCACAGAGGCCCATCATTAAGGTGTGGAGGGGAAAACCTCAATCTCCATTCACAAAAGCACAGGTTGGGAATCACTGGCTTGGAAACCAGGATAGTGGCACTGGCAAGCTGTGGGGACTTGACTTAGATCCTGCCTCCACCCTCTCCTCCACTGACCAGGACTCCGAGAAGTAGCACCCACATACCCAATTTTCAGTTTTCCTGGCTCTCCTCTCCAGACCCTTCTGTAGCCTTTCCCCAACACCACCTGGTCTCCGGAACTCATCCACCAGCCCTTTGGTGTGGTTCCATTCCTCCTCGCTGATGATGGGCTGCAGAGCCAGCAGGTAGCGATCCAGGGTCTGCTGAAGGGGTGGCACCGGCAGACGCGGCAATCCCTCCTGGTGGGCTAAGTATCTGCCTGCGAGCTTCCCCACGGCCACTGGCTTCAGCAAGCCATGTGGCTTTGCCTGCAAGCCACAGAGCATAGACATCCAGAGAAGATCAGCAACTCAGACACATTGAATTCTCTCATCCCTCCCAACATATGGGGCCTCAATATCAAGAGCAGAGAGCTCAAATCACAAACACCAGACATGTATCGATCATGAGACATCCAGAACAACAGTGAAGAGACACGACTTTCCACTGGAATGTTGATTCTAAAGGAAATGCCACTGGGATGATAATACATTTGCACTTCTCTAGTGCCTTCTTTTTGAGGATCTCCTAGTAACTTTCAGACATTAATGGGAATAAGTCTCAGAGAATCCCTTACAACTATATGGTAGGTAAGGAATATACATAGAGACTTTCACTCACTAATGAAATGCAGCCATCTTTCGGGCAGGACATCATAGCTGGCAATGCTACGCAATAGTTTAGGATAGGAAATGAGGAATTTTGAAGCCAGCAGAAACTGCAGTAGGAATTTAGCCAAGTTGGAAGTGGCTCATAGGTAATGCCACTCCATGGGGAAAAGACTGTGCAAAAATCAAGAATAATAATAACCTGACCATGGAACTGGATGTTTTGATGACTGGAGGAATTTAACTATTGGACGAGAAAGCCTTTCCAATCACCAGAAACCCCAGTGAGCCATGTCAGAAGAGGTAGCTCCAAAAATTATTCCCATCCAGGCCTGCTCAGCAGGAGATTAGAAGCTGCCCAGTGGAGACATGGCAGGAGGGAAAATAGGGAGAAGATTTTAAAGAAAAGGAGAATTGTGGGTGAATCAGAGAGTTTCCCTGACGAGAGGCTAGGACAGTTTTGGCAATAAAAGCATCCACGGAGTATGTGCTGTGATGGTTTATTTGGGCAGAGAAAAAGAACTTGAAGAGAGGAAAGAAAACCAAAGAGCAATGCCCACCTTTGACCAGGAGGAATGCACTCACCAACTCTTCCCAAGACTTTGAGACTAGACTCTTGGTTGGGCAGGAATATAATGATTCCATTTGAGACACAGAGAGGCTTTAAATTCCACTTTACATGCTCTCCTCTCCCACTTTTCCTCCCAGTGGTTCTAAAGTCATTGCTAGAGACTTTTGACTATGGATTGGAGGGGAACGATACCAGCTAGAACATGCTAGGAAGCAGTCAGCGGAGGCTTTTCCCCGTGGTCAAGTGCAGCGGAGCAAAACCAGCCCAATCCTGCTTGGTGTTCAGCCCTTCAGAGAAAGTGCTTGGTTCCTCACAGGATCTGGCAGCACAGGGGATCAAGATCTCAGAGAAAGTTAAAAAGGAAAAACTAATCACTGAAGCCGGAAGAAAGAGCGCAGGGTTGAAGAAGAAGGAAGGGGTTAACTTGTATAGTCTGATGATAACGGGGCACATACTGTACCTTCTCTGATTGTTGCCGCTTTCTCTCCATCGCTGGAATGAGGAAAACACTGTAAAACTCTCCTCTCACTCTCTCTGCCTCAGGCTTCCTCTCTAATCTTACCCTGTTCTATCACATATGGAGGGAGTCACAGACTTAGCAACCTATTCTGTTGCTGCACTATTCTGTTGAGAAAACACAAGACCAGACAGACATTGTAGTGTGAGCAGTTGGGCTGGAGGGGAAGCAAACCAGCTCCCATATACTGGCAAGATACTCTTCCAGTCTTTCTTCTACCTCTCAGTGACAGTGGGAGCTTGAGATCGCTTCCTTACTCCATTCCTCTGCACGTGGGTTGTTTGCTGTTTACTTCAGGGCTGGGAAAGGGGGGCCAAATAGCTGTTCTCTGTTCACAGGTCAGCCATGGGTAGCAGGCAGCTACATGAGCTTCCTTCAACAAGCTGATCAGGATGGAGCATCAGCACTGATGAGAGGGGAATGCAATTCCCATGGCCCATTCAGGCTTTTCTCTCTAAGCCAGCTGCCAATGGGGTGGGCAGCTGCCAACCACCCAGACCAAATAGCCATCAGATGGGAGTGAGTTCAGTCTGTGGGCTGGGACTGAACCAACAGCCTATAGACAAAAGGTTGTAACCTGTAACCCATCCCCAGAGTAACAGGCACAACACGTACAACCATCCTGAGTTCTGGGCTGTTGGCAACTTTGTTTTTCATTAGAAAACAACTCACAACAGTAACGTTACATAGACAGTGCAGATATAAGGGAAAACAATAAAATGATTGTCTGCTCCTTCCAGACTTAACAGCATGTCTTTAACTAAATGTAATTGATAACTGAGCAGACCAACAAGCAAATCAGACTTTTATGCAATAATACTCCAATAAGAAACACTGTGAGAGTTATTGTCTTTCTTTGGGGTTTTTATGAAAAGGAAAAACAGTCATGGATTGACCTCAGTGAAAAGGCAAAAAAGAAAAATAAATAATAGAACTATCACACACACAAAATCTGAGCATCACAGCTGGATATTACCCTTCATTTTACTGCCAGTAACTACCACGCGTGTACTGGGTTCCCCATGAACAGATCTGGAACACAGGAGCAGTCAGTCAGAAGACAGCGGACTCTACTTCCCACATGAGGAAGGGAGGCAATCCATGCATATATCCACGGGGCTTTGATGGACCACCCTATGGCTCAATCTTGTTCTAACTATGCTGCAGAACAGTTACTTCTCCCCCGAGGCCAGACTCATGACATGGCCCTATTACATGTTAATTGGGATACTTTAAGTAGGTTCCATTCCCACAAGTCAAACCAACCAGTGTTAATCAGAAGCTCTGAGTATTCTTTGCCATGTAGAGCGGCCTTTCATGTCCTATTCAGAATTTCACTTAGCAATGCTTGTGAGTCTGATTCACTTGTTACCATCACATCCACCCAGCCACATGCAATGGGTCAAACATGGATATTTTTAAAGAAAAATTCAAAATCACAGAACACATCACTTCCTGGACAGGCAGCAAAGCTGTGATAGGGAGAAAAGGGAATTACTTAAATTATATATATAATATCCTGAGCTCTGTCAACTATGGCTCAAACCATGGCTTCATTCATGATCCAACAGTGATCCTGGCAGCAAGGTTCTAATATAACATTCTCCTTACTAGTGTGGAAAGAGATTTATTCCAGGCACCCACTGCCCAAGGGCCTTGACTACATTAGGAAATCAAACACATGCTGAAAAGGATTTTCATCAATGGTTCCCCTTCATCTGGTATTGAAAACAGCCAGAGTGTTGGCACAGAACTAACAAAGACATTTTCTCTGCTGCTTCAGAGAATGTGACCAGGATCTGGTAGAAGCATGTGTCTTTAGGTTTTTTAGTAAACACTGCTATGATACAGTTGTAACTGAAGGAAAATATACCTCTACACAGATCAGGGAATGCCACTGAGAACCCTGTAACTGAAACAGAACAGTGCAGTCCTTTGCACTGGCATTTTCAGCAGCCTCATAAAAGAAGTCATTTTGCAGTACGGCTCTCCTGCATTACACCTGGAGAGTTTTAAGCAGCGAACTTTGGCCGAATGATGCAGCAACCACAGCCCTGACTTCCAGATTCCAAAATGAAAGCAAAGAGTTCAGTTCAAGTACACAATGGGACAGAACATTACATTGACATATTCCTTCTGGAACAACCCCGATCTGGGTGTGAATATTCTCTTAATCAGCTTACATGTAAATAAATAAATAAACCTGGCAGGTCTATATCAGTCCTGCTATAGGTGCCTAAGCAAACCAAGAGGGGCAGAGCCCATGCGAAAGGATGGCTCAATCAGTAACCTGCTCTTGGCAAATTGACTTATGGCACATAATCAAGTTCTGCAAACTGATAAAGGTCACTCCCAGCCCAGGGAGAACAGGCTACTTCGCCAGGAACAGACACAAGGGGAAGAAAAATTACAGAAGAAAAAAATGGAATTCCTCAAACAGATCAAAACTCACAGCCTTTCACTTAACTGGATCAAAACAGAAGAATGATCCTGGCATCTGGCAAGTACTATACACCCCCACCCCCTGATGATTTACTATATATTTAGAGGAAATTCTTCTTAGCTGAGAGTTATGCCTAGCAGTAATCCTCCCCCCATCCTCTGCTTTTTAATTATCCTTCTTGCAAACCATTTTTACATCCTACAAGAAAATCACGCTACAGGGACATTGGTACGAGCCAGAACTAGCCCTCCCCCAAATAAAGTCAGTGCATGACATTTATTTCAATGCCTCAACTCTCCCTTAGCCAAAAACTTCCAGGTTTCTGTCAGTTTCTCAGAGACTTCAGAAGCCCCTTGACTCATGCTCCTGAGACCACATCAGACACGTCAGGATGAGGCTCCACAGACACTGTCACTTTCCCAAGGTTGCTCAAAGCAGGGAAAGCATCCCCTGCCCTTTCCAGTGAATGTCAAAGCAGGGATCAGGCTCTTACTTACCATGGTCCTTGCTATGAAAGCCAGCATAGCCCTGCGTATGCTCCAGTCACTGCCCTGAGCAAAGTCCTGCAAAGCCAGCAGCCTCGGCCTTGATCTTGAGAGACCCAGGGGCGGTCAGCCACAGTGTAACTTCAGCAGCCCAGGCACAGTGTAACAAGCCCACACTGCCTTCCCTAGCACAGCAGTAGCCGTTAGGGGAGGGCACAGCAAAGCAGCCATCTTTGTGTGGGGCACATCCGTCTTCTGCAATGTCCAATAGGGAGAGACTCTGCCATCTTTATGAGTGGCAGGGCTCAGCTGTTCTGCATAGATGGTTTTCTCCTCAGGGAAGGAGAGACACTAGTTGATCTCTGGCCTTATCTAGTGCCTTTCTTTCTTTCCTTCTTTCTTAGGGTTGAATTAAGCAGATGAGATCAGCAGAGGAGATGGTTCTGAGTTCTGACAGCTGGGACCTGTCCTTGCGGAGAGGAGTATTCGTTAGGAACTTGCACTTTGTCGTGCAAGATATGGAAGCAGTGCACTGAGTGGCCTGTTCTGGGGAAGTCCCACCCTGAACACATCGGTCTTCAGCCAGTCTGCTGTCCTTGTCACCATCAGGTCAGCAGTCTGGCAGGTCTCTCCGGCTGTCAGAGCCTGCAAATGTTACAATAATCAGGACAAAACTATTTGTATAATATCGACAAGGAGAGGTCCTGAATACAGGAACATTCCTAGGCTTCAGGGATATGTGGACTGACTCTCAGAGAATAATCTTCAAAGCATCTGATGAAGTGGGATTTTCTCCCATGAAAGCTCATGTGATAAATAAAATTGTTAGTCTTTAAAAGTGCCACAGGACTCCTTGTTTGTTTTGCTGACCTAGACTAACACGGCTCCCCCTTTGGAACTTCTCAGAGAATATGACACTGTTACTGCCATTGCTGAAGAGTTTTGGGTCTTTCATTCAATCTATAGCAATTCACGCTTTTAGCTCCTCAGTGTGTTGGCCAAGATGGCAGCTGTCACTTTTTTACTCCAGTCCATCCAAACTGCTGTAGGTAAAATCACATTCCTGTCTTGCCACTCTGATCACACAACTTGACTTGGCAGAATTTGATTTCTAGTTTTCATAATTTGGATAGATAACTGTTTATTTGTACGTATTTCCTAAAGATTTTTATGTACATTCTTACAGCTGTGGGAAATTAAAGAGGGCAGACAATTAATTATAGTAGATATTTCAATTAAAAAAGTTAACATTAAACACAAATTGGCCACATCATCTGTCAAAATACCAAAGTAAATACCCTTACAACAACAAATCACACAAGTTTTTATTATTTATTAGCTAGTTCATTTGTAACATGCCTAATTCAGAAGTCAAAGGATTTTGAATCTAAGAAGTTCTCAAGCTATGTTTTTCTTACTTTGCATATCTGTAAATGTCACTTATTATTGATAGGGATTTTTTTTATTGGTTTGTGTGTGTGGTGAAATCAGTGTTGACAGATAAAATGTTAATCCTTCCAAGTCTCTATATCACCTCCTCCCTCCAATGCTGTTCACATCCCTTCCTTGACTTTGTCCTGCATCAAACTCATGTTCTTCTCCCTCACCTTTAACTCTGCACAATGTTACCCCTAACTATTATTTCTATTCCCCCCTTCCCATTCCTCCCCAGCCCCAGGCCAGCTAACAGTGACTACACTCCGCCTAGCTTTATCTTACTCTTATCTATGCATCATTCCTATATGCCACCCTTTATGCTTGGGCCAGTCTCTTTCTCATGTGCCAAGTGTTATTCCTCTCCTAGGAATCTGTAGGAAACTTTTCAAGAACAGTAAACCAATAGAAAAGTATAAAAGAAAAGATCTTCACTGTGGGGAAATTAGGCTTACAGTACATGTGTTAAATTCCAAAGGGGGAGCCGTGTTAGTCTAGTTCAGCAAAACAAACGAGTCTGGTGGCACTTTTAAAGACTAACACATTTATTTATCACATGAGCTTTCGTGGGAGAAAATCCCACTTCATCAGATGCTTGAAGATGGGGAACTTACAAAATGTGTTACATTTCAGTGATTCTGATTGCCAGCAACTCTGAGCAGGGACAATGTCTGCACCTTGGTCCCATACAACACTGAGGCCGAGCACTTGGGCTGTGTGCAATACTGAGCTAACAGGCGGGGAACAAGCTCTAGTAGTTGGACCCATGTCTGGATTTCTAGCCTTCCTACAGTTTCTCTCTTCTTTGTCCTCTTTTTCTGCTTCTTTTTAAAACCCTTTATAAAGAGAGGGCCCATCTGCAGAATTACAGACCAGAGCTGGGTTTGGGCTATTTAGAACTGGGTGATTGGTTTATTATAGGCTGATCTGGGAGTAGCATCTGTCGTTCAGGTTATTTTACACTATCAATTATAAGATGGTTTTCACTTGCATATAACTATGCTAGTAGAATTTTTTACAGATGTTATCTCTTATACTGTGTGAGGGCAGGGCACCAGAATCATAGCTCGCCTAGAACTCCGAAAACTCTTGGACCGGCCGTTTAACCCGAAATGTTGGTGGCTGGTGCAGTGTCTGCCCACCGACCTGCCCCATGCGCAAGCCCAAAAAGCAGGTCTCAAATTATAAAGCCCGCCCCGCACAAATATGGCCGCCCCGAGTACATCTATATGCGTGTGTGGTGGGGGAACCCAGAGTGCCCCGCACAAACATGGCCGTTTGATCACGACTTGAACCAGGTGTGCCCCGCACAAATATGGCCGCCCCGAGTACATCTATATGCGTGTGTGGTGGGGGAACCCAGAGTGCCCCGCACAAACATGGCCGTTTGATCATTTGACTTGAACCAGGTGTGCCCCGCACAAATATGGCCGGCCGCGGTACTCCTAGGCAGGCCTGTGTGCCCCGCACAAATATGGCCACCGACGTGCCCGGCACAAATATGGCCGCCCGACCGTTCGGCTGTGCTAAGGGGTGAAAGGTCATAACGGCAGAGGGCCGGCCTGACTGGTTCCAGGAAGATGGCAGAGAGCGAGCGGAAGACAGGTAGGGGAAAGTCCTCCCGGGGTGGTCGGAAAGTGAGGTCCTGCTAGGAGTGGGGGGTCTCTGTTCCCCGTAGTGTGTGTGTGGGGAAGGCTGGGTGATGCTCTGTGGGGCAGGGGGTCTCTGTGCCCCATAGTGTGTGTGCGGGGGGGAAGGCTGGGTGATGCTCTGTGGGGCAGGGGGTCTCTGTGCCCCATAGTGTGTGTGCGGGGGGGGGGGAAGGCTGGGTGATGCTCTGTGGGGCAGGGGGTCTCTCTGCCCCATAATGTGTGTGTGGGGGGGAAGGCTGGGTGATGCCCTTGGTGGGTCTCTGAGGATGTACTGGGGGGAGGCAAAAGTCAAGGGTGGGGCTCTTGGGCACTGGAATCCCTAAGACCACCCCTGGGTCTCTGTGCCCCATAGTGTGTGTGGGGAAGGCTGGGGGGTGCCTTCTGTGTGGGTAGGAGTCCTGTGCCCTGTACTGTGTTGGTGGGAAGTCTGGGTAATGCCCTTTATGGGGTCCAGGAGCTCTATGCCCCAAAGTGGGAGGGAAGATGACTGCGGTTGTCAGGTGTCCATGTATGCTGGGATGAGAGAGGTGAGTTACTTGCCTGTTACCAGGAATGGGATCCTGATGTACTCTTTGGGGGGACTGTTCCTTTGCTTGAGTCTTATGTTGTGGGGGAAGAGGGTGTGATGCCCCTCTTTGGGATTGATGGCCTATACTGGGACCCCCAGAGGGACTGACGTTAGCCATGGAGTGAGTGTGGGGTGGATGGTTCCTCTCTCCATGGCTCATGGGTGAAAGCTTGTATGGAAGGAGTAGCTGCTAGCAGGGCCACTATGGGGTTAGCAGTCAGAGGTGGCTGTGCTGTGAGGGGGCTGTGGGAAATGTTGGGTTACTGAAGGTGTAGTTGGCACCTTGGTCCTTCTGTCTGTCTGTCACTGGCTGTTGTCCTGGAGTGCTGCTGTTCCAATGACAGACCGCTAGCCCAAAGCAACACTTTTGCTGTATTGTTATTAAATTGTATGGGAAATTCTCAGCCAAGCATGTCTCTCTCCCCACATCTCTGATACAGGCCATTTCAAAATCAAGGCTAGTGGTTAGAGCAGAGGATTAGGGGTCAAGATACCAGGTTTATATTCCCAGCTCTGGGCAAATTACTTAACTGCTACGAGTCTGTTTCCTGTCTGTAAAATGGGGGATCATACCCACCCTTCTCCCAGGAGTCATGTACATATGGAAAATATTTTGACATCCTCAGAGACTAAGCGCTATAGAAGTGAAAAGGATCCAAAGAGACTTTGGAGCAAATGTACAGAGGGGATTCAAATGCAGTGGTGGTTGGGAATGATGTTATTCAATTAATTCTTAAAAGAATCAAATACAAGGTACAAATGCAGAGCTGAGACCCAGCAGCTCTCTGGTTTCTGACTGAAGGGCTAAGGTATTTTGTTATCTCAGAAGTCTTCTCCCATCTGGATTAGACCAGATGGATAAGTAACGCTTTCCTTGTGGGGGAAAAGACCGGGAACATCTCTGTTGTCAAGGTCAGTTCATCCCAAAAAATACTCTTTTCCTCCCAGAGCACAGCCCCTTGGCTCTCACCTAGGAACAATTTGGTGTGTTTATATTACAGTAGCCCCTTTTGTGCTAGATGGTATACAACACCTGATAAGAATCCTTGCTACAGAGAACTTGCTTTCTAAATTGACAAGGGGAATGTGGGGACAGAAGCACAGAGAGATGAAATGAGTTGCCCTACAGTGGAAGATCTGGGACTAGGACTCAGGCCTCCTTGGATCCAGTCTAGTGTCTTATCCCCAGGCCATACTGAATCTCCTCTGTCATGTTATGTATGATCAACCAACTTACTGGTTTAATGGCATGTCTGTATGTAAAGCGCTGCAGTGCGTCTGATCAAGACATGGTATGCCAGTGGGAGAGAGCTTTCTGGTCGGCATAACCCCCACCACCGCAAGTGGCAGAAGCTATGTCGGCCGGAGAGCTGTGTTGTACTGTGCACACGGGTGCCTATGTCTGTGTAGCTTATGTTGCTCAGAGGGTGCTATATTCACACTCAGCGACATACGTTTTGGAGACAGGCTTTAGTGTAGACAGCCTTACTGTGGCAATACTTAGTTGTGAGTTTGGTAAGTTGCGTGCTTTAAATACATCTGTTAATTAATCCACCCATCACCCTTTCAAAGGGTGATGGCATTATATTGTAGAAAGGGAAGCGAAGGGATAGAGAGAAACGGCTCTCCTAAAACTGCACAGTGAGGCTGTGGCAGAACTAACAAACGGCATGCCGGAGTATTGACCTTAAGTCGTGCGGTGTGTTAGTAACCGGAGAAAAGGGAAGAGCACTGAACACTTCCGGCCAGCATTATCTATGCAAGTAACTATAAATATTAGGATTTTGTTGGAAAATTATTTAAGGAACTTTGTATTTAGAATTCATCTTTAGTGCCAAGACTGATTGATTATTTAGGGGTTATCTGGATGCTTGGTGCTGAACAAAAGGTTTGAAATCTTCTAGGTCTGAAAGTATTAATCGAGGATATAATTTCATGCTAAATGCCCTCTTGGTTTTCTTATTCACTGTTGTTCACTGTATTGCATCTTGATTTTAAGTTTGCTTATGGAAATGTGATGCAAATAAGCCTTTAACCTTGTGACAATGTTTCCAGCTCTGCAGTGTCCTCGCATAGGACTGCAGGCTGGAACTAGAACCGTTGTTCACCTTCGACTACAGAGGACTTTAGAAAGGAGTGACCCTTGTGTCCGGGTTTATTTCCTTTTTATGAAAGCTCAGGGGAAACAGAGTTCCTGGGTAGCTGGGTGTGGGAGAAGGAATCTTGCTGATATTATGCATTAATAATTTGCACTTATATCATGCCTGTCATCCCAGGATCTCAAAGTGCCTTATAAGACCATTAGTGCGATCTCTCAACTGAAGGACAGCACGTCCCATCATCACTCAACTGCCATTCTAGGGACAGGGGTTTAGTACTGTTTCAAAGAGGAGTGCCATCAACGGACTTACTGGCGCTTTGTCTTCACTGCAAAAAGAAGATGCATTTTTACACAGAGATGGCGCCCAGTGTAAACTCACACCTTTTGCAGTGAAAACCGAGCCTAACACTGTGATTGCTGTGATGCCTCCAGAGCACTGGACAGCGATTAGCTTAGTGGTGTGCTGAGATCACTGACCAACATTGTCTCGTTGTACATTTCCCTCCACCCCCCTCTTGTCTCTTGTTTTATACTGATACTGTAAGTTCCTCAGGGTAGGACGTGTCTTTTTGTTCTGTGATTGTACAGCACCTGACACAAAGGGGTCCTGGGCCACAGCTACGGTAATATAAATGATAAATAATAATGCTATTTCCTGCAGTGTCCTGGGTCTGTTGCCAAGGTACTGAGCAGGCCTGGCACGGCTAAGTGTGTGAGGCCTCGTGGTATCAGAGCACGGGGGGGAATGCGCCCTGGAGTTCAGTATCTTTTAATCCAGAAAAATGAACATTACCTTCTAAGAAGGGGCTGCGGTTAGTGGGGGGATGTCTTTAATCTCTGGCTGTGTTTGACGTCTCTCTTATCTCCATCTTCCAGGCTCCCCTGAGGAGGCAACCCCTCCCCTCCGCCAGAGCTTCATGATCCCCAAAAAGGAAATAAACATGGCTCCTGACATGGGCAAGTGGAAACGTTCTCAGGTGTGGAGCTGCTGTTAGGTGCTTGGTATGACCCTAGGACAGCATTTGCATGGAAAAGACTAAGCCTGGTGGGAGCTTGGTAAATGGGCTGAATGGGGCTGGGTCCAGCCGTGTGAGATCGTTCTTTTTAAGATCAAATAGCAGCATGGCAAATGCCATGGGAATTGCCATAAAGTTAGCCCACCCTAGTCACCTTTCAATGACAACACTTTTCAATGACAATGGCTTTTGAATACTGGCGGCAGTTTTGTGATAGCAAGTGGGTCTTGTCTACATTGGCATCGGTGTAATCTGTAGTTCTCCACCAGTGTCAGGTGTTTTTACCAATATGTAGAATTAGAAAACACAGTGGTAAATGCCTGAGCTGCGTCCGTGCTCTCTCTTCTGATACCACTGGTGGGGAACTATTTTTCCTCTGCAGAGGGTTTGAAGGGATGAGAGCCTGGAAGAGGAGAATTACCCCCAGTGAGCTCTGCTAACACACAGGCACTGTCCATGCTGTGAGGAGATCCGTGCTCCTTACAACCATGTGTAAACGTTACTAGCAGAGTTCTCGGCACATTTCCCTCGCCAGAGCAGACGGGGTGTCTTGCTGTGTCCACACTACCCCTTTGAGCCGTGTTAGAACATGGTTTCTCCTGCAGTGTCTGACATGAGGGTAGACATGGTTTCAAATATGGTTTTCCCTCAAGTGTAGATAGGACTGTGACTATAGCCCTGTCCACAGGACAGATATAGCCATCCCAAATGTGGTTTTGGGCCAGCCATGAGAGAACTTATTGTCTCCTTTTCTGTGTGACTCTATCCTCCATGTTTTAACCAAGTTCAGAAACAAAATTTTAAGAGTGATCCCCCAAACATGGTTCCTTAGTGTTCTATCATAGCATGCTGTCCACAGCTATGTTTTCAATGCATCCTTCATAGTGTAATAGATCTCTGATATGGTAATTCTTGGAGTTGAGCTGACTGGCAGTCTAGGTACTAAGCCAAGAAACAGAGAGAAGTTGACCTTACCTAACCATGGTGTTGGGGAAAAAAGAGATGAAAAACTCCATAAACTGACAGGATCTGTGTTCTTCTGTCTGATCCAAACTTGCTGCTGTGGGGTGGGAACAGCAGTGTTGGGGACTAGCTCTTGTTTGTGGAACAAACTATGATGCCACCAAGGGATCTTAAATAATAACAAGGATTCATGAAGGTCTGCAGCTGAAACCTCCAGTTCTTGCCTGGGCTTTAGGTCCTATTTCTGGTCAGGACTTTTGTGACAGGAAGTCGTGGGTGGGTGGGGGGCCAGGTGACAGTGAGCTGGCCCAGAGACTTGAAAGTGTCTTCTCCAAAAAAGAAAAAAATAGTTCCCAGAACTGTGTGGCACTTTCACCTTTCCCACTGGTTCCTGAGCAGTCTGGCTGTATGCTGTGTATAGTGATTCACAAGTAGGGAGCTTGAAAGAAAAGAGGAGAAAGGTATTTGCTTGGGGCAGTCTCCTGCCACTTCTCCTAATTGGGGGTAGTGTGAAAAAAGACCTGATGCAGGTTGTGGAAGGAGATAGAGACAGGTTTAGGAGAAGAGATTATGGGGTAGGAAGAAGCAAGCTGTGATGTAATTAGGGCCAAGATTGTGTGAAAAGCCCAGGCATTAGGCACTTGAACCTGGTGTGGTAACAGACAGGAACCTGGCGAGGGGATTCAAGGGGGAGGACCTGCTTTGGGCTCTTCATACAGGGGGCTTGTTCTACGTGATGTCACCACCTGGCTGTACTGGGACTGAAGGCTCAGACCGCAGAGCTGTTCAAGAAGTTCACGTTGCTAGGAATCCCCAGGGACAAGGCCTGGGCTACAGCAAGAACCCGATGCTGTGGGGTTGGGCGCTGTCCTTTGGCTTGCGCTAGGCTTATTTGCCTCCAGAGAAACTGTTAATGCTCAGCTAACACTCCTTCCACTTCTGTTTGTTTGCAGGCCTACGCAGATTACATAGGCTTCATCCTCACCCTGAACGAAGGCGTCAAGGGCAAGAAGCTGACCTGTGAATACAAAGTCTCTGAGGTGGGAAAATCCTGTTGTTTCCGTTCTTGCATTTGCTCTACTTTTGCTGGTTTGCCTTCCACAGCAGGCCCAGGGCTGTGATGGCTGCTTGCCTGGTGCCGCAGGGAGAAGAAAGAGGAGTCAAACTACATCTGTTTTTTCATTAATAGTTGTAGAGCAGCCTATGGGGATTACAAGTACCAGTGTGCAATGCTTCATCTGGTAACAAGGTGCCTGCTGCTTACTCGCAAAACTTGAAATCAACAAATGGAGAGGAAGCTGGGGTGTAAAAGGGATGGTGATAAAGAAGAGAAGGAGGCCTATAGCTATTGCATCCTGGGCTCAGAGAGACATTACAAGAAGCCATGTTCTTGAAGGGCTGTAGCGGAGGTTTGGGAGTCTTGGGTTCTCTTCCTGGCTGTCCCATTGACTTGCTGTGTGACCTTAGACAAGTCACTTCACCTCTCTGTGCCTTAGTGTTCCCATCTCTTCAATGGAGTTATTAATACTGACCTCTCAGTGAGGGCTGAGAGCTTTAGTTCATTCATGTTTATTACGTACTTTTAGCTGAATGATGCTATGGATGGGCAGAATATTACTCTCCCTTTGCCTTGGCCTCTTTGGGTTTCTTATGTCTTTAGTCCTGAAGGGAAAGTTAGATTCTTTGGACTGTAACAAGCGCCCTTTCCTGTATTGTTGTCTAGGCTGCAGTTACAGCCGCTCCTGCCCCTTGTTGAGAGCCTGTCATGGTCTTTAATCTCTATTGTTTGTTACCCTTTGCTAATTATAACTAGTCACAACTGCGCAGGTTAATGGGGCTGCTTGGAGGAGCCCTGCAAGCAATAGAATTGACTTGAGCCCTTCCTGAAAGCTTCTTTCTCAGGAGCTGGAAGGATCTTTTATTCAGCATTCTGTTAGAGATATCAGCATGCGAAGTCTGGCTGTTCCTGTTCTGGGGAAATTTCCCTTGAGGAGCCAGACATGTGGATTAGAAACTCATCCACCCTTCTTTGAAAGAACAGAGGTGTGGAGTTTCTACCAAAAGCTCTCTTCTTTCAACTTTCATTCAGGCATTTGGTTAAATAAGAGCTCTTGAAATTCCCACATTTTAAACAGCCCGAATAAAAACCATTCCCCCTTTCAGTTTTTCATGCAGTGTGCCTCTGTCATAATTATGTTGCTTTCTAGTCATCCCTAGAGGCTTACAGGGAAAAGAGGGTAGCAAGACCTGAATTTCTAATGGACAATTAGAATAATAACTTTAAACCCTACTCCTTCACCCTTTCAGGTGTGTAATCATCATAAAGAAGCCAAAAATTTATGAAACCATTTCCTGCCTCTTGGCAGATCCCCTTGAGATGGTTTTAGTGCAAGTGACAAATACCAAATGTGACAACAATTAAGAGAGTTTCAGGAAGCAGATCTTGTTGCCTTCATGCTGAGCAGGGTGGAAACCTGTCTGCTTTCCTCTTGGGTGGAGGGTTCCACCTGTTGCCCTGCTGATGAGGCTGCATCTGTTTTCATCCCGCTTCCCTTCTTCCCACTGAGGTTCCTTCTGCATCTTTGGATCTTCCTTCCTAATCAAACACTGAGAGCTCTTTTCTGCCCCTAATACCGTCCTCCAAATGCCTCCTTTGCATGCACATTCGCCTTCCAACTGATCACTGTCAATCCATCAAAGAAAGGAGTGACTAGACCACTTAATGGTCTCCAGGATATTGAGTGTCTGACTGGAATCCGGTCATCTTTCTGTCTAACGGAGTGATCCTGCAAGTGTGATACTTAGTATGTGAAATGCTTAGCTCCTGTTGGAATCAAATGAAGGCACTAGGGACTGAGTGCACTCAGCACCTCTCAGAGGGTGCTGATCACTTTGGAGGGCCAGACCTTCAGGTTATAACCTCTGTGACACTGGCCTGGGTGTTTGTATTGTGCTGAACACTCAGACTGCACTTAATAAATCAGAGGGCTGAGCATCTGTTTGTGAGCTTCATGTGGCTCCCCCAGTGGAGACTTTTTAATGGGACATGTTCCTGGAGATGCATCCCTGGCCAGTCTGTAACAGCTGTGGTTTTGGCATGCTGGTCCAATGTGACAGGAAAGGGTGAGCAGCTTTGGGGTGGGAGAACATCTAGCTCCAGAGAGGCCTCAGTCCCTGTGACTCCAGCAGATCATATTTACTGTGCTTGTGTTTGCCTGCTTACAACTTGCATTTGGGAATCTCCTGCATCTGAGTGGGGACACCCAGCTCTGGGATGACTTGCTTGGATTCTAGAAGGGGAGGCTGAAAAAGTGGTAGTCACTCCTGACACCAATTGTGCAGGGACAAGGAGTCTGATGCTTCGGCTCTAGATGCTTGGGCACCTGATCACCTCCAGTTGGCTGATGGATGCTCACAAGAGAAGCTGTCAGATCTGTAGGAGGCGATGGAGTTCACCTTTGTGCGCAGATTTTGGTCTGGGAGGGAGACAGGATGCAAAATCAGCACAAGAGAAAGAGGAGTGATGAGGGAGGCAGAGGATTTGCCCTTGCTCTGGTGCCTGAGAAGGTAAAGTAAAAATAGAGCCTAAAAACCGAGCCCCCCAAGACCGTGCTGCAGTGGTTCTGATAGCTGAGTTCCTGTAAGCCCTGCTGCTCCCCTTGGCTGGATTCATCCCAGCAGTGAGTTTCCTCTGCTGTATTAATTCTGCTGGGCAATGGAAACCTGTCCCCTTTCAAAGGGCCCCGAGCCCAAAATGAGCGGCGTGCTGTCTTTTTAATTATTTATTGGCACGGCTGCACCAGCAGCTGTGTCCAGCTCTCCTGCATTCAGCTTGGCTGCTTTTAATCCCTTTAAAGCAGGCATGTGAGGAAGGGATGCATGACTCTGGCTCCCCTCCCTGAGGCCCAGAGGCAGAGACTGCAAGGGGAACAAAAGAAAAAAAAAATCTCTTGCCAGCCATTTATCCAGCCAGCACCGAGCGCTGCAGTCGCGGCTCGGCCAGAGGGTTTGAAATACGGGAGCTGCTCATAATGAGCTGCTGCTGCTGGCAGATAAATCACCGGCGTTATTTAATTATTTAACAAAAGCCACTGCTGGGGAGGCTGTTGTTAATTGGAGGGGAGTGTGGCAGCCAGTTCAGGCTGGCTGAAAAACAATCGGGGGAGGGCTTGTCTCTGTGCTCTGGGTTTGTACAGTGCCTAGCACCATGGGGTCCTGAATGACACCGGCTGTTCCTACAATACAGATAATAAATAACAATAGGCTCAAGTCACAGGGACCACCAAGGTGCTGATTCCAGCCTGCGATCTTACAGCGGCACCCAGGTTGCACGTGGCTGGATGTCTTACCCAGTGCTTCTGCAGATGGTGTATTTAGGGTCCCCCTCTGCCCTGATCACAGCCATCCTCTCCAAGCCTCTTCACTGCTCTGGATTTGGGGAGCCTTTTGAAGGAGATATATAGTGGGAATCCAGGATTTGAATCTCAGCTGCACCCTTGCTTTTTTTTTTAGCCTCCACCCCCCCCCCCCCCCCCCCCCCCCCCCCCCCCCGAGCCAGTGTCCAGAGAGGCACCCACTCAGGTAGATGCAACTGTCAGGAGAGGCCTTCCTGCCGTAGAGATGGGGGGGGGGCTGCTGGTTCAAAGGCAGAAAGGCGCTGCCTGCCCGTCTCTCCTCCCCCACCCCTCTAGTGGTGCTTCAAGGGCTTGAAAGTTGCTGGGCTCTGCTGTTTCCTAGTCCTTCCCTGACAAGCAGCATGAAGAATTGAATCACAGCCCAGGAGACCAGCCAGCTTCACACGGTCGATGCCTCCAGCAAAGTCAAACCAGCCCCTGCCTCCTCTGTCCTCTCTCTCTCTCCTTGAAGGAGGAATCCCCTCTTGAGACAGTGCAGCTTCTGTTGCCCAGGGCCCCCCAGCCGGCGTGGCGATCAGTGCATCTCTGGCTGCTCTGACTCGGGAGTGGAGACTCCCAAATGCGTTGGCAGGTGAAAATCTCTCTCAGATGCTCTCGGGGCCTCCCACTGCCGCCTTCTTCAGCTTCATCCACTGATTGTGGTTTGGATGATGAGCCTGCGACCGTGCTGCTGTTTTGCAACAGAATCAGTGCTGTCGTAGCCGCTCCCCAGCTCGGGGCCCTGGAGCATTTGCATATCCTGGGTTCAGACTCTAAAACGCTCTAACAGGCTGCATATACCAGTATTGCCTGCCCCTCTCTGTCCTCACAGTCTTTTCTCCCCCAGAGCTCCCTATTACTAAGAATCCTGCCTTCCCTTTGCGTTAGCCATGTCAGCCCCTCCTAACCCCTCCCCAGGCTGTGCCTCGCTTTCTATATAAAAATGAAGCTCCTCATCTCCGTCTTCAAGGAGCTGTACACCTCTGCCTTTCTCTCTCCTCACCGTCCTCTTGCTGCTTCTTCATCATTGTCTTCCACCCTCAGCTTGCTGCCTTCGTTCGCACATCCCTCCTCTTTGGAATGCCTCTTGTCATCCTCACCAGCCACTTTCCCTCCTGTTTTTTGATCTCTTCTCAGTCTCTCCTCCTGTGAGTCCTCCTTTGGGTGAGCCAGACTGTTGACCGTATCTTGTATGTGTGAAATGCCATGTGCATCAATTGTCTGATCGGGAGAGAGGATCGGTCCCTCTCAAAATGAGGCCATGGGAAATATTAAGTGGTGGTCCTGCCCAAAGTCGGGGGGGCTGTTGGTACTAGGCACTGTGTAAACAGCTAGTAAGAGACAGGCTTTGCCCCAAAGAACTTAGTCGAAATAGACAGGACAGACCAAGAATAAAGACTCCGATCCTCAAAGGGATTTAGGAGTCCAACTTCTGTTGAAGCCAGCTGGAATGAGACCCTAAATGCCTTCGAGGATCTGGGGTGAAGTGGCTTAACCAAGGTCAGTGGCAGTCAGGATATTCTAAATAATGCTCTGTGTCATGTGGAGAACATTAGATCTAAAGTGTGTGGAGTGGAACCCAAAACGATGTGCCAGAGACCCCTGAATTATGTGTCACTGCCCCTAAACTTCCCGGATCTGGTCAGGTTCTCTTTGTAATTATTCAAGATAGTGACCTGCTGCTTTGAAATGAGATCTCAAACTGTTAATTGACCATCTACAAAATCTGCAACAATGCAGCACCTTATGTGGCCATGGCGTTGCATTGCACGTGGGGCTTTGAGTGCCTGAAAGAGATGTCTGCCTTCCCAAGCTGCTGTTAATGAGCACCTGTGTGTCGGCTCCGAGAGCCCCGCTCAGGATGGGCTGTGGGCTGCTGTCGTTCAGACTGGCTGCCCTTCTCATGAGAAGGGTTGACGCTGGCCACTGTGGTCCATGGAGAGATGATACGTGTCCATTAGCCTTTGGAAGGGCAGGGTGGGGGCCTACAGCTCAATGCCAGGAGAACGCTGGAAGATGCAGGTAAAATAGAAATGCTGGAGCCTGGGGCAATGGCTTTAGGGTGACTGGTTTGTGCTTGTGTGTGAGACTGTCTCCTGTCCAGTTGTGAGCTGTCACCCCTTCTGTCCCTGCAGCCAATTGTAAAGCTGGTGGAGCTACTGAATACCCTCGACAGATGGATTGATGAGACCCCGCCCGTGAATCAGCCCTCTCGCTTTGGGAATAAGGCCTTCAGAACTTGGTATGCCAAACTTGACCAGGTATGTATGTGGTTAGGAGAGAGTCTCTTAGATGGTGGACCTAAAAAGTGGCTTCTCCAGCAAGGAGTATGGCCTGCACTGATGATGAAAAGGCTGCCATCTTCATGTTGGACCTGGGCAGTCAGCAGATTGACCACCAACTTGCTGGGTTAGATGGGGACCATGTTTCAGCTCAGGCCATTGACGTGACTCCTCAATCTGGTGCTGGTCTTCAACCGCCATGGGGCACAGCGCACCTTTACCTGCACTTGGACAGGGTCTTCCTTGCCTGGAGGTAACCCCAAGGAGCCCCCCTGACCAGCTCTGCTGAGAGCGCTTGCCCCAGAGGAGACTCCCTGGAGCTCACAAAGGCAGCACGTTTACCAGTGGGCCTGTCTGGGCCCATGGACACCCTGTCACTGCCAGGCCTGGAGCTTTTTTCAAACGAGAGGACTTCAGGCTCCAAAGTCATCAACGTAGTCGTTTTCACCAGCACTAGGTGCCCTTGAAATGAAACTGATTCACTGCAACACAGTGTAAGTTCTCTCTGCACCGTGCCTCGCTCCTGCCCTGGGGAGACTGCCACAGAGGTTTCAGGGGAGTCAGTGTCCAGGACCTCTAAGCCTGGGGATCTCTGCTGAGGCTGTCAACAAGTGGGTTGTCTGTATCAGTGACTTGTAAGTGGAAGAAGTCCTTACTGCGGACAGGGGAATAACCCATTGTCTTGGACTAAATCTCTGCTACGCAGCTGCTGACCTACCAATTCCCTGGCAATGCTGCTCCTTTCTTGGCCTGTAATGGGAGCTTTTGATTAATGTTGGATTTCCTTATTTTCCCCTAACTATTCTCCTTTGTTGGAGGGGGCGTTTTGCTACAGGTGAACCAACAGCAAGTGTGTCGCTCCTCACGCTGCGTGCCCTGTACCCGCCCTTTGGCTTCTGGCAGATCAAGGCTAATGCTCAGGAACCTTTTGTCGTTGTGTGTTTAAGGAAGCCGAAAATTTGGTTGCAAGAGTGATTCCTGAGCATCTGGTGGAAGCTGCACCAGAGGTGGCCTTGTACCTGAAGGAATCTGTCGGGAACTCCACCCGCATCGACTACGGGACAGGTACCTTTGTGTGCACACTTGCTGGCTTTAGATTCCCCCCAGATTCACCCAGCAGGCAATGTATGTCATTCCCATTGCATGGAATTTCTCTGGCTTATGCCAAGGCTAAAACTGGCCAGGAGAGAGAAAGACCTCGGAATCTGATTATACCAGAGCTGTGATTAGTGCCTCCACTTCAGTCCCAGTCATCTTAAGTTTTTCAAAATAAGCCTTCTTGGCTCCCCGATGGCATCCAGGGAGCTCCAAGTGTTTTAGAAACACACATTCAGTGTTGCGACCACTGTTGGAAAATCTGTCATTTCTCAGGGGAACTGTTCAGGCACAGCCACACTGTATGAGGGTGTAATAAAGGGGGTGCACAGAGTATTGTGTACAGCTGAATAACAAGGGGGAGTGGAAGGGGCTAAAATGTAATATCGAGGATTAGAATTAGACCAGGAAACAAGTTAATGTTCATACTCTGCAAGAAGTGTCTTGAGAGTGTAAGTGGCCACAAATTTGTTGCTATGTTTGGCATAAATACCCAGACAGACTGAGTGTCAGGGGAGAATTGGGGCCAGGGAGTAATTACATTGGCTTTTTTGGGGTTACTTGAGATTTACATCTGTGTGAGAGCAGACCCTGAAACTAGGCTAAGCTGCAGGGAGTCCCACGTGTACGTATTGGAGGGAGAGGGCTCGGAGAGGAATGTACAGCTAATGACTTAATCAAATCGTTGGCGTGAGGGTCATTGTAAGGAGCCAGGAGCCTGAAAACGTAACTTCTGTACTGCATGGAGAAAGGAGGAGGAGGAGGAGAACTGAGGTAGAGATGAAGAAATACAAGCATGTAAATCGCATCGCCAGCTGTGATGCAGCTCTTGCTCACCAGGGGGAGATGCTACCTTTGGTAATGGACCCTTTGGCTGAGATTGTTTGTCAGCTGTAGCTTGGTGAGGGAAATCAGTCTCCACCACTCCTCTGCCTTGAGCGTTGGACTCTGTTCTTTCAGCTGAGCACAGCTAGGCCTTGGGTCCCGCTTGTCCATATCCTAGCAGCTGCACGGCTTTAGAAAGTGGAGCCTCTTCTTTTATTGACTCTTTATTGCCGTGGTTTCTCCCATCCGAGGGGAAATGAAAGCGCCTCTCTGCAGCCAGCGCTGTTATCTTACAGGCTGCTTTGAGTGCTGCACTTATTCTGCTCTCTTCACTATTAGACAGAGGACAAAGCTGCATAGAGAGGTTGGGCCATGGCTGACAGCTGGGCACCATAGGGTGGTGGTTTTCCCTGCAGTGGAGCAGAGCTAGTGTCCCTCTGACATGATCGCTTTTGAAAGTAGGAGGAAATCTGATTTAATTGCTCATGCGTTTGTTTCCACCTGCACGCTCCCTGCAGAGCTCACCGTGGTGTTCTGGAATTTCTGAGCTTCCTCAACCTCTTGATCCTCTCATAAGAAAGGCCTTGCAGGAAGTTGTTCCCAACACTCCAATCTCTCAGTGCCTAGTTCTCAAAATATCTCATTCTGCAAGTAAGACAGCTTTCTGGGCCATTGAGCCAACAGGCCATTGTGGGAGAACCACAGAGATGAAACCCACATCTTCCTTCCCTGAGTATGAGTAGAAGGGTGTTCAGATGTGGATTCCGAAGTGCTGTCTAATGATTCCGTTTTTGGACTAGATTCAGGGCTCCTGAATTCTGCCACTGATTCACCATGTGGTCTTGGTCAAGTCACATAACCTTTCTATGGCTCAGTTTCCCCATTTTACAGATGGGACTTAATGCTTTGCTACTTCACAGGGGTACACTCTTAATTTGTTAATGGCTGTGAATCCCTGTGGGACGCTTGGATCGTGGGTGCTATGTAAGTGTGAAATATTATTGTCAGGTGTTAATAGAAGAGTCTTTTGTGATCTTATCCAAGTGAAAAGGAGCCTTAAGGCAGTTGGTTGGGGCTCTGCCACCCATGGAGATGTGATTGGGTCGTCCTCTGAAGAGCCATTAGCTAATCTATGCTGGGAATTGCCAATGTTATTTATGTCTGTCTCTTCTTCTTCAATCCCAGGTCATGAAGCAGCATTCGCTGCCTTTCTCTGTTGCCTGTGCAAAATTGGTGTTCTTAGGGTGGATGACCAGCTGGCCATTGTCTTCAAAGTATTTAACAGGTGAGGCAATGCGAATACAGGGGAGGTGGAGCTGTTCCTAGGGCATTCTCCCCTCAAATCTGTCTGTGGTATGCTGGTGATAAAGCAAAAATCACACCTGATTCTCACTGCCATCTGGTCAGAATGTGCCCCTGCACTCCAAAAAAAAAAAAAAAATCCATCTACAACAAACACTGCTTTCCTACAGATGTTTGTTTAGTTGCTCTCTTTGTTGTCCTACTGCCTATTGTACAGTAATCTGTGTCCCACTCCAAATCCAAGAGCATGAGGTGATTTGATCACTTGCATCTGTACCTTCACGGAGAAAATGTACCAGCTGCAGCTAAAGGGCTCTCTAACCTAGCGGATAAAGGCAGAACAAGAGCTAATGACGAAGGCAAAGCCTAATGTTCACATTAGAAATAAGGGTTTGTTTGTTCTTTTTAAACAAGTGGGTTGATTAACTGTTGGAAGAAACGACCAAGGGCAGGGTGGAGTCTCCATCTCCTAATGTCTTCAGATCCAGAAGACATATGGCAAACAGTACAAGTTGTTAGGCTCAATGTAAGAGTCATTGAGTGAAATTCTGTGGCTTGTTATATAAGAGATCAGATTAGATGATCTTATGATATCCTCTGACTTCTGAGTTTGTGAATCTGCCAGCCCTCCATAGCTCCTCTTGACAGCTGCCACAAAACAATGCAGGAGGTGGAGTTTGTAGTGGTGCAACCAGAGGACTGGCTGTTGGTACTGGTAGTTTCTGATCCCAGCTGTGCCACTGACTTGCTGTGTGAACTTGGGCAAGTTGCTTCTCTTCCGTGTGCTTCATTTTCCCCATCTGTAAAATGGGGATGATCAGCCTTCCCTCACAGGGAGCGTTGTACACCTCATCTCAGGGCTATTTGTAAAGTGCTTTGCAATCCTCTGGTGAAAGAGACTAGGGGAGGGAAACGTGTTACTGATCAGGTAACGTACAAAAACAGGGATGGTGGTTTTAAAAAAAAAAAAAAAAAAAAAAAACTTTTAAAAAAGCACAGCAGCTTTGGAATTCAGTAAAAAACCTCAGTGCTGTGTCTGCCGTTAAGTCTGCTTCCAGGCCTGATTTTTCTCTCTGGTCTTGTGGCAGAACATATATTGAACATTCAGTGCTATATGCAGGGCCCTGTACACATGACATAAATCCAGGCTTCTGATCCTGGCCTGTAAGGAACACATTTAAAAGCTGACTCCCCACAAATGGGCAGAGATAGAGGCTTCAGAGTGATGGGCATGAAGGAATATGTTCTGCAGTGAGTCATAGTCGTTATCCACAGAGTCTGGCTTTATCTTTATCAAAAGATTCGGGCACTCTGCTGACTTGTATGCTGTCACCATCACCCACTTATGTTATCTTCTCTGGACAAAGTGCTGTTCCTTGATTTCCCTGCTTAACCTCTTATTTATAGTTGAATGACCAAAATAGGTTCTGGGTATCTCTTCCTCCTAAGCAGGGGCTCTCTGGGTTATGTGAATAGGGCAGATTTATTTACTTCAGTGTGTCCTATCCTCTGATTAACCAAAAGGTAGATACCCAGGAGAAGAAAACCAACATCAGACATCTGTTGGTTGTAAACTTAATCCTGAGGTGAAACAGACCGAGTCAAACCTCTGCCTTTCACAAATGGTTTGTTGTCATCTGTTTCTCCTCTTGCACGGACCCCTGGTGAGCTCACTCAGCCCACAGGCTGTTGGACTGGATTGGGTGCTTGTGCTGGGTCCAGAGAGAACATGCTTGGGGCATCTCTTCCTCTTACATATATATAGGTGGGCTTTCTGATTGGAAACCCATCAGGGAGGCGGGGCCAGGGTTAGCCTTTATATCTGATGTCTTGCATTAACCCTTCCCTTCTTCCTCTATCTCAGGTACCTGGAGGTGATGCGGAAACTGCAGAAAACTTACAGGATGGAACCAGCTGGTAGCCAGGGAGTGTGGGGCCTGGACGACTTCCAGTTTCTGCCCTTCATATGGGGCAGTTCCCAACTGATAGGTACTAACAAACCTACCAAACTCTGGTCTCTCTCCCCTTTTGTCCTGCAGTGCGAAGATCCTCAGTGCTTCAGGATCTATTATTATTATTATTTTATTTATTTTATTGCCTTTGTTCTGTCTCTGTCGATGGTAAATTCTTTGATGCAAATACTTAGTATGTGTATACAGTACCTTCCACAAGCGGGCACTGATTTCAGCAGGATACCACTATAAACAGAACATAATGCACAGTCTGATCACAACCAAGCAATATTCACCTGGCATGATGGATTAGCTAGTCCGCAGGTTAATTCTACTTTGGAGCTGTGCTGAAAATGGCCATAGATAAATAGATAGGAGCCGTTATCGTATTGTTCACTGCATGAATGTTATGGGCCAGGATGTAGCTGGTCAAGTCTAGTGGGCAGAGCAGCCGTACGGGTTGTGGAATGAAGCCAAGGGTCGGCAGCAAAGTCCAACTGCCAGTTCCCAGAGCCAGCGGTCAAGCCAGAGTTGGAACCAGGAATCAATTCTGACAATTGGAACCAAGGTCAGATGACAAATGCCAGAGCCAAGGGTCAAGCTGGAGTTAGGGTCAGGAGTCAGAGGCCAGGGTCTGAAACGGGACTGATCACTAAGGGTTGGTGGTGAGGAGTAGGGGCTGAAGGAGAGGCCAGGATTGGAACAGGCGTGAAGGCAGGAAGCAAGTACAGGGCTGAGTGCAGGAGGCAGGTACAAAAGAAACCACCCTGTTGCTTGGAGAAACTTCCCGTCCCTCCTTTGAGCTTTGAGTAGTGTAGCTGGGTCAATCAGGGGTCTTGGTGTCTTGGTTGGGGCTACAGGCCTGGCAGTTCCTCAGCCCACCTGGTTTCAGTAGCCATTAGCGGGAGGCCAGGGTATGACATCTGTGAGGGGACTTCCGGGCCTAGGTTCAAGACCCAGAGCATCACACTGAATTCTATGGATTTGGATCTAGAGACAGTCAGTGACCCTATTGCTTCCTCATTTTACTAGGGACTGATCCTGCACCGCTCTTTGTGGTGGGGGACCTAGTAGGAAACTTCTGTCTCTAACTCACCTAAAGGTGTTGATATGGATTGTCTATAATGAGAGACTGAGACAAGGACAAGAAAAGACTGGGCTGTTTGATATGGGTTGGTATCTGAAGGACAGACGTTGTCTGAATTTCTTTTCAGAGCACCCAAACCTGGAGCCTCGACACTTTGTTGATGAGAAGGTGGTGAATGAAAACCATAAGGACTACATGTTCCTGGAGTGCATCCTGTTCATTACCGAGGTGAGGGCGGGAAGGCTTACTCCATTGAGAGACTTCTCAGCAACATTGGGTTCTCTTGGGATTGGATAATTGAGGGCCTTTCTCCTCCACTTGCATATTCATTTGTCCTTGGGGAACATGTGCCTGAGCCTTGTGCAAGCACCAAACTGTCTTCTCGAATGAGTTCAGCAGGGATGTTGAGTCCATGTGGTGAAGCTGTCTGGGAGGGGCACATGGGTGATTTAGTGGAGTTTGCCATAGGCTGTATATAAAGCAGATAAATAGCTTTGGACCCCTTTATGGATAAGGTAGAGGGTGTGTGATTTCAGAACACGTGTGCTAAAGGGATAGAGGTAGGAGCTCCAAAATGGCTGGTGTTCCTTGTTAAGTCGGGTCCTTGTGACTCGTATTCCGTTATCCCTCCTTCCCTCAGCGATAGGTTTCTTGGCAAAGCCTAGTGTCTCTGGGTCACCTGTGCAGACCCAGACCCACCGCAGAACCTGGTATGTTCCAAACCCCAACGTGGCCTTTGGATCGCTGTGGTAGAACACACCTATTAAATGTACGTTCTTGTGAGCTGGTATGGGGAGACGTTGCGAAGTAGACCTGGCTGGTAACGCATCCAGAACCCTAAACTCATTAAAGCGAACCAAGGAACCTTTGGATGAGGGAAATAATACTGGCAAAAGACTTGGCGAAGCTTCTCTATGGAAACGTGCAGTGTGTCTTTAATAAACGGCACCATTTCTCAGCTACGGTACTCAGCCTCCTGGTGTGTCTTGTCTGACTAGTCTAGGCTGAGATAAGGTAGGTGAGATCGTAGCCATTCTGGATCAACTTCTCTTGGTGGAAAGGTACCATCTTTTGAGCTTCACAGTTCTTCAGGTTGGGGAAGATAATCCGAACGTTAGGCCTGCAGGAGGTCCCTGTGAAGCTGGAAAGCTCGCATGTTCCACCAGAAGGAATTGGTCCAGTAAAAGACGTTACCTCACCTACTTTGTTTCTCTGACATCCTGGGACCACCATGGCTACCACACTGCAAATAGTCCAGGCTGGACACTATATGGTGATGATTCCCATGAGGTGTTAGCCGGGGGGGGAGGGGGGCAAAGACTGTGCACTCAACTTCTGTTAGTGATCACTTTTCTGGTAAACTGTCAGTAGAAGCTGACATGATTTTTATGCATGCAGTATCACTCTTTTCTTACTATTCTATCTCTGTGCCCCCTTCTTCTCTACCTTCTGCTAAATTAGTGATCAAACAGGCAGGTTCACATGATATGATACCCACCCCACTATAATCAAGAGCGTCATAAATTCTTAAAAGTGGCATACAGCTGCATCTGAACCAAATTCTGAGAGTGCCGGGGCCCTCAGACCTTCCACTGATTCCAGCAAATGTTGCTGGTATTTAGCATCTCTTGGGATTTAACCCTTGATTTGTTTGCAGTTTAAAAATAACCTAACGGGAGCCAAATATTATTAAGAACATGCAAAGGTATAATGCTGAAGAAACAAAAAATTGTGTGTGTGGGGGAGTCTATTTGTGTTTCCTGCTAAGTGAAAGCAGAAACCAAAGTGCTGTAAGATTTGTTTGCAGGGTGGTTGTAGTTGTGTTGGTCGCAGCATATTAGTGAGACAAGGTGGGTGAAGTAATGTCTTTTACTGGACCAATGTTGGTGAAAGAGACAAGCTTTGGACTTCATATAGAGCTCTTCTTCAGGTCTCAAAGAGTTCTGTGTAAGCTCTAAATCTCATCTTTCTCCAGCAGAAGTAAGATTTATTTTAATTTTGGAATGTGTAACTTGTCCTGTACTGAGTGTATATTTCAAATAATGCATCTCTGTGCAAAGATGCAGAAAACTGTAAGCAAGATACAGACGATGCTTGATAGGTTGAAGTGGATTTTTAAAACCTCTTTAGTCATTTTATTTTCCATACAAAAACTAGCTTTTTGGCTATTGTTAAATAAATTATTTCTCTGTCCCACAGATTTCATTGGAGCTGGTGGAATCTGGATTTTTTAGCTGTTATAGCACCATCTAGTGGTATGAAACGCTGCTCTGGGTTCTTGCTGGGTCAGCAGATAGACTTGGGACATCCTGAATTATGTAACATGGGATATTTTTAACCATATAGTCTCTTAAATATTGTTTCAAACAGATTTATCTTTTGAAATGTAATGATTTCGTTTACTCTGTCAGGCATTGGAGAGAGGCTGCTACTGCCACTAGATGGAGCTATAGCAACTTTTAATACCGGTTTTTATCCCTTAAATCAACAAGAGAACAAACAACAACATATTTTGGAAAAGTAACAGGGAAAAAGCTTTTAAAACTTACTTTAACGCTATTTTTTCCTCTAATCCCTTTGACTGAAAACTTGCTTTTCCTTAATAGCATTACAGGTACACAAAGCAAAGGAAACACATGTATACACTAGACTCAGTGCATTTTATCAGTATCGGACCATTTCTTGCTCTTAAGTGTTCAAAAAACAGTAACTGTGTGTGTGTGTGTGTGTGTGTAAAAATATACAGTACTTTTTGTGTTCTCCATGCCTTTACCTATATGCGATATTTCAGTAATACACACATCAGATTGCATTGTTTTTTATGTTTGTTAAACCTCCGAGTTAAAGTAACAGTAACACAATGTCTGATTTGAGTCCACTAGCGCACTCTCTGTTAGTGCCCCCTGTACTCCATATGAGTATTGCAGCAAATGTTAAATAAATTAACCAATTACAGGATGGTCAGTAAATGGCTTTGGCCCCTGAGTAGGCATTCCCCATGTGCAAAGGGAAGTAGAGTGTGTGTTGGTGATTAGAGCAGGGGACTAAATCAGGAATCCTGGATCCCCCCCCTCGCCCCCCGGCTCTGCCACAGACAGAGCAAGTCATTTTAAAATGATTGTAAGATTTTCTTTAGATGTCCTAATGTTCTAGGGATAGTCTCAATGTTTGGGGCTTTTTCTTATATAGGTGCAAGGTCTGTTTCTTCATATGTGTTTCTACAGCACCTAGGACAATGGAACTCTAAGTGTTGCTGTAATGTGAGGAGTATGAACTGAATTAATCTGCCTTCGGTTTCCCCATCTGTAAAATGGAATTAACACTATCGCTAGTATTGAATCAGGGCCATAGGACTGGATCATTCTCTGCTTTCAGCTTCCGTGTTCAAACACCAGTGTTTAAAAAGAGAATGGCCAGAGCAAATGTCAAGCTGTCACTCCCACCCCTCCTCAACCAAAAACACCCATCAGAAGAACTAATCTTCCGTTGCTGGGGGGCCGACATATCTCCAGGTGCTTTGAATACTGTTGTGTGGTGTATTTGTGGTCGTGGTCATCAGTCCCAGTGTATCAGAGACAAGGTGGGTGAGGGAATATCTTTTACTGGACCAAGTTCTGTTGGCGAGAGAGACAGAAGCTCATCTCTCTCCCACTAGAAGTTGGTCCAGTAAAAGATATTCCCTCACCACCGTGTCCCTTGAATGCTGTTATCTGGTGCCTCCAATATGCAGGGCACTCTTGGAGAGACAAAGATAAAGCTGGTCCCTTGTTAGCTCTCTGGTATAATCTGTGGGAGTGCAGTATATATGGGGAAGAGCCCCAAGCAGAGTGTGCATGTGGGGGGGGGGGATGCATGGGTTGTGCAAGTGAATTGTGCAAGGGGCTGAAGCCTGAACAAAATAGGGCTGGGCTCCTTTAAGAGCCAAGGGCAGGCAGCAAAGAATTTCAGTTTCAATCTGGCTTCTAAATGTGGAGGTTTGGGAAGGGAGGGCTCAGGTTTCAGCTGGAAGGGAAGGAACTGACAGGAAGGCACTGCTCTGAAAGTCCCCCTCCCCTTCCCCCTCCAGTTACTGACAGAGGAACCATTTACAAAAGGCTGATTCTCTTGGGAACAGAGAGGCAGGAACGCAGCGTCTGTGAGTAATTTCCTGCTCAATATGGCTGCTCTGACTCACTACATTCCCCTGGGGTCACTGCGGGACTGCAGCGCTCTTGCTGTCTCTCCTTCTCTCCAGCTCACTCGTTTTCTCCCTCCTCTCCTTTTGTGGCTAGAATGAGCTATTTTTTCCCCATTTCCCTGCTCTCCATCCCCACTGCTAAACAATAGCAAAGTCGGATGCGGGTTAGGAAGGCCGCGTCACAGAGGTGTCAGGTGCTCCAGGCGCCCAAATCCTGTATGGTCTGACCATCCTACCCAGCTCTTTTAGAGCTTCCCATCTGCCTTAACTCTTGCAGGCCAGGAGCCAAGCAAAAGGGGGTTGATCAGGTCTGTGCCAATCTGAACGAAGGACTGAAAACCAAATGAGGCTCGTCGCTGAAAGGCACGCAGCAGAATCTTCCATAAAGGGAGAGTTGATTTTACAGCCTGCCTTGCCCACGAGACTTGGGGCACAGTGGCTGCCCTGTGCCAAGCCCTGTCGTCATAGCCTGCCTGACATGGGCACCATCTTCTCAGTCACCCACTGGTCAGGATGGGGTGCCAAATCTTTGTACTCAGTGCCCCAGCTCCATTTAATTTTGTGTGTTTCATCTTGTATCTGAAGGGAAAACACGCACACATACACACAAAACAAAGGGAGCAGCAGCGACTCAGCGGCTCATCAGTCATTCCCCAGCACAGAAGAACTGCAAAGAGGAAGCAGAAATTCATGTGTTCTCATTGCAGCTGTTCAGAGCAGGCAGAACTGCTACCCACAATGCTTTAGCCCTGAGGTCAATGGAGTCTAAATGTTGTCTTCTGAGTGATTTCCACCCTCCACCTCCCACCCCCACTTCCCTTCTTCTTCCTTGTAAACTGCTGCCACTTGGCCTCTGCAGAAGGGCAACCGTTTCTCAAAATGGATTGAGCAGCTTTTTTACAGCAGGCAGCTTCAAAAGCATAAAGACTTTCCCCTGCTTACTGTGGGTGCATTTGTGTGCATGGGGTGGGGGGTTAGTTAGTAAAGAGCCAGGGTGTTCCTATTTCGATAATCAAAAAGAGTCTTATTTCCCCATGATCCTTTCTAGCCTGAGGTTTGGCCTTGTGGCTTATGAAGTCATGAGAATTTCACTCCATCAGATTGGCTGTGTTATTTTTTTTTCTCCCTGAGGGTCTGTTTCGTTGGTGGAGAGTAGCAAATGATGGGATAGTCTAGAGGCAGCTGTCCCTGGGTTTAGCACCCCCCGCCTCCCTTCCCAAATCTATTTCTGGAAAGAAAGTAGGACCAATGGTCAAATGCTGTAGTATAAAATAAATAAAGCCAGCACCCATTTGATAGATCTACTGTGAGATGGAGCCTCACAGCAATGTGAAAAGCAGGAACTGTAAAGAACCACTAGATCCCCTGGAGCCTGTCTCTGCTTGTGGCAGGTGAAGTGTTTGGATCTGAGCACTAGAGTGCTGCCAGCCTGTGGTGCCCTCTGTATTCACGGTTGGCAGTAGTGGTTGCTGTTGCTCGTTGTTGATCTGAATGGAGAATGAGTCACCTTCTTGAAAAGCCCAGCAGCGTTGCATGGGGAGGTTTCTGGGTAGGAAGGGAACAGTGCTGTGGTGGACTGTGTTTGTTCTTTAATGATATCCTATAACGAGAAGGGGGGTGGGGGTGGAAGTGATTAGAATGCGGGGCAGAAAAAGGCTTGGTGCTTTCAGGGCGTGGGGGGCATGGATACCTTTCTCCCTGTGTGGTAGGGCTGCGGCAGGAAGGATGCAGTGAGAGGGCTGGTTCCTGGGTCACACAGCCCAGTGGGAATGTTTGTTGAAGCGACGTGACTGTGAGTCATCGGACTGGTGCACAAACTTCCCTGTTGGCTCTGCTCCCCTAGCGCTCTCCCTCTGTGTTTTCAGATGAAAACTGGCCCCTTCGCCGAGCACTCCAACCAGCTGTGGAACATCAGCGCTGTACCGTCCTGGTCCAAAGTGAACCAGGGTCTCATCCGCATGTACAAGGCAGAGGTGAGTGAAGGGGAAAGGAAAGAAAAGTGTGGTCTCGGCTGACTTGCACGGCAGGTGTGCCATGGCCAGTCACAAGCACCTTTCAGAGGAGCTCTTCTGTTCTGCGATCAGTGCACTACGGCCTACGCAACACCTCCTTCCAAGCTGTCCAGAGCCAGCACTCATCCATCGACACCTTGCGGCAAGAGGCAAAGGCTTGTGTACCCATAATGCCCCTGCTGGGGGAGGCTTGATCTAGAGCAGTGGTTCTCAACAACCTTTTGCAGGTCGTGACGCACTTGGCAGCATATTGTGACGGTACCAGACACACTAGCGCCCCGCCCCCGGCCAAATCCAGCCATCTCCCTGGCCCTTCATGACACACTTACCACTGTGTGGTGACACAGGAATGTGTCCCGACAGAGGGGTTGAGAACCACCGATCTAGAGCCCCTGGCGAGCTCCTCCCACACGTGCACCAGAACATATAACATCTCTTCTGAGGAGCTGGGCCTGCAGTGCCTCTGAGCTTCCCCAAATGCTAACGCGCAGTTCTTAGGTGGTGTTTGCCTTTGTTCATCTTTCTCTTTCGGACTCCAAATGAAGAGCTGTTGCTTGAAGCAAATGTACTCCTGATCCATACGCTTGAATTCCCCCCAACTGAACTAGATCAGTGGCCGTCCCCTTATGTGGAGACTCCTGAACCAGTCTGAGTGTCTGCTGCTAATTGCAGCTTGCCCACACAGTCAGAAACAGGATCTGTGAAATCGGCGTGGCTGTGGTGTGTAGACGTGGCTGTAGGCACTGCCTGCCTTCCCCAAAGCCCCCTTGCTCTGCTGTGTGGTCAGTTCTTGACTCACTCGCTAAACCTTGGCCTGGCGGGCGGCCGCTGTGGCCATATCTTCCCTCTCCTTCCCGTATGCAGACACCTCTGCCTCCCCAAGGCAGCTCTGCACTTAATGAAGCTGGAGTCAGGACAGGAACGACCACCTGGACTGGGTTTCCAGGGGAAGGATGGAAGGAGTGGGGAGCTGTGGACCAAAGGGACTGACCACCCCTGTCATGGGCTAGAAGAGCTCAGGATGCCGGGAGCTAGCGTCCTTCCCTTCCTGCTGGGTACAGTAACTGCCTGCCACTGGAAACACTTCACTCAGTCCTCATTTGTCAGGTTCGAGGGAGCCACCGCCCCGCTCAGTGCTCTCCTATCCAAGGCGGCCAGGCCCCGTCACCAGGAGTCGAGGCAGAGTTTAGATTCACTCGTGTGTGCATGAAAGGGTTAACAGTGCTCTCCTCCACTCTTTCCCTTCGCCCCTCCCCTCCCCCTTCCCTTCCTCTGAGCTTCACATCCTGTGTTTAGGTTCCAGCCCACATACCTCTCTAATCTGTAAGGCGTCACTCCCAGGGCCTGTGCTGGCTCCTTCCGGCTGCAGCTCAGCTTTCCTCTGAAGTGCTGGGATCGCCAGGCAGTGGGGCAATGCCCCCCCACCGCTCCCCTGCTTCTCTGGCTCGCTCAGCTCAGCAGTTTGGTGCTGCCTCCTGTGTCTATACCAGATCTACGGCAACTACGGGAGTCAGCCCTGTAAGAAACCTAAGCCCACATTCTTTGCTGGCCTGGGCTTCCCTAGCAGAGGATTTGGCTCCAAGGGGGCTATTCAAGCACATCAGAGTTCTCCAAGCCTGCTGGCTGCTTAACTCTTACCCTGCCCTCGCCTTTGGGCTATTTCCCTGTCAAAAAAGTGCAGGCTGCTGTTCCAGGCTAGTATTCCAGGACTCTGCAAGCCTAAAATGCCTGTGTCCAATCCTGCTTGAGACACAGCCCCCCCTCTGGGCTGCTGTATGTCTCTTTGCCTCTCGGTTCGTAGCCCAGGGCTGCCAGTCTGTGTTTGCGAAGCACTTCTGGGACTGAGAAATGGTCCTAGTGTCTGCCCATTTCAAGGGGTTTGTGCTTTGGGGGCTGGACCAAGACACCCAGGTTCATAATATTGAATCTGCCAGCTCTGTAGCACCTTCCTTCCTCCAGTTACTGACTGAAATGCTAACTATGCACAGGCACCAGGATACCATACTATTGTTTGCCCTTGAAATGTCCAGAGAGCTGCAGCCATCTCTGAGGAGAAATGCAGAAGATTTAAACTGTGTGCGATCTCATGAAATAGCAGTTTAGGACAGGAAGTGAATGCAGAATATTTGCAGGACTTATTTGGACAGGATGAGCCCCCTGACAAGGACAGTAGGGTTAATATTCCTGTTTAAAAAGTGCTTTTGGCTCTCCAGGACCACAGGTGGTCAGGATGTAAGCTTGGGCCCTCACACAACACAGCGCTCTCCTGATGCCATGGCGGGCTCTACGCTCGATATGAACACTAAAGGTGCGGGCCACCAACTGCACCAGCCGTTCTGCGAGAACAGACAGGAGCACAGCAGATAATGTTGAAAATTGCCTTTGACCATAATGGTGTTCATGGGAAGCAATGGGGGGGTGTTTAACTCTTTTTTTTTTCTCCTTTAGTATGGCTGAACAAATTTTAGCCAAGAACTTCCAAGAGTGAGGAGTGATTTTTTTTATTTGATTATTTTGGGTGCATAACTTGAGGCACGTTGAGATGAAGGTGAGCCTCTCCCCTTTTTAAAGTCGTCTTCTTGCGGTGTTTCAATTTGGGCACCTAAAATCACTCTTGAAAATCTTGGCTCTTAAGCAAATTTATATTTCCCTTTCCCAACAACACTGCTTTTGCCAGCCCTCCCTCCTGTCATCCTCCCTTTCTTTCTCTCTGTTGCTTTCTGCCAATGGTAGCAGACCATACTTAGGTAAACGGAACTCCTAATTGCTGGCTTGAATCTTCCTTCATCCCCCCTGGCAGGCAGCTGCTGTTGACAGAGCAGGGGGAATTTGCAGTCATGTTCTCTCTTACTTGTGCGCACTCTCTCAGGCTGGCTAAGATCTGAGCAAGGCCACTGACTTTTTCTTCCCTCGTGGCTTCTTGTTGCTGATTAGATTACATTAACTTAATCTTCAGTATGGAGGCACCAAGCCAGCGATGTTCCAGCTATTTAACGGCTTCTCAGGTATACGTCTGCTGTGATTGATGGCGAGAAGCATCCAATGTCATCCAGACACTAAAGCACTGCCACATCATCCTAACAGACATTTGGAGCCAGCAGGAAGGAAGGGGAAAGGGTCATTCTTTACCAGTTGTCCTGGAGACGATGGAAGTCCATCCACTCAAAACTAGTTGATGCCACATATAGCAGTATGGAGCAATTGTCACGACCCGAGGTCTGAATCATTTAGTAAGCCAACTGGTTGCTACTGTCTCATTTTTGCACCTCTTTGATTCTTGAATGCAGCAAGCCTAAAATGGGAAAGAGTCTCATGTGATTGGGATCTGTTCTCTGCATCCAAGGATTCCACGATTCTGGGTAAAAGGCCTGTGGTTGGGCAGTGGATTGCAAACAAAGTATCTTCTGCCTCATGATTTTTATTTTTAAATGTGTGACGTTTTGGGCTGGATGTGAGAGGGAATTTCTTAGCATCTCCATCAAAGGACAGAGAATGGAGCATGGCTAATGCAGCAGTTGTGGTGTGTTCTCCTGAGCATACTTTGAATTTCTTGTCCTTTCCCACTCAGCTGCATTCAGATGGGAAATACTTCCCATCAGGACCAGTCTAGTCCCGGTCCCATCTGCAAAGGCTGCAGGAGAGACACTAATCCTGCCTCTGCTGGTCCTGGTGCTGGACGGGGAGAGGTCTCTCTGCTGACTTCCCGGCCTCTGTTTCTGGCAGGATTGCTGGAGGGGGAGTCCCTAGCTCTTGTGCAGCTCCACAGTTTACCCTGCACGTGTTTGAGGCCCTGGGTGCTGGCCAGGAGTAGCCTCCCATGGACAAATAACCATGCTCTGCTTTAGTGGTGGAATCTGTTCAACGAGAATCCAAATTAGCCAAGTTCTTCTGAGTCACATCTTCTGTGGAACCTCTTGGGGTAGTGGAGATGCTGGAAATCACTTCAACTCCATGCTTCAGTTTGTTTCTCCTTCCTCTATGTCAGCTCCCTCTGCATGTTCTCAGGGCTTTCCAACCCTGCTTCCCTGAACATTAGGCAGTGGGGCCTCTGTGTCAAGGTGACTGCATGTTTGGCTGTGCTGTGTACCGAAGACAGCTTGTTGGTGACACTGTGTTCTGCCTGGTAGTCCAGGACTGATTCTTTTTTGGTGCCTCACCTCAGGAGACATAAGGCTCCTGCGTGGTTACTATTTCCCCAGCAGCTATTCAGCTCTGTGGCATCCCAACCCCGTCTCACAACTTTTCAGATTTGCTTTGGCTTCTGTGCATTCAGAAAAGTTTGATTCTGCTGGACGCAGCCTGACCCCTGGCCCCTGCTGGAATTCCAGAGGCCTAGGCGCCATCTCACAAATCCCCCCATTTCCCCGATGACGACAGCACCATGGCAGCTGCCTGCCTCTGGCTGAAAACCTGGTGTGTGCTCCACACTGGGGGAGGGTAGGCTGTCCGAGACATACCAGTTCCTTTCCCCATGGAGCCACGCAAGTGCTTGCTGGTTTCTGGCACGCCAGTGAAGGGTCCTTTGGCTCGTTTTGTGGAGACAAAGGTCCGTTCTCCCACGGAAGGGTGTGCCGGCACTACGCTAGCCTCTCCCCCCCACCGCCCCTCGCAGGTATGGTGTGAATCCTGCCTCTCTGAAATACAAATCCAAGCCTGCTTTAAAAGATGTCACTGCAGCAAAAGTGCTCGCCCTGAGGCAGGAGGGCAGGGAGTACTGGGGCTTATCTGAGGCTGTTTCATATGAGCCTCGGGGGGAGGAGGAGTCTGGATTTACAGTCCCCCATGATGGGCTTTTGACTGCTCTGATGCTGTGTTGTGAGCAGCATGCGTTGTCCAAGTCCTCCAGCATAGGCAAGGCCTGAGATGGCTGTCCATGTGCTGGGACAGGGAGTGCATGAATTGGCTGGTTCTCGTTTGTTCTTATGGCTCAGCACATCATCACAGGAGTGCTGCTTCTGCCAGAACCATTCCGGGACTCTTGAAGGACCTATTCCAGAGAGCTGAGCTTGATCGTTGGGAGTAGGCTCTGCCGGGACACTTCCCAACACAAGGCCCTGCAAGGTGCAATGGAGGGAATTAAGATAGGCTGCAGACCTTGTGACTTCCCATCCATGCTGGAAACAACATTCAGCTGCATCCCCTTAGCCTTACCTGAGCTAAAGATCTTGCCTCCGGTATTGCAGTCAACTGGTGTGACTGCCGCCTGTTGAATGATTGGGACCAACGTTTGGTGTCGCCTAGAGCCTTCCGCCCAATGACAGGGTTCATCAGCCTAGATTGCAAGTGGAATACTCTAATGCAAGGTGGCCTCAACCCTGTGCAACCAGTGCTCAGGGCTCCCTGCTGTAAAGTTAGTTTCAAAGCCTAAAAATATCCTCCTACCTCTTTCCAGTTTCCCATACCCAGAGTTCTTCATCAACTGAGCCTTCAGGAGGCTGACGCCACTGCTGCTGAGAGGATGAAGGCAAAGCTCCATCTCCTAACTGACTGGAAGACCACCGGTGCCGTGGCTTAAATCTCTTACTCTCTCCCCCAAGAGTTCAGCTTTTTAGCAGGGGGTTGGACTAGATGACCTGATGAGGTCCCTTCCGTCCCTATTATTCTATGATTCTATTGCCTAATGAGGAAAAACCCGTGCTAGGAATTTGCTCTGAGCATCCTATATGCATGCTGGGGAGCAGGGTGTATGTGGTAACATTCTTCTAAGATCAGGTCTGCCTTTCAAACACTGCAGCCACTCTGCTGTAGCCCTTCAGTGAGGATGCGACATGTGTCAACCGGAAGGCTTCAGCCTGTGGGTTGGGCAGTCTAGCTCCATGAGAGATGGTGGGAGAAGTACTACGATAGACACGGTCTTACTCTGCCTGCTTTTTGAGGTTTTCTTCATAGCCATGATAGTGAGAGGCTCACTTTCTCTCTCTCCCCCCCATTTAAAAAAAAAAAAAGGAATCTCAGGCCTGGTCTACATGAGGAAATTAGGTCGACATAGCTCAAGGGTGTGAAAAATCCACCTCATCCAGGTGCACATTTAAACTGACCCAATCCCTAGTGCAGATAGGGCGAGTCAATGGGCGAATTCTCTCATCAACCCCTCCCTGAGGAGCCTTGATTGATGAGCTCTAACGTGTTGGAGAGCTAGTTAGCAGTAGCTTTGGAGAGGGGTTGCCATGGCATATGGGTGAGTATCGGTTCCTTCCAGGCCTCGTCTGCATTCCAGTGCAAATGGCTTCCACTGCGTCACCTGGGAGGGGAAAGGACACCATCGAGTGACCAGCCGAACCCACAGAGCCAGGGTCTCCATGCCCAGCTGAGGGCATGCCACATACATGCTGCGGTGGTGCTGCTACCGTGGGCCTGGTGAAGATGCTCTGTGCCAGTTTTAGCTCTCCCACGGATATGGCACTGTCCACATGCGTTTGTTTATTCACACCTGAGTGACCCGAGTGCTGCTGACACACGCCAAAGAAGAGCACCACCAGCAGACTGAAGTGTTCCAGTCCCTGTGCGGCCGGCGATGGCTCATTCCCTCTGTCTGATAGCCCTCCTCTCTGCTGCTTCCTGGTTGGTGGGTGGCTACCTGCTGCCGCCCCGGCTGGATTGGGAGCGCTCCTGGCATGCGATATGGCGTACCTTCACCCCGTGAGAATCTGTCCTTGCTTGTTGGGACCTGGTGTTGGTGTGAGGTGGTTGAGGGACTTATTTGCTGGGTGTAACCCTGCTAAACCACTCGCTTCATCTAGTGCCCTGGAAACTGTAGAGCTCCCCATGATGCGATGGCACAGATATCCCAGTGTGCCGTGATGGAGAGAGCCCTTCCCAAGCCTGCCTTCCCTGTGCTGGAACAGATACATCTGCTTGTCCCTGTTGAAAATCTTTTCAATTTATTCCAGTCCCTCAAAGCGGCCATGCACCTGCTTTGGGTTAAGTCCACTGGCCTTTTCTTCTGTTCTCTTCAGTTCTGAGAAGCCGATCACATTCCATAGCAGCTGTGCATCTCTCTCACTCCTGAGCCTGCGTGAAGATGGGCAGGAAGCAGTTGTGTGGCCTGAGATATGATGCCTGGCTAGAGATCCCCACCTCCCAGCCAGTTGCTTTTCCCTTCTAGTTGCTCGTCTTTCTTTCCTCTGACTCCTCTCCTCTCTTGCTCTCGCTTGAGTTTGGCCTGACAATAGGCTGTTCCCTTGGGAAATGCCTTTGTGAGGTGCGTGGGCTGTTTGTACACTCGGTGTTGGATCCCCGCCGCTTGGCTCTCCAATTAGCAAGTGGCCTGAGTTATATCAATGGTAACGAAGGGTCGTACGCTAGAAAATACAATTCCAGGTGGTGCCCAGGGTGACTGCAACCTTAGCAAGGGGGTCCAGCCATGAGGTGCCTACGGCTGTGTGCGCACCATAGGCCTTTCAGCAGCACGGCTGTGAAGTGTCCCATGTAGTTGCTCTATGCCGACAGGAGGGAGGTCTCCCATCGGCATAATTAAACCACCCTAATGAGCAGCAATAGCTATATGTCAGCAAGAGAGCGTCTCCTGCCAGCATAGTGCTGTCCACACAGGCACTGCTGTGGGTAAAATTTGTCACTCAGGAGTGTGTGTTTGGTTTTGATTTTTTCCCCTGGAGAGAACACAGAGAAAAGAGTTGGGTGGTTAGAGAACACAACAGCAGTGCGTAAACGAATTAATTGACTGGAGAAGGTCAAGCAACACTTTTGCTTTACGAAATTAGGTGCCTCCTGTGCAGTTGAAAGGAAAGGGCCCTAAAAGCAAGAAAGGGAAATAGGGGTTTGGATAACTTATAATTAACCTGGGGAACTCATTGTACAATTATCTGAAGCCAAGCGGCCAGATCTGCAGATCCCACAGCGGAGGTGATAGATCTTTCCCCCTGTAGATTTCTGTAACTCCGAAAGTGTTCTTTGGCCTTAGGTTTTTATGGTGGCGAGGCAGTGAACAGAAAGGTATTGACAGAAACAGAGCTGCACCTCCTCTGCTTTCATTGGTGCTCAGGATTTGAATAGCGAAGGACTAAACTCTCAAATTCCACCTGAAGACAAGGGGGATTATGGGCACTCAGGATCAAGCCCATGGTGTCTCTGGAATGAGCTGGGGGAGAGAGTTGCTCTTCCTTCTCAGTCGCTCTATATCTCAGAGCTGATTTGCCCTGTGTTTGTTGCCCAGGTGGGCTCCTGAGTCTCTGTCCCACCCTGAGCGATTGTTGAAGTGGAAATGTCCTCTGGTTTCCTCAGCTTCTGCTGGGGGCAGTGGGGGGGGAATCGCTTGCCTGCAGCCAGCTGGCTTCATACCTCTTCTCCTTTGCTCCCACAGTGCCTGGAGAAGTTTCCTGTGATCCAGCACTTTAAGTTCGGCAGCCTGCTTCCTATCCAGCCCGTCACTTCTTAAAGAGGCCATGGGAGGAGTCGAGGCAGTGGAGACGACAGCGCGGCGCTCTTCCTCCTCATTCCTTCCTCCCTCCTCCTCCACCTCTCCAGCCCCTTCATCCCTGCAGCCCTTTCTGTTTATAACTAGAGAAAGTTACCACGCACGTAGCGACCTTGCATGGAAGAAATGACCTAGAGCAGCTGCTCAGGCGAGTGTTCGCTCCACTGACACTAGAAAGGGACAGAACTAGAGCTGTGCTCCTAGCCTCCGCTGCGTTCATTCGTCTGCTCTTTGTGGGTCGAAGGGCTGTGGCCTACTGAGCTGGGCGGGAGGGTGTGGGTAGGGGATTTACAAGAAGCCCTCTGCTTCTGTCCCCTGGAGGAAGGGGAGGAAGGTGTGTCATGTGGATTGGGTTGGGGGATAACTGCAGTTTACATTTGAGTTTCACTGAACTCTCCTTTTCCTGTTTTGTTTGGGGAAACTAAGGTCGTCATGGGGTGTCAACACGCCCAGCGGTGGGGATCCCCATGTCTGTATGCTGCTGCCTTGGCTTGCAAGGGGTGTGTAGAGGAAGTAATGGGACACCTCTGTAGGTCACTTGAAGATGGGGTGCCATCTCTCCCCTGGGCGAGAAAAATTGTCTGGCCTCCCCCACACCCTCTACCCCTGGCAGGTTTCCCTGAGTCTTTCTTTCAAACCACCCCCTCCTTTCCAGGGTGCCAACTGGGAGCCCTGCCCCTTGCCAGCCTCAGTCTGAGTGGGCTTTGGAGCTGAAGATGGGCTCAAGGGGTGGATACCGCAGAGTTGCATCTCTGTGGGAAGGGCTCTGCAAAGACCCACTTCTAGCAGAGCCTGAGCCCATTTCTTCCTCCTCACTAACAGGCAGACTCCTGACAGCACACACCTGCCCTCTCCGGTGGTATTTTGGGATCAGCTGAGCCTAAGCACAGCCAGCTTCCCCACGCTCATCATTTTCTGGTCGGAGCTTAGCAGCCGTTAGAACCAGGGCAGCCGTGATGTCCTCACCATAGTCTATCATGGCTGCTTCTGCGTTGTTAGAAGCTGTAGTGAGAGCCCCATAATAAAGGGATTTTCCCATTTGCTAGCACATCCCTACACGCTGTAGACAGCTGGGTAGGGAATGCAGCATCAAGCAGGTATTTTGGCTTTAAATTTCTTTATCTGCTGGAAACGAAACATCTGTCAATGTCCTGGGGCAGCCTTTTTACATTCCCCAAAAAAGTCTTCCCCTCCATCATTCCTGGCAACAGCGGCCACCTGACTGAGGCAAGCTGCAATCATTTGTACCCAAACCCTATTAGCGCACCAGACGTGCTCCGTGTGTTCCAAGAAGGACCGGTTGTTTAGAAGGCCTGCTCATTTCAGACAGCGGTTCTAGACTCATTCCAGGGGCTTAGTCTAGGGAGCACATCTGATTACACGGGGGGCTGAGCCAGGCCTGTGGTAATTAGCGGTGCTGGAAAGAAGATGGATGGGGTGGATTTGAGGGGAAATCTTACGTGTTCGCTTGGGTCTGACAAAGATTCTTTATAAGTTCCTTGCTTGAGAGGGCAAGTTTACTCCCGGAGTGTTAATAATCATCAGCCTGTCATGTAGCGCAAGCTGCCTGTTAGCAGGCTTAGCAAGGGCACTTCTGTTGCTTTCTGAGAGGGTGCAGTGACAATATTTCTCGTGCTGCTCTCATCTGCAGCCAGCCTGCCCAACCTTTCCTAGCTGAGCCCATTTATTGCTATTCAATTATCAGAAATCTTATGTTTTCCTCATGGAATTGGGTTCTTTGCCTTTTTCTCTGTGGCTGCATCTCCTGGAATGATCCTCTTCCATCTCAAAAGCTTGTGACCTGTTGCTGGGGGGGGAAGGTCTGAATAATGCATTGAAATTAAGATGCAGTACCTGTTTCTTGGGCTAAAAAGGCAACCCCTTGCCAAGCTGCAACTCTCCCTCTGTGCTGTTGCTTTGGGCCTGAGCTAGGGACAGTCTCAGGTGAACTGAATCATCCAGGTTTATTTCTTCTTGTTTTTTTTTTTTTAAAAGTGGCTTTATCAACTTACATTTTAAATAAAATGTGAAAAAGTGCCCCAGATCAAGCCCTGTTTTACTCTCAAATCATTAACAGGATATAGATGTAGAATTAAATTACAAATAAATCCACTGGGCAAGTGAGTTTGGAAGATATTAACCTGTCAGGCCCCCTGAGTGTTCATGTTCTGATGGTGCTGTTAAAAGGATGCAGTTTGGAGACTAGAGCACAGGGTTAGAGACTGAGGAGGCAGGTTCTCACCTTGCCTTTCCTGCCTTATTGCGTGACCCTCAGCACGTCCCGCCCTTCAGTAACGGAGGTCACAATAGCTGCCTGACAGGTGGGGCAGGACTTAGGCTGAGATTTTCAACTGGACACCACAGTCGCTTTTAATTTCACGGGAAAGTAGGCTTCCCCCTCAAAGTAAAGGAAAACCGAGACCTCACTGTCTGCAAAGCTCTCTCAGATCCATGGTGGAAGATGCAATTAGAGTACTAAAGGGACGCATTCCTTACACGGCATTGGGTGTTAGTGATGCCATGGACCCTTGCTGGAGCCGGCATATAGCTGACATGAGGAGGTACTAACATGGAGTTATTTGTCTCGTCACCATCCCAGTTGCATACTCATTTTCTTAAGGATTTGGCATCTTAAACAGCGAGTGTTTGTGTGAATCCTCTTGGTCCACCTTTGATGTGCCCTCAATAATCTGGCAGTAGCTGCTTCTGTTCTTGATCATTACTGTGATTCCTGTCCGAATCTCTCAGCTGCCAGCCTGTTAGGTTTTGTCCCTCCTTGAATGGTTCCCTGTGCATGCCTCGCACTACCTGAAACACCACCTGGCTTCCCCCAGGTCTGGAAAAGCAATACCGTAGCATCCTACCCCTGTGCTCTCTGAGATTGTGGTTTTCATTAAAAATCAATGTGTTTTGCACCAGGCGATTGTGTTGAACTATGTTGGAATGGGGCTAGCTCTGTCCTGTGAGCTCCTGGGTGGCTCGGCTCCCAAAGCTGATGGCTGCAAATCAGGCTCTCACCTCCCAGGCTGGAGCCTTCTGTACATTGAATAGGCGCTTTCAATTCCGGTCATTGATCTCTCACCTCAGAAATGCTCATCCACTGTGATTAAGGATGCGCTTGCCTCATCCAGTTCAATACGCAGCCCTTCTCTATTTGCATTGTTATTGGATCTTGGTGCATGGCTTTTACAAAACATATGCAACCAGCAAGGCATGGAACCCTACTCCCCTCCAGGCAAATACCTCAGGCAGGATTCGGAAACTTCCTTCAATGGTAAGGCTCATTGTGAGGCAGGGTAAGAGCTGAAATGAAGACATCTTCCCTTTGAGGCTGGCATGCTCAAAGGTCTCTAAAGCATGACTTGATCGGCTTGATCAGGACAACAGCCGTGCCTAGTTCCAACCTGCCAATTGGGGCTGGATCTTCTCAACAAGATCAATTGAAGCTTGCAGAAATTCTAAATAAACTTGGGTGTTATTGTCGCTAGGTTATATCCTTCCCTTCTGTACAGCCTGCCTAGCCTAGGTTTTCACACGGTGAGGGTGATGGAGGATCCCAGGAAGAGATGTGGTGACAGAGCATCAGCTGTCATGACTGTGTCCCTCAGAGAATCAACTATATTATTGAAAAGAGCAGCAGTGTTTTGCTGAATCTGGGCCTATAAACAGCGGAACCAGAAAAGGCCCTTGATTAGCTGGCACCTCTCTAGCAGGCCTAGGAAAAACATTAGGGCACGAGGCAAAATTCACAGTATCCAATTAGGACTAAAGGTAAGCTCTATAATTTAGTAAGCAAACGATCCCTGAAACAGCCCCCCTTTATGCAAGACAGATGAGCCAACCCCTTTGAAAAGTTGGGAAGGGAGAAGGTTGCAAATTTGAGCCTTATCATGGAGATACTTGCATGTCAATGGGACTAGTGATAAGGATAAAGTTAAGAATGTGCCTAAGTGGCTACGTACCAGGGTTGTATATATTTCTACTTCAACTAAAAAAACCGGACCCTGAGTCTCTTGGCCAGAGTCAATTGGCTTGGGCATGCAGGACTCAGGTTCTGGGCCAAAGAATTGCAGTGTAATTGTCCCTGTCCCAGGGTTTGAGGCTGGGCTGCAGCCTGAGCCAAAATGTCCACGGTGCAATTTTTAGCCCTGCAGCCCAGGTCCTGCGAGCCTCAGCTGGCTAACCTGGGCTAGCTGTGGGTCTTTTATTGCAGTACAGACATGTGAAGGCCCCAATTCTGCAATCACAATGTGGAGAAACCCTAGCTCTCAACTGGGATAAGGCCCTAAGAGATGCCATTCTGGGTCAGACCGTCTTTCCCAGGGTCCTGGCTTTGTCAGCAGCCCATCCCCTAATATTCCACTCAATGGGAATACTGATACTACAGGAAGAGGGTGAACTAATGCCAGTGGAGCAGACATGCTTTGAATTCTTAAGAGTCAATGTGTCCTATAATGTCAGAGCTTTATAGCCTTCTCCAGCGTGCTGCATCTAGAGAAAATCCGGCAAGGTTTACAATATGAACATGTGTTCTTCTGGTGGACTCTGGCTAGCTCTAAAACACTAAAAGGAACATTCCTGAGATTCCTCCTTTTATTTCATGTACATTCTGACTGTGTATATCTTAATTTAAAAAGGAAAAGATCAGTTCATGTAGGACTTTAAAAGACACTCCTTGGGGGGCAAGAACTAAAGCTACAGAAAGACTGTAACACAGGTCATCAACTCTCTTAGATGGGTTGCATTGTGAACCTCCAGCACCAGAGTTTATTCCTTTTCACATGATGATAGAGAACTTGACTGTATCTTGCTGATCCATCCACATTTTAATTTCCTCTGAACAGATATGTATTGCAGGATGCTGGAAATCCCCAAACCCATTGGAGCTGCAAGACTAGCTGTTTCGGCCGGTAATGCCAATAAAACATTCATGCATACTAATAGCAAAGCAGAAAGGAAGAAACCTTGGAAGTATCAACTTTTATAATGATCAGGCCCTCTATGTTGAATGAGAGGTGGGAAGCAAACTGCCAACCATTGCACTTTCATATCAACACAGGAAAAAACCTGTTTGGTTTTGGGTTTTTTTTTTTAAACCTGCTAATTTTTGCGGTTGGAGGGGAGAGATGATGGCCTTGGGCCAGGCCCAGCAATTTAGCAGCATAGGGGAGGAAGCATTGTCCTGTCGTTCGGGTTCCCTCAGGTTTGATTCCCTGATCTACCATGGATGGACTTTCGGTGTGGTCTCTCAGGATAGGGAGCAAGCCTCCCAGCCCTGGTGAACTGAGGTGCAGGGGTTGGGTTCATGCTAGCATGCTCAAAATAGCTGTGTGGACATTGTGGCTCTGACAGAAGCTCTTGGAACCAGGGAGCAGAGTGAGTCCATGCTCGAATCGCAAACCTAAGCAGCAACGTCCCTGTAGCTATTTTTACCGCACTAGGTTGAGTCTCGCTAGCACAAATCTGTCTGCCTAGGGTGGGAGCCTCATTCACCACTGCAGTACAGACATACCGTCAGTGCCTCAGCTCAGCCTAGGGGTAACAGCCCTTCCCTGCCTCACCTGTGAAGATAAATATGTGACGGGGGCCAGACACAGCATAAACCCAGAAAGACGCTGCAATGATGATATCCTTGTACAAGTGAGCTGGGCTACTGCCAGGAGAGGCAAACAAATTCCATCTACATTTGTAAACTCCAATTTAACCCCAGCGGAAGCCAACCTGCTGGCATTTCACTGTGCTGCCCAATCGTGATAGCGAAGATGGCATGATGCAAAATTGCAGTAAAGGGGAAAAAAATTACATTACCCTGTCATATTTCAAATCCTCTTTTTATCATCCTTCATTTTTGGCTTTTGTTATTGCACGTTTGCATCACTCAGAATAGGAGAGTCTACCGTTAATCGGCTCCAGGACACGGTTTGATGGTATCAGTGAAAATATCAGAGTCCGTTTAAAAAAAAATCTCTGGAGAGATTCCAAGCCAGTCCCAGCTGGTGGTTGGCGCCATGGTTTCCCACGCTTTACACACAGTGAGATATCAGTGATGTGTTGCCAGGGGAGGGACACAGAAATGTTAGTTGCTCTAAAACTAGTGTCCCAAAATCCAGGGATTTTCCAGTACCAGCAGACCCAGAACCAAGGTATAAACCAGAGGTGGTGCATCCATCATCAGCCGGTTGAAGTGCCAGATGTAAACAGAATTTCTGTGTCAAGGCTCTTTCAACCATGTTAGGCTGAGTTAATCTAACCACAGCCGGGAGCTTTAAACGGAAGGCTGAATTCCTGCCCTTAAATAATGTCACTCGGAAGGAGGAGCTCAATGGCCCCTATGAAAGAGCGTTAGCCTTGGCTATTAACTTCCTGGCTCAAGGTGGCCTTTTTTATGGTATTCTTTGCTTCCGATTTGTAATTAAGATGGAGATTCACAATCCTCACACTATAACAAAGAATTCAGTTGCACAGTCCTCCCCAGGGGGTGAAGATGAGCCCATTTGCAAGAGTGGAAGGGTGTCCTACACTGGGTAAAATTTATTCCAGCTCACGTGTGTGGGAGTATTGGTTTGGCGCAAGATACACCTGCCAGGTGCCTCTATCGTGCCCTTGCAAAGGGGAGGGTTTTGATGATCTAACATCTTTTCCATCATCAGATCCAACTCCCACTGAGGACAAAGGGAGGCTTTCCATTCATGTCTGTGAAAGCTGGATTTGGCGCCTAGCAAAGTCCTGAGCATCTCTCTCCTCTATCCATTGACGCTCTATAGACTTAAATGAATCTTTGGGACCAATGTCTGTTTTCTGAGTCACAAACAAACAATATTCCTTTCAAATCAGATGCATACATTTCCCCAACTCCTGGAGTAGCCCCTGAAGGAGGCTGAAGTCTGTGGTAGTCATTCATAATTTCATAAGTTTTCATCAACTTTCTCATGTGCGGGCTCACAACTGGGGTCAGCTAACTAAGCCCCACCTGTCACTGTCATGGAACCAGGAGCTAGAATTCCCTCAGCTGAGCCTGTGGCTCGGTGGCTCAGCTTCGGGCTGGTTAAAGAGCCCCCCCTGGGCCTGTGGCAGACACTGCCTTACTGGCTGCATGGAGCCAGGTCTGCGTTTCAGCCCAGCTCCAAGCTGGTTCTTAGCCTTGCTCCTGTCTGGTTCCTGGTGCTGGCTCTCCTGCCTCCACCAGCTCAGCTGGACTCTGGTTCTACCCATTAGGCAGAGCTGCAGTGCTAACCACTGGGGCAGTCTCTTGCTCGAACTATTAAGTCAGACCACTCTGTCCCTGTCCCTGACAATCATGAGAGAGACCTGGATCACAGCTTGGGAAACATGCTCTAAAGCATACATGATAAAGGTAGAAAGCAAACTCAGATTTGTACACTCAACCACAGCAAAAAGGGTAAAGTACCTGTAACGCCTGGTCCATGTGTGTTCCAGATCACCCAGCAGGCCTGATCCAAAGCAGACAGGAATGCATCACACTTCCTTGTTAGCAGTTTCGTTCTGTAGCTCAAACAGTGACGGTCAATGCCTCTTTGTTGTGAAGATGCTGGTTCAGTCCCCTGATAATGAAGACAGGGGACCCGTGTTTGTACAGCGCTTAGCACCATGGGATCTTGGACCACGATGGGGGGGGGTGTCATAAAAGCTCCTGCAGTACAAATAATTATTAATAATAAGATGATATTGTTACAAACACATTGGAGTTAGTTGTCCACAGTAGAGAGAGGTGTGTAAGGGAAGCATATTAAGCATTCACTTGCCAGCGTTCTGGGCAAGAGTTGTGACAAAATATGAAAAGCATATGACTGTGGCTGGCTCTTGCAAAGCGAAAATAAAAACCTGCAAAATGTCATGACTTCTCTTTTCCACAATAGGAGAATTTTTAAATTCTAAATTTCATAGAATCATAGAACAATAGGGTTGGAAGGGACTTCACAAGGTCATCTAGTCCAACCCCCTGCTAAAAAGCAGGACCACTCCCCCTAAAGCATCCCAGCCAAGGTTTTGTCTAACCGAGCCTTAAAAACCTCCAAAGATGGAGATTCTACCACCTCCCTAGATAGCCCATTCCAATGCTTCACCACCCTCCTAGTGAGAAAGTTTCAACCTCGACCTCCCCAGCTGTAATTTGAAACCATTGCTCCTTGTTCTGTCCTCTGCTACCATCGAGAACAGCTTAGCTCCCTCCTCTTTGGAGCACCCCTTCAAGTAGTTGAAGGTTGCTATCAAATCCCCCCTCAGTCTTCTCTTCTGTAGACTAAATAAGACTAAATAAGCTGTAGACTAAATTTACCTTTTTTAACTTGAATTTTTAAATAGCCCTGTTGTAAAGCAAAAGTTTCAACACTTTGAAATGTCCCTGAGGTCAACAGGAACAGCTGTGTTACAAAACACAGAGGAAATGTGTCACACGTTCAACGCAAAAGCCGCATGTTGGAGAGAGGGAAAAAAACGAAGCTCCATTGCGCAAATAGTTTTAAAAAAATCCAGAAATGAGAGTGTGAAAATGTCCATCAGCCAACTGACAGATTCCCTCAGCCCTAATGCTTGTAGGGGCAGAAGGCTCCGTCCTAGCTAGTGCTAAGCAATATGCCTAGAGATCATCCCTCAGAAGATCCATTACAATGTTAACCCAACCCTTAAGGGATGTGATGTCTTTAGCCCAGTTATCCGTAATTCAAAGCTGATTGGGTTGATAGGATCGACTTCAGAAGTGCCTCTCTGTTCCCTGTATAGCTATCCTTCCAATTCCCAAGGCTTGGAGCAGGCACACTCCAGGAGCCAGCAAGGTTCGGTGTAGTTCTGAGGTAAGAAAGCGCTCTTTCCTCATGTTGCCGGGATTCGCCTTCGGCTACCGTCCACCTATATGACGGGGGCATCATTCTGCAACATGTCAAGAGGCAGTGCCTGTACCCCAGAGGTACACAGCTCCTCTCCAGCGCTCCTCAGAGGGAAGGGAAACTATCAGCCCATTTTACAGCTGGAGAGCTGATGTGTTGGGCAGTAAAGTGACTTACTGGAGACCAGTTAGGTAGGTCCATAGCAGAGCAGGAATTTAAACCTGGGTCTTTTTGCACCTCAGGCCAGGGGAGTCCTCCAACCTCCAGCCCACGCTCACCTTTGCATCTACTCCTGAGTGTACAGATCCTGTACAAGGGCTAGTCTGGCGATGTAGTAAGAGCACAGTGCCATGGCCAGGCAAGGACCGGAGATTAGCAATGAAATCTTGGCTCCATTGAATTCAACAAGAGCTTTGCCACCGACTTGGGTGGGGTCAGGATTTCACTGCAGTTCTGGGGCCGCTGGGCTGGAAAGAGGCATCTTGTGGCAGTCAGCTGTGCCTCCCGCTTATAGATGAGCTCAGTTGGGAGCCATGCCCAGTCCTGTCCTGGAGGGAGGGTTTCTGCGGTGGTGGTGGGGCCACTGGAGGAGGAGAATAGAAATAGGTGCCTGAGATGGGATAACGTCACACCAGAAGAAAATCTCTTCCCAGTCTCCCTGTGTAGGCCCTGTCTGGTTTCCAGCAAGCAGGGAGTTAACTCTCTGCCCAGCCCTCACACAGGTGTAGCGGGTGGAGTAACAAGTCAGGTCTGGGCCAATCAGGGTCCCAGTAGGAACCCAAGCCAGATAAAGGCAGCTGCTGGAGCAGTAGGTGAGTCTAGGACAGGAACAAGCCTCTGGTCTGCTCTGGGGGAGTGTTTGGTGGTTAATGGAGGGAAACAACTTGAGCTGCTTGGGTAGATGGGGCTCAGGATGTCCAAAGAGTTTATCTAGTGGCTCCACAGAGTGAGGGGGAAACAAAACAGCTACAGTAATGGTGAGATCCTGCTGCAGCAGGAAAAGGGGCTTACTTACTTCTGGGGTGGTTCCCCTCCCTCTCTCTGTGCCATAAACCTATCCCCACACTCCTGAAAAGCCAAGCTTTGTAACCTGTGGAATGCACCAGATAGTTAAAAATATCCTGGGGGGAGAAGCCAGCTGCCCAGGAATGTCATCCTCAAATATAAACCCTGGCTCTTGTCCTACATCTGAATCTTGGACATCCAGGAGGTACCACTGTGTGTATCTAGTCTGACTTCTTGCATAATACAGGCCAGAGAGTTTCCTGCTGCATTGAGCCCAAGAACTTGTGGCTGATGGAGAGACTTTCTCTTGGAAAGAGAGCTAGCCTTTAAAGACTCCAAGCAATGGAGAATCTACAATGTCCCTCGGCAGGCTGTCTCAGTATTGCTCTTACGGGTAAGAATTTATGCCTTATTTTCCAGTCTGAGCTTTACTGGCTCCTGCTTCCTTAGGGTGACCAGATGTTCTGATTGTATAGGAACAACCAGGATATTTGGAGCTTTTTCTTATCTAGGCACTTCTCGCAGCCTCCTCTCTCATTCTGCTCACCCCACTTCTTTTACCTTTGTGTGCTAAAAGAGCCCTCCAGCATCAGATCTCCCTCTCCACCTAGGTAATCACGGACCATGACCACATCCTGTGCATCTAATTTGTTTTGCCTGCCATGCAGTGAGTGACGTAAAGAAAAACTAAGGTCTGACCATAAGGGAAAATTACTTCAGCTCTTGCAAACAGCTGAATTCATATTCACACTCAGGGTTTGTCTACCCTTGAAACTTGAATCGTTACAGCTGAAGCTGTGCCACTGTGCTGCTTCGGAGTAGGTGCTATCTATGCCGACAGGAAGGGTCCTCCCGTAGTGTAGATAATCAGCCTCCCCAAGAGGTGACAGCTAGATCAACAGAAGAATTCTGTTGATCGAGTGCTGTTTACACGGGGACTTAAATCAGATTAACTATGCTGCTCAGGTGTGTGCATTTTTTGCACTCCTGGATAATGTAGTGGGGCAGAGTAGCTCTAATTGTCTGGGGTAGACCGGCCCCACCATGCCCTTCTCTTCAACTCCTCCCAGTTCTGCGTCTCCAGAATTCCCGGTGCTGGTGCCTCTCGCTGAGAGCTGGCATTTCACTGATACCTCCCAGGAGCAACGCTAATCCCTTGGAGCCGTAGGAAGTGCAGCTGGGAGCATGAGGAAGTAGTTGTTGCAAGGTGAGGTCTATGGTTTTGTGTTTATCTGGTTACGTTACATTAGCTGTGGTAGAATGATTAATAGTAGCTAGGAACACAGGCAATCTATCAGAGGTGGGACTGCAGACTCCTTTGGGGACCCTGACTTTCTTTGAGGATCTGACTTTGCCTTTCCTGTGCAAATACTGGTGTACTTTTCCTTGGCAAATAAGAGGCAGCTTAGTCTAGTGGTTAAAATGGAGACTTGATTTTAAAGATGGGCTGATCTTAGATATCTGCCAGCTGGGGATGTAGAGGCAGAAAAGGGCTTGCCACTCTTTGCAAGATTTGCTTTTTATTGTCCTCATCCCAGTTCCATGCGACGCCCTCCTTCATCTTCCTACAGCTTGACCAGGTGTTGAGTGGCCACTTCTGTCTGTGTTGGCTGGCAAACTCATTTTCTGGCTTCAGCCCTTTTTATTAAAGGGCCCGATCCAAGCACCTCCGAAGTCAATGGAAAGATTCCCATTGAGCAGGCAGGCACTGGATCAGCCCCTACAGGAACTGAATGCTAGTGAGGGTGCTGAGCAGACAGCCTTAGTGAGCTTCTCCCTGTGCCGCACTTGGGTGGCCACTTACGTCTGTGCAAGTGGAACATGTCGGTGCACATGAGTGGAGAGCTCTTATCTGACTGCATTTTACATCCCCTTTGCATGGGAGCTCTTGTTCTGGGCACGTACAGCACCTAGCACAATGGTATCCTGGCCCGTTACTGGAACTCCTTGGTGCTGCGGCAAAACAAACATCTAATCAGGCTTGCCAGGCCATTTGTTCAACTCAACGCCACTGCTCCGTTCGGCTATAACACGGTGACTTTTGAACACCAAGTCCAGTCAATTCCGAAATGTCAGGGGCTGTTCTACCCAGGAATGGCCAGAAAACCTCATGGATCGTGCTGAGAAGCGGGAAACCAGAAGGGGAAAGAGATGCGGGGGTGGGGGGTACGTGGAGCCCCTGGTGAGCACCTTCAACCCCCTTGATAATTTTCAAAGAACCTTAAACAGGGAGAAAAGTCAACACTTCCTTATGCCTCCTCTGCTGTACCATGGTGCTAAGTGACCAGCTGTGCTTCGCTCTTTACATCTTCCCCAGCCTGCCTGGAATCACTGCCCGGGTGTGGAAGGGGTCTATCACCAGCGTGGGTGAGGAAGGCGCTGTGGTCTGCAATGTGCAGGAGACCAGACTACATGACACGTGGAGCCTGAATCTTGTGGTTAAGGCAGTGGGCTGACTTGGGGCCAACATCTACCTGTGCCACAGATTTCTCCTGTGACTTTCCCTGGGCCTCCGCTCCCTGTCTGTCAAAGGGGGAGAACACTCTCTTTGTGTCTTATTAAAGGAAGCTGTATGCGCCTCCTCAGGCCAGCCTCGCACTATGTGCACAGCGCACAGTGCTGTAGGGTCTCCATCTTAGCTGGGGCCTCCATATGCTACCCGAACTCATCTAAGATTAAATTCCAGGACAGATTTAGTTGCCTAGGAAGTACACCACCTGCACCCTCCAACCATCGGACGGCACTGGACACCCTGGGGTCAGATGCAGAACCACTTTGTCCTGCACTCAGACAGGCTCCATTTCCAGCCAGTACTTTGAAAGGGCAGCAGAGTCGTGTATTAAAAAAAGTAGAGATCCACACTTGGCAGGCACTGGCCTTTCGGTGCACACAGCCTCTTGAGGGAACCGAGCTCCAAGCAGGCACATCTGCCCCTTCTTAAAGGGACCACCATATAAGCAAGCACTCTGCCTCCTTTGCTAAGAATCTCGGTCTCTGCTCTCTGCCGAGACAAGATGACTCCTATCAGAAAATGAAGGATTCTGGAAAGAGATGCTAGAGAGGCCCAGGAGAGCTCTGTGCATTTGCTCTAACCTGTGGAGAGCACGTTGAAGGGAAGGGAAGGGAATGGCAGTGGCTGTTTTACAATCCAGGTTAGGGCCTAGGATTTGTTTACTTCTTTTTTCTTCCCTAGGACAGACAGCAAAAACTCCAGGGAGGGAGAGATGTTTATGCAAGGAAGACCAGATCTTTCCTCTCTGCTTTTCTTAGTCCAGAGCCATCAGTTTGGCCCGGCTCAGAGCAGCTGTGGATACTTACGTTGCGTGGAAAATGGGGCCTCTTCCTCTTTCCTCCTCTTCCCCCAGAATTCCCTCTCAGTTCTTCTCCAACCCTAACAAATCCCATTCCCCTCTTGTTACGGTCTCTGACCTGTCCTGGAGAGCCCCATCCCACCACATTAGGTCGTAGCAGTAGTGACCTTGAGCCTGTGTGGAACATGCACACTTCTCTATTGTTAGAGGGGATGTCCCATACCGGGATGTGTGTGCTACACCCTCTAAGTTGTATTTCCCACTCTGCAGGGACGTGAGAAAGTTGGTGCTGCTCACATACACCCCCACATCCTTTTACTTTACTGCACAGATGGCCAAGAACAAATGGCCGATTGTCACAGGTCTTGGATCAAAAGTAGAACACAGCCTAAGAATGAGAGAAATAACAGCGAGAGGAGAGGGATGGAATGATTTCTTCCGCATAACTAGCAATGTCTCTAACCTCTGCTTCATGACGCAACCTCTCTGGGGCTGGAAAGCTTTGTCATGGAAGCAAGAGAAACCACAAGATCAGTATGGGATGGAGGCAGATTCAGGAGTGAGATGAGGGACGTCCCCTCCAACAACAAAGGGGCGAGTTAATGGTTTAGGAGACTGCAGACTTCCTCTGGTAGCAGATGAGATAAGCCGGACCCTCTGTCCTTCCTCTTGCTCCAGTCCACCTGTTCCAGCCTCTTTCACAAGCATCTCTAGTGGATCACAGGCCAGGGAGAAGGCTGTAGAACAGGGTGGTGGCCAAATTATGCCCTGTCTTGGTGAGATGGGCACAGATCCCTTAGCCTGTATCTGGGAGAGGCTGTAGGTTCCAGGTTTATGAGGAAGGGACAAAAAATTATCTGGGGAAGAGAGACTGTGTGTAGGGAGCAACCTTACGCTGTCACCTCCCTTCCAGCCAGAATGCTACTGACATCATGATTAATTTATCAGGTGCTTATGAATATGCAGATGAGGCTCCAGTTTCTAGGCTCTGCTTTCAGGCGAGAGGCTGAGTGCTGGTGATGCGGTTGCTGCTGCTGCCTTCTTAAGAAGAGAAATGTCATGTAGTGGTATTTAAAATATATAAATAAATGAATTCACCTCCAAATAAGTCAGGATCTCAACAGTTCTGCCTGGGCTAGGCCAGCTCCTCATTTCCCCTTTTGGGTGGGATTTTTATGGGTGCCTCTTCAGGCATGTTCCTCCCTCATGCAGTCAATTATTTTTTTGGGGGGAGACACATCCCTTAATATTGTAAATTGCCGCCTCTTGTTATGTTTCAGTCTGCAGGAGACGGCAAAGACCCTTCTATCGTGGGAAATGTGGAAAGGGTTGACTTGTGCCGAGGCGACTACAAATTGTTGGGGTGGGTCAGGCTGGGAGAATGTTTCCTACTAGAGGATTGGGTTCCCCAAAAGATGAAGCCTCCACCAGCCACTCCCTCCTCTTGGAGCTGCAGCCCTGGAAGGCAGAGAAACCGGTTGTTCAGGCAGCCTGTTTATACTGAGGGCCACGAGGAGCGAACTACTGGAGGTCTGTATTTAAAGCAAGCTTCCAGTGCAGGCTGTTGGACTGACCCCCTCATCCCAAAGGGATCCTGGCAAGAGCACAGAGTGAAAGGAGAGGGGTGATTGATGCCACGGTTTGCTGGAAGGCGATTTGCCTAGGGGAGGCGCTGCTATTCGCAGAGCGGTGCCAACGTGAATGACTTTGCAAGGTCATGGGAATCTTTCATGGATGAATCATGTCTGTAAATCCATCACTTTTGAGGGCTTGCTGTGTATTGGGAGCATGGGTGATCCCCTCATTGAAGCAGAGGATTGGGGGTTGGATCTGAGTTAACTCCTAGCTTTGCCACAGCCCTGCTATGTGACTTCAGGTGTATCCCTTCCCATCACTTTTCTGTGCCTCAGTTTCTCCATCTTTACAATGCGGCTGGGGTGATCCATTCCTGCCTCAAGTGGCAGGACTGTTTGTGAGACTGAATCAATGAGTGCCCTTCCAGCACGTGATGATCCTCTGATGGAAGGGCCGGAGAAGGGTGAAATATTGTTTTCCCTCTAACATGGCAGGGAGGCAGTTTTCCCCCTCCCAAGTGGCTGGAGGCTGGAGCAGAGTAGATTAAAAAACTCTCCCATTTCTGAGCATTTTGAAAATCGCAGTGACCCCCCACAGCACTACCTGCGGCCTGTGGTTTAAAACTCCCCAAAATAGAAGTGCCAGCCCCAGACTCTGACCAGCTGCAGCTATGGACTCCCAGTGAACGGGAAGAAACTTTTTCCCCCGAGTATCATGGAAATATGAGCCACTGTTCATGTTAAGAAAGGTGCCTCAAGATGATGGTTCTCAACCTGTTTATGGGCTTCATATGCAGCTCTCTGTGGTGTGGGCTGTATCTACAAAATATATACACTCCCCGTAGGACCCTGCGGACGTCACATATTGCTGATTGAGCTGCAAGCAACCTGTGGGTTTAGAACCACTGTTCAGCAGATGGCCCCGTTTGCCCAGAGCGTTGGGCACTGTGAAGGAAGGGGGCAGGGACTCTGACTGGACAGCAGGTGAGTCAGGTCACAGCCTCACGGAGTGGGGTCAGGGGATTGCACTGGTGTTTAATGGCCATTTGAGTGGAGGGAAAGGCGACAGCCACCAGGCAGTGATGTGGAGTGGGCATTGCGGTACAATGCTGCCCTCAATCTGAACAGAAGGTTGGGTGACTGACTGAAGGAGCCACTGCTTCTGTGGATGCTGCTAAGCCATTCTCTGAAGAGGTTCTTCCCCCCCAAGGGTGCCCAAGAACAGGTCAGAAAAGCTCGAGGTCTTAGCTCTGGTGTATCCGCTCCCCCCTTTACACCGGTTGGCTGCTGTGCTATACTATCCATGCTCTGAGCCTAGACGTCCAGAAGGTGGCACTTGGTTAAAGAGACAAAGGGAGGTCAGCCCCTCCCTGGGTTAGGGGAAAATAGGGATCTCCAGCCGCTCATCCCCAGATCTCTGCACACTAGCGTCCTGGGTTTTGTCATAAGCTAAGCAGGGTAATGTCCGTCACGGTGGGCCCCTGGTCTGTGATCACTAATGGCAGACGGAAAGAAGAGCGGACAGATGGGCCTGTGGGCTTATAGCTCCATAGCTCACACCCTCCATGTTCTCCTGCCAGGGTGACGACAGAGCTGTCCCTCCCTCTGACATACCTTGCACACCCCATGGGCCTGCTGTGCCTTGTGACACTCCAGGCAGGGGAGATGCTGTTTGTCCCAAGAGAATTGTGTTGCTAGAGCAAAAATTTCCTTTGCAGTGCTGGGGCTGGGTGAGAAGGAGGAAGGTCAGCAGAACAGAAAAAAGTATTGAATAGCTGCCCATACACACGGGCCTGTCAATATCCAGATGGTCTACTGTGCAACCATAGGTGAAAGATGCCACTAGCTAACCCCTTTCTGCCCCCCGGCTATGGGACCAGTAACATTGCACCACCCATACCAGTGGGGAAACGGTCCCTTGGCTCTGAGAGGATCTAGAGTCCTGAGTTCTATTCCCCCCATGGCACAGGCATTCCTATGGCAAATCATTGGTCAGATTTCTCCAAGAGCTAAGATACTGAACTAAATTCTCCCTCAATGATCCGTAGAAATGGGGACAGTACTTCTATAGTGCTCGCCATGGGGGGGGATGCCCCTGCACTTTGTGAATATTAATTATGTCCCTGGGATGGGAGAGAAGTTAACTGCTCTCTCCTTTCCCCACTTCCACTCTTGAGGGACAGGGCGTTGTCTTGTTTTCCAGGGGAAGACAGATCTTTGGTTAGAACAGTCGGTCTCGAGATTTGACATGTGTCCGTGCCAAGCCCCTCTCTCTCTTTACAAGGTGTGTGGGGAGATGGCACCAGGAGGTGACCCCAAGAGAAAGGCTATCGAAGATCCCACGTTGTATGGGAGGAGTTATCCAAGCAATTGCTCCGGAGCAAGAATCCAGCTTCACACAGGAGGGCACAGAAAGGTGTAAGTACCAGCCCCTGAAGTCTGCTGCTGGGCCACTGTACCTGTGACCTCAGTGCTTTGTTCAGCGAGGGCCAGCCCCAGACAATAGCCCTAAGCAGAACTGCCAGATCCCCTCATTTTGGGAGCAGATTCCTTTACGGGAAGCCATGCTACCCTTCCAGGATCCAGGGTGGAGGGGTGGGATGTGGTTTCTGGAGGACAGGTTCATCAGTGGCTATTAGCCAAGATGGTCAGGGCTGCAAACCTATGCCTTCGCGGGTGTCCCTGAGCCGCTGATTGCCAGATGCTGGGTCTGGACAACAGGGGATGGATCAGTCAGTAATTGCCCTGTTCTGTTAATTCTCTTGGAAGCAGGGGGCACTGGCTGCTGGTGGAAGACAGGATACTGGGCTAGATGGACTCCTTATGTAGATGGCCCTTCAGGGCTCGGTCTGGGTCTTGGTTTCCAGAAAGCCCACTGGAGGGGAGTGGGTCTTTCTGGATCCTTGAAACCATGAACCTTCTTCAAAGCCAGAATAGCCCAGTACCTCCTGAGGAGCTGGAGGTCTGCCTGGTAATTAGGGATGAGGCATCAACGTGCACCAACCCTGTGGCCTAAACTGGGACCCGGACTCTTCCCACCCCAGCAGGGCCCTGCTGGCCCAAGCAGTGGGGGCATGTGAGGCAGGCAGGCCCCTCACCCCCCCATCAGGGCAGCAGTTTGGGCCAGGCAGAGGCTGCTGGGAAAGAGGTGCCCTATAACGAAGGGGCAAAATAGGTGGGAGCACCAGGGTGGGTCGGTTTCTTTAGCTGTGCAGGGTCAGCCCTGAGCTTAGGAGCGGGGCCTCCTTCCCTTCCTCCTTTCTGGGCCTGGCGCTCAAGGCCCCGCCGCGATCCGGGCTGGCGGCGCCCCCCAACTCCCTCTCTGCCCGTCCCCCAAAGCAGCCGGCGCGCTGCAATGCTGGCGAAGGGGCGCTAGGGGGAGCTCGAGCAACTGGCTTCCCCGGGTAGCGCTGGGCTGGCCTGGGGGGGCTGAAATAAGGACCCCAAAGCACGGGGGAGGCTGGAGAAAGCAGCCGGCTGCCCCCCGAGCCAGCGAGGGAAGAGCGGGGCGGGATCCTGCAGGCCGGATCCGGGCCGCTGGAGAACTTCAGCGCTGCCTGGGCCCGGAGCAGCCCCAGCTGCTTTTATTTTGCAAAGGAGCGTGCGCTGCAAGCTCGGGAGCCGCGGCTGCGTTTCTGCTGGACTCGGCGGAGTCCGGGGGGGTGTATGTGCCTCTCCCGTGCGATGTGTCCAGCCCTCCCCCCGCAGGCTCGGCAAGCACAGTCCATGGGGGGCGGGGGGGTTTGCAGTTCGAAGCGATGCACCCCGAAGTTTCCAGCCCTCCCCCCGGAGCATAAAGCTGGGCTGGCAGCAAACGCCCGGGGGGACCTGCCCGCTTTCTGCAGGGATTTCAAATGTCCCCTGTTCCCAGGCTAGGGCCGCCTGGAGGTGGGCGGGAGCCTCCATTCATTGGGTTCAAAGGGGGAAACAAACCAAAAACCCAACCCACCGACACCACCCAGTGGCACAGAGCCGCGATAACAAACTGAAACTTGCAAAACCCTAACTTCACCCGTTCAGCCGGGAAAGCAGGTGGCTGCGGTGTGGGGCCGGCTCCTGCCTTTGGAACTGCGGGTTAGGGCTTTTCCCCCCCCCCCCCCGCGGGGGGGGGGGGGCCGCGGCAAGGAGCAGGCCCTTGCCACTATGGATGGAGGTGAAAGATCCCTTTCCCTCAGCTATTGTCTCAGATGAACACTGGTTATAATAGGGGGGAGGTGGCACTTTTCAGGGCTAACAAATTTATCTCACGAGCTTTCCGGGGAGAAAATAGGGGGGAGAACTTTAAAGTGGTTTTTCCTCCCTGTTAAGTTTTCAGGTCTCCTGCAGCGAACCAGTGCTGTTCTCCAGGGCTCCCCTTTAGCCAAATACCTGATCAATGAGTGTAGAAAAGGGCCCAGGGTGACTCGCCCCCCGCACCTTTGAAGCAGCACCTCCATGAAAGCCAAAGACTCGCCTCAGCTTCTTCCACGGGAGCCAGTTAAGACTCCCAGCCTCAAAGAGTTGAGGGGAGACTGAGATCCAGCCTGGTCTGGAAAACCTTTCGGTCTAAGGAGTCCGAGAGCCACGCAGGGAGCACTAGCCATTTCTCACACCCTCTGCAAAAGCTTCCCAGGCGAGTGAAGGGTGTTCGTTAGTCAACTTAAAACGAAGAACACAAATTTTATAATGGACTTTTTATTAAGGTTATAAATTTAAACAAATCTGAACAGTTTTACCCGGTGATTACCATTCAATCTGCACAAAAAATACAGGGATAAAAAAAGGAAAAAACCGTTTGGCAACGCGTCCTTAATACACATAGTGCTTATACTGCGAGGGGGGGGGATGACAGGCTGCAAACAAAATAAAAACACGACCTTTTTACAACAAAAGGTTTTTTTTGTTTTGTTTTTTTAAAAACCAACCTAAAAAAAGTGGAGGGGACGCAGATCTCTTCACAGGACCAAGCAATGCTGGTTTTATGGGTTGGAAGGCTGAAACCAGACCCGTGAAACTTAAACAAGAAACAGACGAACAAAAAACCCCAGCACACCACATTCAGAGACGTTTACCTAGGTGAAGGTACACAAACACAGAGCCGGGGTGGGGGAGAGGACGGCCGAGCGGTGCCTGATGGGAGATGTAGTTTGCCAGGGGCTGCCCAAACACATTGGGTCCGGTTAAAAAGCGGGGGCCGGCAGGACTACAGGTTCCATGGAGCAGCGAGAAGAGGAAGGGGCAAAGACAACCGCCCTGGCTTCTTTCCCCAGCAGCGGCTATTGTAGTTTCCAGCGCCGGCCCGCCTGGGAGGAAGTGTCGCCTCTGACACGTTTCTCCCGGGACGAGAAGAAAGTTGCCGTGTTTTTCCCCCCACGCCTGCCTGGCTGGCGAGAGGGAACCAGCAGCAAGGGGAGGCTGCTCCCGCGGGAAGGCGGCTGGCGGAGGAGGCACTGAGCCACGCTGCTGGTGGCCGGGGAAGGGGGCAGAAGGAACCAGGATCAAGTCAAGCCGTGTGAATGGAAAAGGCAGGAGGGTTTACGCTCAGGAGGTGCGCTCGGGCCCCGCCACCCTGCGACTGGGTCCATGTCCCCCCCGCCCCCGGGGGGCACTTGCCCAGACATCGACCACGCTGCAGCCCCCCAAGATCCTTCTCCCCCTCTTGCAAACGGGACTCCGGCGCTTCCCCCCGGGCCGAGAAGCGCAGCTCCGCGAACTTGCCCGTTCCCCCGGGCAGCCCCCCAACCCCCGCCCGCCCCCAGGAAATAGGTGCTTTTCATCTCTGCAAAAATAAAGTCCCCGGCTCCCGGAGGCGTTTTTATTGTACACTTTACAAAAGAGGAGCGCGGCGGACCCCTCCCCGCCCCGCTTTGTCCCGCCGGCCGCCCCTAAAACGCCACGATGGCTCGAGTCCAGGCGCCCAGGCTGGCCAGCGCCGGCTTGCCGCACAGCTGCCCGTTGAGGGGCTGCTCAGAGTCCGCCTGCTGCCGGCTCACCAGCCCCGAGAAGCCGGAGCCGAAGATGGAGATCAAGTTGGAGATGTTGGACGGTTCCGGGGGGAAGTCCTCGAAGCGGGCTCGCTTGCTGCAGGGGGGCGCGCCGCCGTCCTCCTCCTCCTCCGGCTCGAAGCGGCGCTTGGCGCCCGGGGGAGGCGGCGGGCAGCAGCCGGGGCAGGGCGCGCAGCAGTCCGCGTGCAGGCAGCCGTTCTCCACCGTGGTCACCACGTGCGTGTCCAGGTCCAGCACCGTGGTGCGGCTGGGGCAGCCGGCCGCGCCCGGGAAGTCCCAGCCGGCCGGCAGCCCGGCCCGGTAGAAGCCGGGGGAAGCGTCCCTGTCCAGCGGCTCGTCCTCCGCGGGCAGCCCGGGCGCCTCCAGCAGCAGCTCGCCACCGCCGCCTCGGCAGCTCCGCGGCGGCCCCTGCTGGACGCCCGGCTCGTGGGTCTCGGGCAGCGGCAGCGGGCTGAAGCTCTCCGCGGCGGCGGGCAGCGGGACGGCGCCGTCGGGGTAGGGCGGCGGGCGGCGGCACAGCTCGGCGTAGCGCTCGCTCAGGTACAGCTGCCGGGCGTTGCGCAGCACGTAGGACACCAGCAGGTTCTTGTGCAGCTTGATGCCCCCGCGCTGCGTGCGCGAGCTGTGGATCTTGCGCAGCGACAGGCTGATAAGGCTCTGGGCGTCCAGGGCGCCCTCCATCCGGCCGCCCAGCATCGGGGGGGCGGGCAGAGCGCGCTCAAGGGCTGGCCGGAGCCGCCACCGCCACCCTCCCCGCCCCGTGAGCGCACAGCAATGCGCGCCGGCCGGCCCAGCCCCCGCTATTTAAAGCCCCTCGCCGGCCCCGCCCCCGCCGCCCGCAGCCTATCGCCGCGCGCCGCCCGGCCTGACGGGCAGCCGCCGCCCGCCCAGCCGAGGCCGGGCTAGCCAATCAGAGGAAGGCGGTTCCTTTGTGCTATTCAAATAGCGAACAGGCTCGGGGCTGCAGCTGCCTGGAAGGTTCTTATGAGAGCCTGGCGTGGGGGGCTGCCCGGGAGGATGGAGGGGGCGCAGGGCCCAGGGGGGCATGCAGCGGGCGTGCACCAACGGGACCCCGCTTTCCTCTGGCCGGGCCCCTCCCGGTCGGGGGAGGCTGCTAACCCGTGGCTGCTGCCCCGCCAGGTGAGCTCCTCACCATGTGCAGGGGGGGGCGGCTGGGCTGGTCCTCCCGCCCCCAGCAGGTGCAATGTGCTGCAATAAGGAAAATGCGGAATGAATAACGGAAAGGAGCTCGGGAAGCAGAACTAGCGTCCTGGGGGCGGACCCAGCCCCCACCTGGGAAAGTACATGGCTCCCGGGCTCCTCCTGTCAGGCAGCAAGCTTTGAATGCGAGAGCCTTGAGTTGGAAGACTTGGGAGTTCCCTGGGCAGGGGAAGGAATGATCTCCCCCACCCAAGTTATTTACGAAATGTTTTTATCCACCTAGAATTTAAAAAAGAATGACCTGGTGCTGGATCTAGCAACACCTCTGCCTTGATCCTGCAATAGTCACTGCATTGAGGCTGGCACCATCCCACGCTGGCTTCAGAGGGAATCCAGTGGTCTCAATGTGAGTCCACTCAGGCCTTCTGTGCATATACAGGGATTGGCCTTCATGGAGCTTATTGCAGAACTAGGGTGCTTAGTGTGTGTGTAAATTCACGCCAGGACTGACGTGAGTGATAGGGTGCTCAGCACCTCACAGGATCAGCCTCCCCACCCCCTTTCAAGGCAATGCTCATGCCTGACTTCAGTGGTGCTCCCTCCAGGGCTCCACTTTCATGGTCCAGGTCTAGTCCATCTCATCCACGCCTCTGACCATAAAGGGAGATAATTTTTGGTATTTATTTGTAGAATATTTGTATACAAATATAATAAGAAAGATATTTTATAAACAAAAGACGAAGGGCGTGCTGCCCTTCCCACTGACAATGTTTGCACCCACCTTTTATGCCAGTAAAACATTCTTGGCTCCTGGTACAAGCAGTTAAAATATAATCTCATTTAAAACAGGTTTTTAAAAAATATCTCTAACCCCCAAGTAAAACACAGAAACACTTAAGTAACGAGCGGTAAAACAGGAAGGTCTGAAGAAGAGGGTGGTCCTGTGAAGGAGTAAGTGTTGACAAGCAATGGTTTTTGTTTCTGAAAAATGTCTCGAATTAAAACAAACTTTAAATTAAAAAAATTCTTCAAAAGTTATTGGGGTTTTGTTGGAAGACTGAAAACATTAGGCTGAACTCTTCCCCCACCGTCCAGTCTATGGCTTAGTTTTCGACTGGAACCCATTCTCTCCCCAGGGCTTTCCCCCCCCCCATGTTTGTTTTTTTGTTTTCTAGATTTTTTTTTTAATATTAAAAAGACATGGCATTGAGACTAGCCATTTCCCATGGAAAGTTCTCTCTTGATGAACAAGCCAGTTCGCATTTGGGGGTGGGAGAAATCAAATGAAATATTTCAGCCAGCTCCAGTTTCCAGTCTTTCTTTCTCCTGGGATGGGTAGCGGAAGCTATACTGTGCTTTACTTATCTGGATTTGGCCATGATGGCTACATTACAAAGCAGTTTTAGGCCCGGATCCTGGACTCCTCACACACTCCAACAGTCCTTTCCCATGCTATAACACTGCTAACTTCAAAGGGACTACTCTATAAATAAGAACGGAAATATGTGGTTAAGACCCAGCCTGGAGCCCTGAGTCCTATTCTGTGTTCTGACACATGCTTCCTGGGTGACTTTGAGGCCAAAACTTTCAAAGGTGCTTCTAGGTTTGGGCACCTCCATTTTTAGGTGCCCTAATTGCTACATACTATGCCTGATTTTCATGATTTCACTTGGTGCCCCCAAAACAGAGGTCCTCATTTCACCCCCAAAACCGAGGACTGCCTTGAAAACTTCTGCCCGGATCATCTAATCATTTAACACATGCTTAACTTTGCTACTATGGGTGCTGTCGTTGATTTCTATGGGACACTCACAACTGCAAAGTTAAGCATGTGCATAAACGTCTGCAGTATTAGAGCCTTTGGTTTTAATAACATTGTGCTTCAACTCCCCAGTTGCAAAAATGAGGCTTCTAAATACTTCTGAATACCTCATAAGGATGTTGTGAGGATAAACTCATTCATATTTCTTGTGAGAGGCTCAGTCCCCATACAGATGAACACCATAAAAAGTAATATAAATATTATTTTTGCGTCACATCTTTCATACATGCTAGATCCTACAAGGTATTACACAGTTAAAAAGTTGAAATAAAAAACATAGTAGAGGGAGAGAGAAATTAAGAGGGTAGGTGAAGGCGGAAGCAGATGCTTGCAGCTGAGATGACAAAATAGATGGGGAGCTGAGATGGAGAGCCAAAGATCTAGAGGGGAAGACTCTCGCCCCAACAGCAGCAAGATTATTGCCTCTATACACTGTAATAAATGCACATAGGACTTTAGGCTTCGGTTCAGTTGCCGCTTAGTTCCTAAGTAGTTCCACTGACTTCAGAAGGGGTTCTCGTTGTGCTTAAGAGCCCCAGCGAGCCTGGCTCTTACAAACCCTGGGAAAGTCAGGGCGCCTGGTTCCTCACTCTTTTGACAGCAGTAGTGTGCGTAGAGAATCAGGCTCCAGTGGCTGAAGAAGTTGGATCTGCTCCTGCATTCCTTACACTCTTTGAATTCCCCCAAATCACTGGGAGCGCTGGGTGTGTGAAGAATGCAAGTTTGGGCCCCTTTTGTAAAGGGAGGGAGGGAGGGAGGGAGGGAGAGAGAGAGGAGGCCAGTGGGAGGCTTTCGGTTGCCTCCAATGGGTTTTGGGTCACATCTTAGAAAAGCAAAGGGAGCAGATGGGGGTGGACAGAGAATTATAACCCTTATAGAAACAGGCAGCAAAAAGTTGCCAGTATAAAAACCCAGTGGTGATGTCGTACAGGCAGATCCAATCCAAAGTGATTTCTGCTGCATAAGAACAAATCTTACTTACATGTGCAATAAACCCGAATCAGAAGTCGTTTGTGCGATATACTAAGGAAATAACCCATACAAGCTGTTCAGTCTTTTTCTTTGTACTTTTCACAGCCAGGTGTCCCCAAGCTTGTGTCTGTTTGTTTTAAAGTGAGAACACAAGTTTAATTCTGCTCTGAAAACACTCTGTGATTAGTCACATAGCAGGAAAGGAGACCCTGTCCTTCTCATTGGTCTTTTGGGCTATGTCTACGCTGGCAAGTTAGCTCGAATAAAGGAGGCTTAATTCGAACTAACTAAAGCCATGGCTACACTAGGCTTTAATTCGTTCGAATTAGGGGCTTCCTTAATTCGAACTAATACATTGGAATAGGCTATTCGAAATAAGGGTTAATTTAGTTCGAGTTAACCAATGTGGCCAGGTTAGTTCGAACTAACCGGCCCATTGAACTCAATGCAATTCGCTAATTCGAACAAAGCAAGTGCCATGAACAGGGCTGTCCCTGGGGGGGGGCGAATGGGGTGATTGCCCCGGGCCCCGCAGATACAGGGGCCCCGCGGCCCCCCCACGGCCACACTCTTCCCTGCTCCGCGGGCCAGGAGCACTAAGCCCAGCCTCTGGGCTAGCCCTCCCCGCCCCCGGGGTGGAGCAGGTGGCAGGGGCCCGCCTCTGGGCCGGCCTGCTGCGACCCGCCCCATGTGGCCAGGGCCAGCCCTCGGCAGCGGCCTTGGGTCCCCGGCTGGGGCACTGGCCGCAGCAGTCTGGGGTCCCGGCTGCGGCCGGCTCCCCCCACCGGTGGTCCCCGCTTCCGGGGCTGGGCCCAGAGCTGGCTCTCCACCAGTGGCCTCAGCCTCCCTGCCCGAACTGGCTCCCTAGAGGGGTGGAGTGGCCCGCCTCCCCTCCATGGCCCCGCTCCTTCCATGGGACAGCGCTGGCCATGAATGGCACTTGCTTAGTTCCAACTAAATTTTGCTAGTTTTAATTAGTTAGTTCAAACTAACTAATTCGAACTAACTTTAGTAAGTGTAGATATAGCCTTGGAGCCTAGTATTTGGCTGTCTGAAGGTGTTAGAAATCTACTGCCAAGGTGTGCTACACAGATCCATTCCCGCCCTGGTTTTGACATCATTGGTAGTTGAGGGTGGTCTTAGCTCTTTGCAGGATCAACTCCATTTTTGTATGCAATATAATAATAATAATAACACTTAGCTCCTATATAGGACTTTTTATTAGTAGATCTTCAAGTGCTTTGAAAAGAACAGCATTTATCTCAATTTTTTGCACATGGGGAAAGTGAGGCACTGAGAAGTCAAGCAGCAGGAAAGCTGGAAATAGATCCCATGTCTCAAATCACAGGTCAGTAAGTGGAATGTACTTGGCATTAGCTTTGCATAAAAATGAGACCGAAATACCTGGTGTTCTCTTTTCCTTTGCTTATGTGGATTGTCAAATAGCCCCTTCTCCTAATGAAGCTTAAGAGATAACACCTGCAAACTCCCCCAGGGTCTCTGCTTTTTTTTTTTTTTTTGTGAACCTCCCTCACTTCAAAGCGTCTGACGAAGTGGGATTTTCTCCCATGAAAGCTCATGCGATAAATAAATTTGTTAGTCTTGAAAAGTGCCACAGGACTCTGTTGTTTTTCTGCAATAGACTAACACAGCTACCCCTCTGGGATTAGTCTAGTTCAGCAAAACAAACAAGGAGTCCTGTGGATCTAAAGGTTTGTCCACACTAGGGATTTTTGCACTAGACTGGTAAAAACCTCTGGTCTACCAGAGTGACGTATCTCAATGTGAAACTTTTCACATTGGTGTAGGGCAGCTACACAATGGGCTTGCACGAGTGTGGCTGTAGCTACTCTGCTGTAAATCCCCACAGTGCACACGAGACTTATGTTTTCTTCATTCTGCTGCTATCCATTGTTAAGGGTGAAAATCTGAGAAAGCAGAAACAATTTTGGAATTTAGGTGGAATTTCAATGTTAAAACACGCTTTGCATTCAAGTCCACTTATATTTATTGACGTATGAAGTCTCTGTTAATCTCTCTCAGAGAGTGTGTGCATATGTGTTTTTTAATTTTTAAAAATTGTGTAGAGGACTAAGCTGGTCTTAAAGACACGTGTCAATTAGGTGAAGGGTCAGAATTTGAGTTTGGTAGAAAAATGATTTTATAAATATTAAAAGAAATATTGGTTTGAACTTGTTTTATAGGAAAAATGTTAATGAAAAAGTGTTTCCATCCCCACTGTGTTTGTACTCAAATCTTCCTGGCAGGGTTTTAACCCAAGCATTAGGCTAAACCCTGAAAGTGACTAGAAAAAAACCTAGTGAAACTGACAAGTCTATTTTTACTGTTCAATAACCAGACAGACCAAATGATGAAAAGTTCTTTCAGCTTTAATACGCTAAGGCCTTGATCCTGCCAGCATTTAGGCATTGGTTTAATTTTATGGATGTGAGTACTATTCGTGTGCTTAAAGTTAAGTCTGTGCTTAAGACCCAAATCATTAAACTTCCATTGATTTCAGTGCGAGTTGAAACCCCAAAAAGTTTTGAGGATATAGGGCTAAGCGTTTGCAGGGTTGCGGCACAAGCTATTTATGTAACAACATTATTTTGACAGGCATGCTCGTGAATACATGTGATTTATTCTGCTATTAATTATTACACTTTGCACATCACACAGAATTGAGCCATGGATCTCACAGTACAAACAGCACAAGGTATCTGCCCTGAAAGGCTTGTCATCTAAGACCTCAACCCTGCAAACCTTTACCCATTTTGGGCCCCAGTGCAGTAAAACACTTGAGTACATGCTTCAGTTTTGAGGCCAGCCCTATTCAGCAAGGTGTTGTATATCAAAATGTGCTAGACCTTTAAGGGCAAAACCTGGTCATCCCTTCAAAGCATCTGATGAAGTGGGATTTTCTCCCCCGAAAGCTCATGCGAAAAATAAATTTGTTAGGCTTTAAAAGTCCCACTGGATTCCTTGTTTCTTTTTCTGCAAAGAAGAGCTTTCAGCCCTGAAAGGCCTAACTCTGAGGGTGGGTGTGGTTCCCAAAGGGATCATGTGACCAAAAGGGACCCATGTGACTGGGCATGGCTATATAAGGGGTGGCTTGTTGTCTTTTTTTTCTTCTTCTTAATGCTAACCATGGTAGGGCTGAGTTAGGGTTGGTCTGTGTTACTGAGTAAACTGGACAGCTGAAAAGCAGGTGCCTGGGACCACAACTGAGGCTAATGTAGGAAAGAGTGGCCCTGCCTAGGGAAATTGTGGAGCAGATTTCCTTGAGACTGCTGCCTGCTGGATTCGTGTGAGGACCCATCTAGTGGAGCTGTTGGTTCAATCTCCTTTGATTTGAGCTGAGGAAGAACGTGGGGAGCTGAGGAGAAATTGGTGTGGACAGGAGAGGTAAGGTCCTGGTTACACACATCACTCTGGAAGCGGTGTCCATGGGGCTGGCAATGTGTGGAGAGTTACTCAGATGTTTATTGCAGAGTTGGGGCTGAGGCTTTTCATAGCAGAGCTGCGTGGGTGTTACTGCTGTGGTGGGGTCATTTTCTGAATCCCAGAGGCGCTCAGGGTACGGGTGCTCTGCCTTGATCTCCCTCTTGTGCTGCTATGCAGGGATTTCTACGTCCTCCCCCCCCAACCAGAACTGCTGGGCAAGTTCTGAGGCAGGAGTGTTTCTGTGGGCTGGGGGAGGCGTAGGGTGTGGACTGGGAACCTACTGGGTGGGATTTAAAATGGAGCTTAGAATTTCCCAGCGGAGGCTGGTGGGTCTTGATGTAATGTGGCTCCTCCATGCCAGCTGTAAACTCACTTGTCCTGCAAAGGGCTCTCTGCTAGTTGCTTATGTTGGGTGATTGCCACTCAAACACGGCACACAGTGCAGGCAAAGCCCTCTGCAACCTGTATGGCCTGTGGCAGGGGTCGGGCAGGCTGAAGAGAGGCCCTGGGCTGGTGTGGGATTTGTGGCTCAAGGGTCTGGGCATTTGGTGAAGGAAGGTGCCTTTCACACTGTGTTGTTGGGAAGGCGGGGGTGTGCGTTCTGCATCTCCTCCGTTCCCCCAGGGCACTCCCCGCTGAAAGCTACACTTCAGGCTTCCAGTGAATTTCAGTCCTGCATTCTGGGGGCACCTCATTGCAGCGCAAATCAGTGGGAGGCTTGGGTTCTCCTGGAAGGCAGCATTGGGCCGCCAACGGATGACGTGAGCTGCCGCCAACATCTCACTCGCTGCTGGCAGTAATCTTCCTTTCTGTGCAGCGCAGGCAGAAATACCTCGCTGGGCGTGGGGAAGTGGGTGGGTGACTTACCTGGCTGAGACATCCTTGATTCACCTGTGGTCCACATGGGGGGAGGAACGCTCTCTGCCTTCCCTTAGAAAATGAGCCCATCGGCTGGAAGGAGAAGGGTGCCTTGTTGCTGATGGGGTGTGTGTGAAACAGAAAGGCTCTCTCCTCTAGCCGAGGCAGCGTGCGACAGCTGAGGATGTGGGCATGCCGTTGTCAGAAAATACATGCTGCTTGCGTTTTGAAGCATCTTCCTTCTCCGTTGCAAATGGAGGTAAAGAACAATCAGTTGCTAATTCGATTTCTGTGCAAAATGGACCTGGTGCGAATTGTCACTCAGTGCCTCCCTGGACAAACTTCCAAATCAAAGCAATCGAAGACTGAGTTAGGAATCCTGGCCTCTCTCCTTGTGGGCCGCCTTGGAGTGGAAATCTGTTGAGACACTTGTATTAAAACCTCTCTAGGTGCAGAGAGACTGTCTGAGGGCTGGATTCTTGGGGCATTCCCAGTGGGGGAAGTGGGACTCCAGGCCTGGCTTTCCCTTGAGAACCTGACAGCCGGGGTTTTGTAGCGCTTCAGGGCTCCTTCTCTCAGGTAGCACAGGCATGTTTGTGCTAAGGGCTGGGAGTCCTTTATCAGTGGTTAGCTAGGCTTTGGGTGGGATGGGGAGGGTGGAATCCATGCTTGACCTCTGGGCAAGGCACCCTCTCTATGGCTGTTGCCCCCGCACAGTGCTAGCCGTGGTCTTTGTTTACGTTAGTAGTGCAAAGGCCCAAATCGCTTGCCTGGGGATGGGTAGGTAGGAGGGTAAGTGGGTTATAAACTTGGCTGGTGGCACCGTGTCATTGAGGACTCCCTCCCCACCTCCAAGTCTCAGGTCTGCACTACCGGAAATGGAGCTGCGGGTGAGGGTGTATATTTTTTTCTTTGCTTTCATGCCCACTCGTTGGCCTTGCACGGTAGAAACGTGTTGGCTCAGCTGAATAGGTGGCCTAGCAAAAGCCTCTTCTGTGCGAGTCACCCAAGGATAGAGGAGTGTCAGGGAGTGGACTGTCTCCTTTGGCATCCGGGTGTGAATGGAAATCTGAGTCCTCCTGACACACTCGGTGTCTCTCCGTGTGGCGAAGGAGCGCTCTCTGTGGAGAAATCCACTTGTGCACGTGACTGTTCAATTCTCTACCCTTCCACTACCGGGACTGGCTCTGTGCTCTCTTGGCCCATTTTCTCTGTGCTGTAGACTCCTTGCTCAGAGTCTTTCCCTCTGATATCAAGCCCATGACGGCAGGAGAAGGGCCCCCTTTGAAGGCATCATTCACGGCTGGTGTTTCCACTCTCTGGGGTTTTAGCCCAACTTCTTTCCTCTGGTAACTTGCAACGCTTCCTTGGAGGCCACGTGGAGTGGGTGCCCCATCCCAGAGGTGGCTGAGTTTCCGTGAAGGGCAAAATGAGGCTGGTCAGACCCATTGCCTACTAACCAGGTGTCCTGTGGGGCTCAAGGTTTGTGGAGGACTTTGGCATCCTGTGGTGGAAGGTGCTGCCAAGGTCTGTGGCCTGTCCACGAAGGCCTGAACATGATATGTTTGTGATGTGCAAGTGGTTGGGTCTGTTGTGTTCCTCTGGAACCCTCTAGGCGAGCACAGCCTCCATATGTGTGCAATGGGAGCGTTCCCAGTGGCTCCAGCTGGCTTTGGATCAGGCCTTATAGATGTCCAGTGGAGCAAGTGTGCAATTCCTGAGGACTCTTACAAGCCCAGCTTGTCGAGTGGTGGTGGTGTATTCTCCACGGAGGTTAGTTTAGTTTCAGGCTTCTTTCTCCTTGATTTAGATTTCCCAGCTCCACATGATTCTTCCATCAGCCCCCACTGACTCCCTTTTCCTGGTGGTTTGCAGAGAGCACCCCAAAGTTTGCTTGCCATTGACTAGCAAGGAAAACAAGTTTTGTCCATAATTCTAGATGGGCTATTAACTCTGAACATCTCAGATGTTGGAAGCCCAATGTGAGACTTATTTGCTGGGCCTGTATGCTGAGTAAGGTGCTACTCAGCAGGAGAAACAATTGGATCTGCTGGCCCAGTTCACAGAAATGCTCAGCCCCTCTGGAACAGTCCCAGTGGTTTCTGTGGTGGTCTTTAGAGCATGGTGCTCTTTGGGGAACATCTTGGAGTGGGCACCCCAAAAGCCACATTCCATTAGGATGCAAGGAGTATAGGCAGCTGGACTTGGCCATGGGGATAGGCGGGGCATGTCTCTGGACTGCGGAGTGCAGATTCTGCAAATGACATCTGTGGTTACAGAAGATACCTGGGTAAACAGTCTTTAAAATGGCTTGGGAAAATGCACACTGGTGAGGGACTGGGCAGTTCAGCCTTGGCCACTTTCCTTCTTGCTTACAAGGAATTCATTTTGATACCGACACCTTCTAAAACCAAACCCTGGCTAGGGCGCTGAGCTCAAACTTGTGAGACACGGGTTACACTTCTCAGGTTTACTGCTGGGTGATCTTGGGTAAATAACTTGATCTGTGCCTCTGTGTTCCCAGCTGTAAAATGGGAATAACAACACACCTCCTTTGTCAAGTGCTTGGCGATCTAGGAATGAACAAGCTTGAGAGTTAAGCCAGACCCAGGTGTTTCCAGAGCATCTCGCTCTCCTTGTCCTTCCTCTCTCCCAGACTGTCTGTTCCACCTCGGGGTGCTTTGTTAGATAGCAGGGTGCTCCCCAATATGGTTACTTACTATTGCTTGTGAGAATAATGTCTTCAGTTCTTGTTCCACACAAAGCAGTGGTTGTGGTCTCCAGTCAGGTATTTTTTCCGAGGAAGAAAGTGGCTTCCGTTCATGTGGCTGGGTGAAAACAGTGATCAAGCGAGACAGGTGCTCATACTGCTGTGAATACAAAGGAATGGGCTGGAGGTAAGCCTACAGTGGCCCGGGCCCACTGGTTAGAGCAGGGCATAGGCAATTCACCTCGGGCCAGTCTGGCGGAGCAGGTTTCTGAATTTTTTGTCTCCACGTCTAGTTCCTCACCTGTAACAGGGGGATGCTGACTATCCTCTTAACAGTGCTTTAAGGAAGGGCGCGACTGAAATGCTGAGCATTAAGGACTGTAAGTCTTAATCACTTGCTGGATGGGGGCTGGCAGGTGAAACGGGTTTGTAGCCTGCGTTACATCCACATAAGCACTTCAGTCATCCAAAATACAGTGCGCTACTCCGTTAAACGCAGTGCATCTAGTGATGAAAGCCGGGATTCTCTCCCTTAGGGCTCTGGGACCAATACATGGATGGTCCAATACTGCAATGAGTTCCGCTTAAGGGCAGGGCCAGCTGGAGTCTGTGGGTCTCTGCATGATTGAAGGCTCCCGCACTGCAGGGCTCATTGCAGCATCCTGTGCTTTGAGAACGTAAAATGAGAACCACTGTAGACAGGCCGGGTGTCACCTAGCGGGTCAAAGGTTTCTGTTGACCAAAGCCACCCAAGCATGGCACCGATCAGGCCTGGATGGTGAAGAGGACCTCACTGAATTACCCCAGTCCATCAGCATGCCCTCTGCTGTGGCTTAGATGCTGTGGTGGCCCTTGGAGAGATTTCAGGGGTGTGGGAAACCCCTAGAGCTCAGTCTGAATGGCCAGCCGATGAAGGATTAGAACTGGAATCTTAATTATGCTCTGGGCATTTTGTACAACGGTTACAAAACCGGGTATGATCCTCTAGCTGCTCCACGCAGGGCTTCCCTCTTGGAGTTCACAAAGGCAGTGCCCGGAGGAGCTGCTGGCTGAACTGCGTCTCTCAGCCTATGTTCTGTTTTTCTGTAGGACGCGGCTACGTTCTGCTTAGACAAAGCTCTTTAATCCTAGGATCATAAAGTGTTACAAACTACTCCTGGAGAGCTGTAGTGATTTCACTTATACCCTAAAAGCTGGAAACTCATTTGATTCGGAAATCTGGCTAGAGGCCTATCTGGCCTCTGTTACAATAGTGTTCAAGCACCTTTATTATCAACGTTGATTTTAAAAAGAGTCTAACACCTGCCTGTTGTCTTTGCTGGGTCTCCATCAGAATATCCTTTTTTAAAATAAATCTTCAAATTAAGAACATTTACCTTGCAATGTGGAGAATGTCCTGCCTTTCCCTATGTTTTAGAATGCAGAACTTTTTCTTCCGTCTGGCCTATTCTCATGCAACTTCCCTAGCCCCGTGGAGCTGCACCAGGGATGAATTTACCCCTTAATCTTTGACACAATGATTAGGATGTTTTTGTGGCAAATGGGCAACTTTACTATAAGCCTCAAGTTCCAGAGGGGGAGCGGTGTTAGTCTGGGTCAGCCAAACAAACAAGGAGTCTTTAAAAGTGCCACCAGACTAACAATTTATTTATCACATGAGCTTTCGTGGGAGAAAATCCCACTTCGTCAGACGCTTTGAAGATGGGGAGCTCATAGAATGGGAGGAAAATAAATGCAGGGAAGTGTAAGTCATAGGGTCTGGTCAGAGTGTAACAGCAAATCAGAGCCGTTGTTAAGATTCAAACACTGGGGAACAGCACATAGAGGAAGGTGAGGTCAAATCACCTGTTGTGATGAGAAAAAATCCGTAGTCCTTGTTTAATACTGAGGAAACAGAATCAAATTTACATATAAATTCTGGTTCTGCAGTTTCTCCTTCTTCAAAGCATCTGACGAAGTGGTATTTTCTCCCACGAAAGCTCATGCGATAAATAAATCTGTTAGTCTTTAAAAGTAGCCCAGGACTCCCCTTGTTTGTTTTTATAAGCCTCAAGACATGCCAGTATGGTAAAGATTTGCCTTCTCAAGAGTTGCCCAAAATTCGTCTCCATTTTTTCAGGAGCTAAACTTCAGACAGCTTGTAGGCCCTTCCAAGGCTTCACCTGGCAACTGGTCTCAATGGCAATTGTGGGTTTGTTGGTGCTTCTGAAAATCAGACCCTACGTATTGCAAATTGGGCACACAGAACTAATGAAAATGTAGGTTGGAAGAATTTGGTCAAGTTCACGCCATCAGTAGCACAGCAGGGAATAATCTTGAGTCCCAGACATTAAGTTCCTGCACCACCACCAACCCTCACTTCTGCCTACTCAAATGGAGCTCTGAATTCTAATGGCCTGCTATTAATATCAGATCCTGGCTTGAGATAGGATGGGGGTGGAAGGGAGGGAGATGCAAGGGACTAGCAAGGGTTGGTCACAGTGTGAAGGCAATGTGCTGCCTCTTCAGTCCAGCCCTGGGATACCCTTGGCCAGGCATCTGGGGTCTGTTCAGCGAAAAATGGGAGCAGAGAGGGGCTTTCTTGGCCGTGGAGTTGCTCCAGAAGATGCCAACTATCCTAGGTACAGATGCGACATATGTACTGATGGATATGTGCTCTGGATATGGTGTGGAATAACTAGAAGAGTCTTGGTGGTAAGCTGATCTGGTTACTAATGGGAGTCGTGATAGCTCTCATAGCTGGCTACCTAAAACTCTTTTGGCTGATAGCTAGGTTTGTTAATTTTGGCCCTGTCCCTTTCTGGAATATTTGACCATGGGTAAAATTTTCTGAAGCGCTTCTGGAAGCTCTCTGTTTCTAGAGTTCTTGGTCTAGAAATATTTTTTGCCTCCTTTTTTTCTCCTGCCTATGTGTGCGGGGATGAGATGAGGGTGAGGTCCCCATTGGAAAGATGCTTCCCCCCAAATAATGGGAGCCCTCTTTCCTGGCAGGAGTGGATACAGAAGTCAGGAATTGGCATAGCCATCCAGTAGGCAGTGTGGTGTAGTGGATAGGGCCATACACTGGGTTTCTTGCCCCTGACCAGCTGTGACCTTCATTCAGTCACCCATTTGGAACTGATAGCCTCTGACACTCACTTTGTCATTCTGGCATTGGTGAATTGGGCCCACAGTGCTTACTATTAGAAATGATCCCATGGACTATGATAGTAAATCTTGCTGTAGGTGTGTTGGGATGTGTCCCATTTCCTTTGTTGTAAGAGGCCGTGTTCCAACCATCTTCAAGGACTGTGGCATTTTGGGTGTTGGCTTGATCACTTTCCCTGCAGAAACCAAGGTGTCTGTATTAATCTAGGGGGCATCCCCTGCTACAATGGCTTATTGTGGTTCTCAGGATCATATCCCTTTCTCCCTAACACTTGGAGAGCACCCGCTTCCTGAAAGATCCTCGTGGAGCTGTTAATACACACAGACTCTTACAAAATGATGCAAAACTGGCTGCCAAGTTTGGGTGCTTCAGCTTCCAGGAATGCAACTCGAGTCCCCATGGATCTGCCTGTCAGAGGTGTGGAGTCCCCCTAAGGCCAGCTGCAGTCAGGCCGAGCGGTGCGCTGTACCTGTCTCAAGCTGGCCACTGAGAACCAAAGACCACTTTTGAAAACTTGTCCTCCCGCTTCTGAGTAAGTCTTACCCTCCATAAAACGGGAACAGTTTCTCTGCTACACAGCAGAGCTGTGGGCTCCTTCATTAATACCCACCGAGTGCTTTGGAGAACCTTGGCAGGAAAGTGTTAGAGTTATGGATTTAGAGACAATTATCTGCAGGCATCCTGCAGATACGTGTTGCCGATATGTGCACATCTGTTTCCCTTACTGTCATCTGAAAACTTTGTTTTTCCTCATGTGTCAAAGCCATGGCAATGTAGTGGAACACTGCAGTGCCCATCACAACGGGATACGAAGCAGCTCAAATGGGGCAGATGCTCTACAAGCTGTAGAGACTAGAGCATGTCGCTGCAATTCTTTCAGCAGAACGTCTGAAGAAGGCCCTCACCCTGCTGTGAGCTCTGTGTGGTCAAACCTCAGTATAGCTCTGTAGTCCTGTTGTAGAACTGGGGCATAACGTGGGACCCTACCCTGTAGGTACTCTCAATGGGGTCATGTTGCTTGGTAGGGAATAAAGTGCTCCGATGGCCCTGAAAACAAAGGAACGCAACTCGAACGAAACTCCTTCGCTGCCTTACTACAGAGAGAGGCTCCCAGCCACTTTCTGTCAGGCAATCGCGGAGAACACAAATAAAAAAACCAGGCTTGATTGACACCCTGGTGTCAGTAAGCCAGTGGAGTTATCTTGAGGTCAGAGCAGGGTAAAGGAGCAGAGTTCAATAGATTGGAAGACAGCATCATTCAATGGGTTATTTGTCAACCTCATTGCAGTATGTTGGTGGGAGTGTTTCCTAGTGGTCCAAGTCAGGCGTCCCAAGTTGCTGAGCAGCTGACAAGCTGGTGGGACATCTGGCAAGTCACCTGCAGCCAAACTTTCAGAAGTGCTCAGTGGTTTGGGCGGCTGTTTCCAGTTGGCTTGAGGCTGCTGTGGTCTCGCTCCCAAAGGGGCTCAAAAGGTGTTGTGGGTGTTCAACATCTCTGCCAGTCTGGCCCCAGGAGTCTTGGAAACTTTGGCCTTCACCTTTCTGTGCCTCCGTTCCCCATCTGCAAAGTGAGGGTACCTCAAGTGTCTGCTTCCCCTAGGAGTGCAGAAACCTTTCCTGCTTAGTGGGGTTTCCTCCTACAATCAAAGTGCTTTGAGTCTGTGTGGAGCATGGCGAACGCCCTCCTGAGTGCTGTGAAACAAACTTCCTGCCAGGCACAGGAAGAACGGGACAAGGGGAATCGGGTGGTAAGCACAGGGGTGTAACTATAAAGCCATCTGTGTGGGAAACCGACATCTTTGTTAACCGCACAGTACCATGGAGATGAAGTATCCGATTCTGCTGCTCTTTGGCTTTGACTTGTGCTGTTCTGTGCAGCCCATGGATTTTTGAGGGGTATTTGGTGCAAGTAAGGGTTGGAAAATGTCACCCTAGCGGCCCTAAAAGGTTTATAGGCTGGGTTTCAAGAGTGCCGAAGGGAGTCAGGGACCCCGCTCCCAGTGACTGTCGGGAGGAACTCACCTCCCTGAGTCCCTGCCGAAAACCTGATCATCACCAGACACTGATCTGTCATGTTAACCCCCACGGACCTGGGGGAGGGACTGCCCTCTGCTTTTGCTCCTTGATGCTGTTTTATCCATTCAGACTGGGGCACGTTAGCAGGGAACTGAACCCATACGGAGGTGGCTCTGAAGATGGTATCTCACTGGTGCTTCTCATCAGAACTGGATTCACCCTTTCATTCCTGTGGGCCTGGCTGCTCCAGGAGAACACTGCATTTTAAATCTGAAAGTAGTGCAGGTGCCTAGGGAGCAGAGAAACGGGATGCTGGACCACATGTCCCAGGAAAGATTTGAGTTTTTTCCTTATTCTCCCCCACCAATAAGCCTGGCTAATGGTGCTTTGTGGCTAGATGACAACTTTTCCACTTCCTTCTGTTGCAGAAGCTAAGGCTCTGAGCCTGCAATGAGAATCCTGGACATAGACCAATGTGCAGGCGTCTGTCTGGGTCCCACAGGGGGAACTCTGTCATATTTCAGTGTTACCTTTCCCAGAAGAAATGGGTGCAAATTGCTAAGGTGACCTTATAGATTCATAGAATAATAGGGTTGGAAGGGACCTCATGAGGTCATCTAGTCCAACCCCCTGCTAAAAAGCAGGACCACTCCCCCTAAATCACCCCAGCCAGAGTTTTGTCTAACCGAGCCTTAAAAATCTCCAAAGATGGAGATTCCACCACCTCCCTAGATAGCCCATTCCAATGCTTCACCACCCTCCTAGTGAGAAAGTTTTTCCTAATATCCAACCTCGATCTCCCCAGCTGTAATTTGAAACCATTGCTCCTTGTTCTGTCCTCTGTTACCATCGAGAACAGCCTAGCTCCCTCCTCTTTGGAGCACCCCTTCAAGTAGTTGAAGGTTGCTATCAAATCCCCCCTCAGTCTTCTCTTCAGTAGACTAAATAAGCCTAGTTCCTTCAGTCTCTCCTCAGAAGTCATGTTCCCCAGCCCCCTAATCATTTTTGTTGCCCTCCGCTGGACTCTTTCTAATTTGTCCACATCCTTTCTGTAGTGGGGAGCCCAAAACTGGACACAGTATTCCAGATGCAGCCTGACCAGTGTCGAATAGAGGGGAATTATCACATCCCTCGATCTGCTGGCAATACTTCTACTGATCCTTGTTTTCAAAATAAAGGGGGTCACAAAGGGTCACAATACTCACGCAGAGAAGTGCGTTGGTCTTGTGTCTCCGAGCATCTGGCTCAACAGCAATGGGTGCATCTTTCAGAGTGGAGGAGTTGTCCTGTAACTGAGCGTTTGGAATGAGACTGTCACAAACCACTGACCAAGTGTTGGCCCTTGCTCTGGGCAGAAGAGCAGTTCTGGCACCATCTGAGCTTTTTTGACTCTTCACTTTGTTTCAGACAGTGTTCAGCACATCGAACGTTCCTTCCTCTGGACTGTTAGTTATGGTGAACAGAGAGCAAGTTCTAATCAGTACAGAGAGGGGGCCTTGAACACTTACACAACACGGTGATGAAAGAGAAACTGGGACAGTCCAGGTGTCCCAAAAGTGTGACATATGAAAGGGGACTGGCCTGGTAAACAGCTCCTCTATAACAATGGATTTCCAACCTGTGGTCTGGGGACCCCCTGCCTGATTTCCAAAAGGGTCTGTATCTCCATTTGAAATTTTTTAGGGGTCCTCAAAAAAAAAAAAAAGGTTAAACCACTGCTCTACAAATTGCCCATCTGACTGTAGTCAGCCATCCTTGGAGGACCTGAAATGATTAGAAGATCTATTTGTTAATGGCATAGACTGGATGACATGTTAGCTCTGCATTTTTTGTTTCAAGGCCTATGTCTACACTTGTAAAGTTTAGTCGACTCTGTTAAGTTGACTTAATGAGGTCGACTTTAAGTTGATTTAAAGTCGACCTTGTAAGTCGACTTAACAGTAGACGTAGCCGTCCACACTGGCTTTAAGTTGACTTAATACGGTCGACTTAGCACTAATCCCCACCCACGCTGGCTTTAAGTCGATTTAAGAAGTTGACTTAAGGCTTAAGTCGACCATCAGAGGTGGCGTTATTAAGTCGACTTAAGGAAGCGCTTATGTCGACTTAATAAGTAAGCCCAGTGTGGACGCGACTTTGTGTAGGTCGACTTAAGTGTCCTTAAATTGTCTTAAGTTGCCAGTGTAGACGCACCCTAGGATTCTGCCATAGTCCTGATTTGGATAGTGCCAGACCTGCACAGACTAGAACCTGCAAACCTCAGAAGGTTCGGTCTAAAATGCTCCAGCTTTCTTAAAGGTGCTAACTTTGGGACTGTGGTGTCCTGTGGTCCTAGCCCACTCAGGGTGCTGTATGAAGAATAATGCACATAAAACTTAGCTCTGCTCAGTTCTCAGGAGCTGATACTGATTCTTGCCTCTCGTGTGACGCTTCTTCAAGAGCTGGGAAAGCGATGGGTGAGAGGGAAGGTGAGAATCCCAATGTCTCCAACGTGGAGAAACTTAGGCAAACGTGTGAAGAAAATGACATGCTCGAGGCTGCGGTGCAGGCTAGTGACTGAGCTCGCAGGTCTGACGTTCAGTTCTCTATTCACTGGCCGTTCCAGTCTCTGGTACATTAGGTGCAAAGACGTCCCATGGGCTGCACAGTGGCCTCCTAGTGAAATGTCAGAGGGGGCTGTCCCAGGCTGGGCGCAGGCATCTAAAGAATAACCCCACTACGATGAACACTGATTTGGTCCCTCCAGGTGCAGTGCTGAGGTGGAGCGGCAGAGCTGTGCTGGGGCTGCTTCCACTCGGCCTACCTGGGCCACCCCTGCTCTTTGGCTAACTGGAGAACGACGGCCTTATCGAGGCAGAAGTGCTCCTGTCCGTCCACACCCACTCTTCCAAACACATCCGGCACTTGGAACGGACTGGGGAGCCCAGCAGTTCACCCCACCCGGGTGCAGCTCTGCTGTATCCCTAGAGGAGAGCTCCAGGGAACCATGTCTGTGCGCTTCAGAAAGTCAGTGCCACGGCTCGAAGTTAAAAGCCCACGAGAGTTACAAAGTGAGTAGCTCACTTTGTTTACCAAAAAAAAAAGGCACTTGAGGTAGCCAGGGGGAAACCTCAGAATGTCCCTTCTGACTTGCCGTCCCCGGGGATGACTTGAGATTGCACACCACATTTCCATCCAGGGGTTCATCTGCACCCCGGATCTGGATCTGTACCACCACCAGAAAATACCTGGGTCCTGTCAATCATCCTTCCTTTCTGAGGAGCTCAAAGCCCCTACAGATAAAAACCCCTCTCTGCGGTGCCTTTGCGAGGTGACTAATAAAGCCGCCGTCTTTCTTCTTCATGCATCATCATTGATTCCCAAAGCTAGGCTGGCTGAGCGGTGCTCTGCTTCCCGTTCGCTGGGCAGGGCTGGGGGTGATGTTCTGTCAATAAGTGAAACGGATCAACATTCTGGACAGATGCAGTGAAGATTCTGTATGGTATCCAGGGGGACCTTTTTGGACATAATCCTGAATTTCACCACGCTCCTAGTATCTATGAGAAATGCTGCCTTGATTTTTGGGAGATGGCACATCTACTGTGCAGCTCTAATGTAGTAGCGGCAACGCACGCTTCCCCACCAGTGTGCTTTCGCTTTTCCCCAAAGGAGATGAGGACAAATAGTCTTCCTTAGAACGCAACACTCAGCGCCCCGGATGGATGCGTGGAGTAAATCAGATGGTCCCAGAAGGGCTGAGATGCTCCATGGCCATTCAGTCCTTTGGCCTCAGTGCTATTTTCTGGGCTGTGGAGTTCAGACAGAAAGCGCAGGTCCTCGCCAAACAGCCGTCAGCGTCAGGTAATGCGGGTCTGCTTACTACTTCCCTGTGTTGGATTTAAACTGGTCATGTAACTGCAAATGGCTTTGTCTGTCTAAACAGCAACCCGCTGAAACGGTCACACTGGAGTGAGACGCTTATGTTGTGTTCGTCCTCTAGTACTGGCTTGAAATGGAGAGCGGGGGATTTTCTAGGGAAGAGTCAAACTGCCGTGGCTTGTGCAGCTCTCCTCGTGAAGTCCAGCCCCATGTTCAGCGATGTCCAATTAGGAAAGTGATTGTGCAAGAGAATTTTGCTCTGGGCTGATAGACGGGGCCTCGTGTCCAAGGATATCGAAAGTTTATAAAGATTAACAAGTTAAACCGCAAAGCCCCTCTGTCAATATTATCCCCATTTTAGAGGGGGAGATGGACTGGAACTAGACACTTGATCTCCTGCTGCTGACCTGTTGCGTAATCTTGGGCAAGTCATTTCTCTTCATGCCTCAGTTTCCCTCCCACCTTTTGTCTTGTTTAGTTTTTAAACTCTTCAGTGCAGGGACTCATGGACTTTCAGGTCAGAAAGGACCATCACGATCACCTGGTCTGAACTCTTGCACTCTGCAGGCTGCAGAACCAGCTCTGCCCAGACCTGTAAGAGACCCCTAACCTCTGGCTGAGTCATTGAAGTCCTCAAGTCAGGATTAAAGACTTTAAGATACAAGAATTCACCATTGACTCTCATTTAAATTAGCACGTGAGCTGCGCCCCGTGCTGCAGAGGAAGGCCAAAGCGCCATGGGTCTCTGTCAATCTGACCATGGGGACAATTCCTTCCTGACCCCAAATACGGCGATCAGTTAGACCGTGAGCATGTTGACGAGACCCACCAGCCAGACACTGGTGACTTTCTCTTAGTAAGTGCATGTACAGCGCCGAGGAAAAATAGGGGACCTGAGCTAATAGGCTGTCTGTTCTGTCTGTTCAGCACTTAGCGCAGTGCAGACCTCGCCTGTGACTGGCGCTCTGGGCACCAGAGAATACAAATAATAACAAATGATTAATCGGGGTGAAGTGTCTTGCCTGAGAAACGCAGCAAGCTGCCACCAGAGCTGGGAAGAGATCGTGATCTGCTGACTCCCAATCCTTTGGTTTGGCTAGAAAACTTTTCCCTACACCCTCCCCCAAATGCTTGCTCAGTGTTGATGAGGGTCTAGATTAGTGGGAGATCTGGGTGGGCTGGAGTGGCCATTTGAGATGGAGGCTCCTTGAGAATGGAAAAGCTGCGATAATGCTTCAGCAGAAGGTTGGCTTTGAATTTCAAAATTCCGATTACCCTCGCAACACGGGACATCCAGTCCCTCCCAGCTCGCGCTGCCCTCCCGCGCCAGGCGGGCTAGACTCCTGCTCTCTTCCTCTTAGTGTAACAAGTCGTGAGTTAAACAAACAAGGAGTCCTGGGGCCTTTGAAAGACTAACCAATTTATTTATCGCATGGGCTCTCCTGGGAGAAGATCCCACTTCGTGTGCTCTCTAGACAGATGCTTAAAAGTGTAAAAACTTGAGGGGGGGGCAGCAGAGATTAGGACAGAGGTGGGGAAATGGGGTTGCAAGGTTACACGTTGCGTTTTGCTGTCTGCGAGATGGAAAATGCTGCACTCCTGGAGAGGAGAACCTCCTTCTGTTCTGCAGCTGGAGCTGGGGAAGGGCGAGTCGGTTCAAGACTACACTACCCAGCAGGGAAGGGCAGTCCCCCGCCCAGCAGCTGGTGATTGTGAGCAGGGCATTCTGGGAGTGGTAGTTCATCCCCTGAACTGGGGTCCCTGCTGTCACTTGTGGCTGGGGCGGGGGGACCCTGAGGGAATGTACAGACACTGGGAGGAGCCAGCCTGTTCATCCCCTTTGTTGTTCAGTACCTTAAAGGAACAGCATCTGTGCCCTAGTGAGCTGCCTGTGCCAGCCAGTAACCCGGGATGTGGGCTTTTTAAAGATAAACTGGCTAGCCCTGCCCTTTTGTTATTAACGAGCTCTGATCCTCCGTAACCTATTCAGTGCCTTAGCCTAGCTCGCAGTTGCTGCTCCGGGGGGCAGCCTGCGTGGCTGCAGCATAGGGTGCAGATCAGGGAAGTATCTCTCCCTTTGTGGTGCCCTACTATAGATAGCCTTTTTTATAGAGATCCTGTACGCTAACCCCCCCCCCCCCGGGAATGTGAAATCAGCAGGCTGCGGCTGAAGTCAATGCAGACAGGTCAGCCCCCCGCCAGACAAATGGGGTGGCTGTTTATTTGTGGGGGGGGGGGGGGGAATTAATGCCTGGGGAAGCGCCCTGGAGGTTGTTTTCCAGCTATATGCAGAGCAGCTGTTGCATGAGAAGTGGTGAGATTTCCCCCTGCTTCTGTGCCACGGCCGGGAGTCGGGACTCGTGGCTCCCACCTGCAGTGTAGTTCAGCTTGTTGGCCCATATGGCCTGCCCCCAGCCAAACACCCATGCCTGGGCTCCAGCTAGACACCCACATCAAAGCCCCCAGGACTTGCATCTTGGCCCATGTCCAGCCAGCACTCGCATCTAAGCTGCTTGCACGAACCTGGGGAAACAATGACATCAAAGCAGTCGGCTGGGGCTGCTGGCTCTTGTCGCTAGCCCACACCCCCGTCACAGCGCCAAAGTGTGCTGCAGGCACGCGACTGGCCAGACGCCTGTGTTGAAGGCACCCGTGCACGGCTGTGCCGGAATAGGTTCTGCCCATCTTCAGGCGCAGCCCCGCAGGTTCAAAATCTGCCCAGCGGTTCGTTGGCTTGGATTGCTTTCTCCAACGAGGAACTTGTCTAGTCACTTGGTGCTTGTATGTACAGCACCCAGCACAGCGGGTCTCAGGAGCACCCTGAAGGGGCTACAAGAACATGAAAAATGCCCTTCTTTTACAAATAAGGAGTCCAGTGCCCCGACTGGTAGAGGGGTAGATAGAACACCCAGTGTGTCTTCTACCTTTACTGGCCCGGAGGCCTCTCCCTTTCTGACCACTAAGGGGCTGGTTCCGCAAAGTTCGGTCATGCATACACAGATAAGCTGAGGGAGGGGTTCAGTCCCCAGCGCCCCCCCTCCGCTCCATCCCGTGGGAGGGTTAAGTGGTTAACTCCTGGCTTGTGGGACACACTGCCCTGCTGCTATGTCGATTCTCTCTCCTGCTGTGTGAAGGGCTATTTTTCGGTGAGAGACTTAGACACAGTGGAATGGGGTAGGGGTTGATCTCAGGGAGTCTTTGGCTATGCAGTCCTGGGGCCCACCAAAGGAGGGTTGGTGTTCCCCCTTAAGGATCCTACAGGAGGGAGGGTGTTTTGAAAAGGACAGGCCTGCAATGTTGGGAAATGCACTTACTACACAGAAGATGCTGTATTGGCTTAAGTCTCAATCAATGAAAGGAGGAGAGCTACAAATTAATGTGGTGACCAAGGGCCAGCTTAACGTGGGTGAGTTGTTGGGTTGGGGAGGAGCCATCCCCCTTCCCTAGAAGGGAACCCACTGACCTGATTAGCATCAAGTTGAAATGCCTAGACTTCTTGGAACCACATGTCCCAGCTGGGTGGGCTCCATCTTTTGTTCTTTAAAGGTAGATAAATGTCCCGTGCAGTTTATTGCATGTGCTCCTTTGTTTGGGACCTTAGACGATGAAATCCTGGCTGCTTTTTGTGGACATCAAAGATCCAGTGGTGCAGTAAGCATGGGAGCTTGGCGCTATAGCCTTGGTTGAAAGTTCCCCTCCTTCCCACCATGGCTGTTCAGTGGGCAGTGAATGATATCCATTTCATAGAACTGGAAGGGACCATGAGAGGTCACCAAGTCCAGTCTACTGCACTCCTGGCATTTCACCCTGCTTTTTGGTGTTGCCATTGGTTGGGGGTGTGGGGTTGACCTGCCTCTTCGTTGATGGAGCCCCTGGCAAGCAACGTACGCCCAGGCGACAGAGGGAAAGTGGGGCACGGGTTCCATGCCCATCTAGCCAGCCTCCACACAAGCTGTATCTCTGGATTCGTCACTTTCTTTGCTCACTTCCCTTTGGTTCTGTCATACCTTCCTTTCAGTCTGTTGCTATCACTTCTTTTCTCTCGCCTCCTTTCTCCACTTCCCCTGCATGATCAGCAAGGTCGGAAGCCCATCACACCCGCAGCCAGGGTGGCTGGCTAATGCAATATGATAGCTGTGCTGCGGTGGCAGCCTCTGAGGAGCTCGGCAAGTCGGCCTGCTGAGGTGCGCTCAGTTCTGACACCCAAGATCTGATCGCTCCTGACAAACCATCCGTGCACCTATGTTCTGCTTCCCTTTAGATGCCAGACTCTTTCCATTTGCTCTGGGTTTGAAAATGCCAAAGAACGAAAGGCTGAAGTCGAATGAAAGGATGAGGGGAGAGGAAGCGTGGAGGTTAAATTGCATTGTTGTGATTTCTGTGAGCGGTATCTCCATTTCACAGATGGAGAAACTGAGTCACGGAGGGGCTGTGGCTTGCCCAAGACTTCTCAGGGAGTCTGTGGCAACCTGAAAAGGGTTCTTTTCTCTTCCAGTCTTGTGTCCTCACCCATGCAGTTTAGCATAGCACTTTCCAGGAGAGAGAGAGAGAGAGAGAGAGAGAGAGAGAGAGAGAGAGAGAGGGGGAAATGAACAGAGCAATAATTGCTGGGAGGGAAGGGAGGAAATGTATCAGTCCCTTTGTTTCATCCTCCCTCCAGTGTTGCAGTGCCTGGAATTCTGGGAAACCGAGGAGTCTGGTCTCTCTCCAGATGTTGCTGAGGCAGGGCAGGGTCTTTGCTTGCTGTCTCTCTCCAGCTGTTGGAGTGCTCAGAAGCTGGAAATAGCGGGGAGCCTGTCCAGTCCTGGCTATCTTCAATGAGCTGCCGTAGTGCTGTGGGGTGGGAAGCAGATCTTGGGCTGTTCAGACTCTCTTGGGCAATACGCTGAATGCCAAAGGGGCTGGGAAACAGAGGGGAGGCTGTTTTCTTGGCACGTTTTGCCATTCAGGAAGCAGGGAGCCTTAGGTTTCTCGATAGGTGTTGTGTGCTCCATCATGCTGCGCCAGTGACCTCCAGGGAGTGGAGAAATGGAGCACGCTTGTTTCTTCTGCCCTGAAAAGTATTCTAGCCTGAGTCTTGTCTAGCCATAATTCTCTGTGTCGATAAGGCAGGATCCTGCCGGCTGATCCCTGAAGTCGATGACAATTGCAGAGACTCAGCATCTTGCTGCATTGAGCCCTCGACTCGCTTTCCATCAGCAGCTTTTCCTCTTTTGAATGGGCACTTCCAGCTTTGGGTCATTTCATGTCAGACCCTCAGCTCTAGAGCCACGCGGCCCCACTGAGGTCACGTCACACCCACTGGGGACCTGTCTCCTTATTTTTGTAGGGCTGCTGCTCTTCTGGCTTCTCGAGGACACCACCCAGCAAATAACGGCGCCTCTCACAACACTTAAATTGCCCACAGCATTGTTCATCTTCCACATGCTTTTCCACATCCACCAGCATTTGCCGTGCAAGGGGGGAAGCCTTTTCCTGTCTTACAGCCAGCTAGGCAGGGGTGGGCTGGGGCAGGATGAAGATTGAAGGGGTGCTGAATGACTTGTCCCAGGGCAGTGACCCCAGTGCTCTTCGTGGTGACTGCCATGTGAACAAAACCTGGTGGTGGTGTGTTCGAAGCCACGAGCTTTCAGGTCTGGTTTTTTTTTTTTGTGTGGTCCTTTTGCTGCTTGCTAGACTCTGCCTATTGTCCAATAGCAGCTGAAGAGCTAGGGCCCAGGAGAAATCATGTTCTTCCCGTTCCGGTCCACTGTAAGGTTGCGTTCTCTGAAAGAGTGGGTAGGAGCGTGGCCGCAGTCCGAGGTGGATGCTGGGTTATGTGGACCAAATAGGATCCCATCTGGCAATTGCTAATTTTCGAAGTGTTTGTGAGTTAATGTAAAGGACGGTCTACTCTACAGAGCTAGGTTGGTGCAAGACCGCCAACACCTTGGAAGGGTCTACCCTAAAATTTCATTTCCACCCATGTAACTGCCCTGCCCCACTGACTTAATTACGCCTCTCATGGGGGCAGGGTTGCATCACCGTCGATGGAGTTAGGTGGCCAGTCTCAGTGTGGATGCTGTGTTGCTTTCAGAAGCCATCCCACGATGCCCTGCAGTCGGCACAAGCGCTCCTGGTGAGGATATCTGATATGAGGAATGCAGCGGGGACACGCAAAAACGATTTTGTGACTGTGGCAGCTGTTTGCTGACGTAACTTAGATCGATGTAATTTTGTAGTGCAGTTGTGCCCCGAGTCGTCATTGTTCCAAGCTGAACCCAATTTTCTGGGGACTTGGGCCCACCCCTAATGATCCTTAAAATCCAGATCTGTGGTGGAAATCGGGGTTTGTCATAGAGACCTGGGGGGCCTGAGCTCTGGATTGGGAAGAAATTCCCAAAGACAGCATGGCTGGCTGCTCTTTGGGCTCCCCGACACGCATCCTAGGTGTAGCTGCACTAGTTTTAGGAAGCTCAGATTAGGGGAGAAAAGGGAACGTCAGGCAGAAGGGGTTTAGGATTGAGAGCCCCTGAGCATAATCTCACCAAGGTCTCCTAAAGCATGATGGGACTTCCATGGAGGGAGAGAAACCTCTGGGTAGGACAGACCGTACTTCAGTTCCTTGACCTAGGCTTGCTCGGCTGGCTGCCCGTTTTTGTCCATAACAGGACAAGCACTGAAAATTAGTTTCCCATTGTGAGCAAAGACAGATGGAGTGGCCTCCTCTCGGACACAATCATGATCCAGACGCACCTGGCGTTAGCCTTTTCCTGGGCCACAGTTGAGTTCTTTTCGGCTTAGGCAGCTGCCCTGATTTAGAGACCACTGGAGCAAATCCTGCCCTGTTCAGGGCGTGCTGTCTGCAAGCTCTGGGCCAGCTCCTCACTTAGTGTGTCCACAAAGAAGCTAGCAGAGCTGTTCCCAGAGGTTAGGGTTAGCAATTCATAATTGCTGATGAGTTGTCCCCACACTTCCTGACACGCAATGAGGGCTGGCTGCCCAGAAGAAAGATCCTGGCCTGTAGCAATGGGGATTCCCCTGGAAGCACTAGAATGGAAACCCAGGGGTGCTTTGACAGCTGTTGCAGGGCTTAGCTTGAATTTCTACCATCCAGTCACATCATCAGAGGCTCGGACTGGCAAATCCTCACTCTCCGTCTGAGCCCTCCACAGCAGTAGAGGACCAGGCTGGGCTGGACTGCAGTGCAGTTTTCCCTGGCGGTAGGATAGGGTTCTGGGAGATTGCAGAAGGTCTGGTGCACCAGAGCTCACTTCCAGGGCCTTCCTCCTGTGCTGCCGTGGAGGCGACTGGCAGTGGGTTTCTCAGCCACTACATGCATGGTGGGCACACAGATGATGGGAATCTGAGATGAGTAGCGGCTGCCTCTCTACGGTCGTTTCTCGTGCCCATAGCCCAGTTATTTAGGCTGTTCACTGATGCAGGCTTTTTGCTCCTTCATCCTCGGCCATTCGGCAGAGCACAGTGGTGGTCACCCACTCTGGAGAAGATCAACATCTGGCCACGGACTCTTTTCTCCCCGCCTCGGCGCAGCAGGTTTGACAGTGGGGTTGTGCTGATTTTTCACACTTGCTGGGGCGCCGTGGGGGTGGGTGCGATAATGGAGTTTTGGTACCGATCCCACAAGACACATAAGCGTGTGCTTAGCTTTTAGTGTGTGGCTCGTCCCATTTGAAGTCCGTGAGATTGCTTGGGTTTAGAGTGTCATGGGTGCTTTGCTGGAGTGGGTCCCTGAAGCGCCTGCTCTGTTTTGGGTGCAACATTCTGTTAAGATTCTGATTTTAGTTGGGAATGGGGCCAGTGCCCAGCTGCCTCGATGCTGAAGTGTCTTTTGCTTATCATGGCTTGAGTGCAACATCAGAACTGCTGGCGAGAGCTGGGCCCTGCAGGATCGGATGGTCCCAGTTCGGATTTCCTTAACCTACTCTTGAAAGCTTTCCTTTACTTCATAAGAGTTGTCTCACTCCTTGGAAACCCTGCACCAGACTTGGAAGCAGGTGAAGGCTAGAACCTTCGTTGCAACAAAGTATCATTTTTGTCTGTTCTATTGGCTAAAACTCTCAAGGAAGCAGAGTGTCCTGTGTGAATAAGGAAAAATTGTGGAGGCATTATTCACTTCCAATATTTGCTACTAAAATGTAGTAAAATTGTTCCTGGGCAGATAATCCTGGAACCCTCGCAACACTGTTCATTTGTCTTCCTCTCCTTTCCTCTACGTCTTGTTGATTTTCATCCTCTCTTGCTCTCTCCCTTCCATCTCTGCCCCTGCTCCGTTTTAAACTGATTTAACTATTTGACTTGCTCTGTTGATATGATCAAGGGATTGAGGATTTGATCCTCAGAGGTGACTTTCTGTATATCACAGGCCACCAGCACCCTCATACCAAACCCAACAAGCAAAGCTAGCGTCTCCTGTGGGCTGCAATGCTTTGGTATATGTGCATCAGGAAAAGAACAGGCGAGACTGAGGTGCACCGGTGCAAACTGAGCTTTTTGAACAGGCTTGGGCCCTAGGTTTGCTGCAGGCAGCTCCGAAGTCGTCGCCATCTTAAAAGTGGAAAAGGAATATCTGGATCTGAAGGTGCCAAACAAGGGGAAGAGGTGACTGCAACCCAGAGCCTGACTGGAAGGGGGAAACCAGGACTTCGCTCTGCTTGTTTGAATTCACAGAAAGATTTCTCTTTCTGGTTTTGTGTTATGGATCTAAACCACATCACAGCCTCCGCGCACCCATTAACCACAATTGTCTGCGCTGGTTTTCTTTGCAGGTAGTGCAGCTCCTGTAATATCGGGCACATAACATGATTCAACAACTCACTCTTCACCTGAAGAGGTCTTCACTCTGGAGGGTCCCGGTCCAACCCCTCCTGTGCACCCACTTTCTCTCTCTCTAATTTGTTGGCTGTATATTTGTATACGTGGGGGTGGGGAGAAGTACCCAGCACAATTCTCAGCAGCCACAAATCTGCATTGCTCTGTTGCAGTCACCATGGTTCAGCTTTACACCGCCTGTGGTTTGCGACAGCTTCTTCCTCAGGCTGCAGAAGTGCCGGGTGAGGATCCGAAGTCCGATGGCTCCAATAACAGAACAAAGGCTTACATGATCCGAGGTGTGGCAAAATCAATGCCCAGGGATGAACGCGACGTGTGCCCGTGCTGCGTTGCTGGTGCGGTGATTCCCCTTGTTCTGTAACCTTCGGCCCTTGTCAAAAAGCGGGCGTGCTCAGAGGCTGCTTTAAAAGTCCAGCGTTCGGTTGTCTTAACCCTTTGCAACCAGCAAATCTCCCCCGCTCAGGAGCAGAGTGAGTGCCTGTGTCACGTCAAGCCACAGTCCTGAACCTGGTCCAACAAGCTGCTCATCCCCTTCTGATAACCGCCCACCAGCAGGTATATTAACATGAGCAAAGCTCCTCCTGTGGCATCCATAAGACCCACAACCCTCTGTTCCTAGCAGTAACCACACAGGGACCAGCTAAGGTGCCTCAGATACGCCTGCTATAAATAGGGGCTCCCTCTCCGGCATGTGGGTTCCTGACCTATTCTAAGCTCTTCCCTGCACATGGAGCCCCTTGGAATGCTCCTCAAGCGTGGGCTCTTAGCTGCCTACCTGCCATGGCCACCCAGCTGTTCTTCTCACCAGTGCGGTGGCAGTCAGAGCTGGTCGCTGTTCCCTCTAGCGTGTATGTCCCAATGCTGCTCCATTTGTCCCCCAGCACGGGGCGTTCAGAAGCCCTGGCAGCATATCCCCCCCACAGCACAGCGGAGCTCAATGTTTTGTTCTCTTACGCTGTCCCTGCCTTGCTCTAGTGATGCTGAGCAAACAGATGTGCCTTAGGATTGCTCGGTCGGCCGTGCCACTGGGTTTGACTTCTCTCTGGTCCTGCTTCATTTACCCTGCAGAAGAGCAGTGTGAACAAGCAAAGCAGTGTGTGTGGACTGCCAGGCAGATTGCTTGGCTTTTCCCTTCAGAGGTTGCTAGATATTCCAGGTGGGAGATGCTACCTGGCTATCCTAGTCAAGGGTTTCGGGGAACCCATCTGGACATTGTTGGGTCTGGCACAGAAAATGCTCCTTCAGGTGTTCAGTCCTTGTGCTAGAAGTCCAGAGGGATGTGGAGAAGACAGCAATCGGTGTATTATGGCACGAGTTTCTGAGCACGCCTAGCAGCAGCTGCTGCTGCTTTATGGGATGGGTTGACAGGGGGGGAGAGGCCCAAGCTGGCTGCGGACCAGAGACGTGCTGAATGAAGGGACCTAGAATAAAAGGCATCTTGGCCCGTGGGCTCCCTGGGCTCTGGCAGAGCTCAAACGGCCAGTGCTGCCTGGTGTGATGGCAGTTTCAGGAGAGCTGTTCCTGGCTGTGCAGTGGAGCAGCATTGGAAGAAATAAACCACTGTTTTGCTTTGGGGAAGGGATGGGTGAGGGAGGGCAGAGGGCACGGCTCTGCTTCTGTAAGAGCTCCCGTTGGCTTGTTTCGGGAGCTACAACAGGAGCTTTCATAGTCACTGAGGCTTTGCCGGTTGTCAAAGTAGGCGAATTGCCAGGAGAAAGCCGGGGGCCTGTAACGAATGGATCCAGCTCTGTTTCGGCCCGTGCAGGCAGGGGCCATGACCTAATGGAACAGGGACCTTGTGATAAGCCGGGAGCAGTGGCCATAGATCTCTGCCCCAGGGCGTCTCCCTGGCCCTGCTCCCCACAGGTGTGGGAGGGTACTGGTGGCTCTCACTGAACCCTCCAGCTGTTCCTTGAAGAAGGGGAACACCAGTGCGTGGCTCGGCAGTAGTTTCATTGGGGAGAGGATTCCTTCTCCCTGCTCTGCCCTGGACCCTTGCTCTCCTTTTGTCCGGCACGGCTCCGTGAATTGTGCAGTGCTGCAGTGGCTGGAATGGTGTTTGGATGGATAGCTGCCAGTGTGCCCCAGGGATCACAAGTGCATTAGAGGAAACATGCCTTGGCTGGATTCTGGGCGACAGTGGGGTTTCATCCCAGCCTGCAAATTGGAGCTGGAAGGTACTTTGTTGGCTGCTAGCCCATCCTGCCTGGGGGCTAGTCCAGGGTTGCTCTTTGCACAGTGTCCCTTGCGTTGTTCTGGTTCGCACTCAGAACTCTGCTCCCCGAGGCCCCGTGTGATGGCGACTCCAGGTAGAGGCTGCGTAGTCTCCAACAGCTGTTTCCGTGGTGCCAGCTGAGTCCCGCTCACACCACAGCGAGGCAGCTTGGCCCTGCGGGTGGGTGTTGCACTGGGAGACCAGAAATCCAGGTTCTGTTCCCCACTCTGCCAGGGACCTTCAATTCATTGAACTTCTCCTTGCTGTTGTGCATATACAAAGCCTCTCTGACCTCTGTTAGGATCGCTGGGTGCTGCCATGTGAGAAATAACCTGTAGGTTGCTGGACGCTCCCCCACAGTTGAGTGCGGACCGGCCGCACGCCCAGTCTCATGCTCTCTGCCACCTTTTTGGCCCTTTCCAGGCTTTGGTGCATCCTCAGGTTCATGGAGCCAACTAGTGATCGCTCCTGGGCCAGCCCCCTGCTTACTGGCTCCCTTGGAAAGCGGTCTTCAGTGGAAGGGGTATTTTCTGGCTGGGGGACTGTCCCCTTATTCTCTCTGGCCAGCGTCCGTACCAGATACGAGGGCTGAGTCTCAAAGTTGGATACCAAGTAAAACCTGTTGCCCAAGAGCTGGCTGTGGATAAAGGCCTCAGCCTTAAGGACAGGACGTGAGTTAAGTGGGATCTTTGTTCCACGGGGAGTTTGATGCTGGAAGATGAGCCGAGAGTAACCCTGGTTTGGTGAGAGGACCTCCTTGACAGGGATCAATTGTCCCACTGAAAGACTAGCCCCAGACCTGTGGGGACTGCTGGCCTTGTAGGGTCCCTCCCCACGCAGAGCAGAAGGTGAAGGAGAGGCCTGTCTGCTAGCCCTGGGTCCAAACCAGCTCTCACCTTGTAGGTTTGGGGGATCAAAGTCAGACTTCGCAGCTGCTCCCCATGCCCACAGCAGGCTGAACAAAACCTGCTGAAGAGAGCTGGAGAGTTTTGGATGCGGGATCCAAGCCCGAACTGTGTGACTCAGCCCATCTCTGCTTTGTTTCACATTAGCCGGCCCCTCCAGTGGGTTTCCATGTCCCTTCCCCTTTCTTTCTCCTCTCACACATGGTCTGTCTCTCCCTCTCTGCTTCTTCCAGTGTGACTCAGCAGGGTGCTGTGAACATTTCCTTTCCTCTAGCTCTCTGCACAGAGCACAGCCCCTGCATGAGTCTCCCTTTCAGTTCATACAGTGCCTGGCGCTGTTCGAAGACGCAGTGGAGTTTTGGGCGTGGGCGCGCTCAGAAGTCCTGTGGTTAAGTTGCGAGTTCAACATGAAATGCAACCTGAACTCAGGATTTCCTTTTGAAGTTTGACACCAGGGATTTTCCCCACCCACTGGGAGGACTGAAGACAAAAAATCCCCTTTAAGCTGCTGGCAGCAGCATATACAGAGGCAGAAGCTGAATGGGTGTGGGGAGGAAAAAGCCTCTTGTCTCGCTCTGCCTGGAAGACTGACTAGGCTGTGACTCATGAGCACATGGGCAGGTGATTTGATCCCTCCCTGTTAAGGGGAAGACTGAGGAGAAGGGTTTGTGGGGTTGGGATGAAAGTTTGGAAGGAGTGTGGCTAGTTGCAGACTAGCTAAATAAGTGCAGCTGTTCTGGGTAGCACTGTGCCCTGCACAAAACCCACAGACCCCAGCTTTGCAGTGGAGGGGAAAGAAAGGAGGTGAGAGAGACCCCAGATCTGGATCTTGGAGCTGAGCCACAACCCTGGTTCCAAACTCTCCTAAAAATTAAGGAGACGGGGTTGGACTCTGCATCTGTGTTTTGTAGCTGGCTCCGTCTCTGATGACACAGAGGGCTGAGGGTGTCCCAAGCACAGGTGTTGTATGATTTCTGTATGGGGGAGAGGGGAACAGCTCTAGTGGGGCTGGGTATGGAGGGGGCACTAATTCCACAGCTGCCTGAGGCTTGCAGTGGGGGTGGGGGGGGCAATTCCTCTTCTGTCCCCGTCAACTACACCCATGGTCCCAAGTGACTGTGAAGAGCCAAATATGAATTGATACCTTGAGCCTATCTTGCTTCTCATCCCTACAGAATACTCCAAGGGCCAGACTGTGCGTGTGGCACCCTCGTTTCTTTCCACACGGGTATGATGGGAACACTTTCAATTCCCCTCTGCCTGGCTCTGTACCCTAATGCCCACCATACGGTCTCAGGGTGTGGTTGTGTACCAGAGCAGAGAGGCCACGGAAGTACAGCATAGTCTGCACCATGCGTGGTACGAATCTGCCCAGAACTCTGGGCTGTTGCTCAAAGGCTAGCCCCCGCCAAAACTCGTGTCCCCATGTCCTCAGCACTCCAGTATCTGAGCGAGCTTGATCCTGTGTACGTGCATGCAACTGAATATAGGTCTGCATCTGACCCTGAAGCGGGGAAGATACAGATCTGTGATTCTTCTTTATACGCCTCAAGTTCCTGCCCGCTAGGTCCCTACAGCCCAGGTGGTTCTTGTGTGGCAGTACCAGTTCCACTGCAGGAAGACGTGTGCCTTGTGTCCAGAGTTTCTGAATAACGGTCTGCTCGCGCCATGCACGCAGCCCGTGTCTCCTTGTGCTAGGTGGGGCGGCTGTTGGTTTACCACCCTGTCAGAGAGGTGAGCCAGGTGTGTCTGACACACGTGTTTCTAGCTTTGGTGAATTCTTCTAGAATCTAGAGAACCTCCAGGACTCTTTGGAGTCTTCGATGTATGTCCGCAATTAATTCTATCGACCCCTTTGGGCTGAATATTGATATCTAGACCCTCTCCTCCCCCCAGACAGTTACTCAACATGACAGACTCAACCTATGGGCTTCAAGCTCTGCCCAACCTGCAGTGGACTAATTCCGCTGAAGGACAGACACAGCAGGTGTGTCTCTTGTTTTCAGGAATGCCATTTACTGAAGAGACGATGCCTGGGCCTTTCGTTCTCCTCAAGGATGCATGTGTTGTGGGATGCGGGGCTGAAGCGCAGTCTGCTGGAGCAATCATGAAGGTCCTCTCTTCAGGGTCTGGATGCGAGTGCCAGAATCCAGCTCGCGGACAGCCCCATCACAGTGCGCCCTCTTCTAGAACACATCTGCGAACTTGAGTTGGAAGCCACCTCTGCTGATTCCGCTGGTTAGACTCGTTCCTCAGAGTGGAAGAGATCCGCCATGGGAGGAGACCCAGAGAGGCCTCGATCCACCCGGACTACCCGGCAGCTGCTTTCCATGGCATGTATAGGGGCCTCCCTCCATTACAGCTGTGGCTGCCGCTGAATTTTCAGAGAGTGGCTGCTTTTTTCCGCAGAGGGAGATGCTGGTAGTGGCTGAGGGTTGGGGAAGATGGGCTGGTATAGGGGTCGGCAAAGGTTTCCAACCCCTGGGCCAGGCAGTTGCTCCAAGGAGGGGCAGCTGAGGTGTCTGTTTTCAAAGCGGGAGGGATGAAGATGCCACCTAGACCTTCTCAAGAAAGGACTCTCCTCTAGGCACTGTTAACAAAGGAGCTCTATTCTAAAACCGTCGCTCAATGAGGGGCTTGCCTATTTTTTTGCTCTCTGCCTCCTCCTGAAAGCTGATGTGCTGAGAATTTTCTCTCTGTGTATTGCAACCAGGAAAATAGTTTTCAGTTAGAATTGGCATTAAGTTTCCATCTGGCAGATCCCCTGTTGCCGAGTGAGGCCACTTTAGAGGCAAGTGGTACTGTAAGGGCGGCTTATCTTTGAGAAGAGGAGAGGTCTACAGGCAAAAAGTACAAACACAGGCTCACATGTGCAAGTGCAGTTACTAGGGAGCGTGTGCAAAAGAGCAAAATGCATGAGCAAATTGCCTTACGCTTGGTGTATGTGCATGTGTGCGTGCATGCGCACAGTTCTTTGGCTTGCTTGTGCAGCTGTGATTGAATGTGCATGTATTTGCACGCACATTTTTGCACACACTCAGCTTTCCTCCTTCAGTCCTGTTGGTGAAAGCAGAAGGAAAAAAAATCTAACCTTACAGTATCTGGAATGGCTTTAAATTGCACTTTCACTTTTGGTTTTTGAAGCATGGTGACTTTGACCCCACTGAAACAGTGAACCACCTCTAAGATGGTGCTGGGTAGCTTTGAAATCTGCTTTTCTCCAGCTGTTGGTGAAACCTGCTTGCACAAAGTGGTCATGGACAGCAAATGTAAAACTGTGAACAGGGTAGCACAGATCATCCAGCATTAATGGGGAGGCGGGGTGGAGGGGGAGTATAAATAAGTCCTGTGAGAGGATCAGCTTGGTGGCGCATAGGCTGGGTATCTCCACATGGACAAACATCTCCCTGTACAAAAAAATTGTAGCGTCTCTGAATTGCAGAGACTCGGGTCCCTTGAATTTCACAGGTCTTGTTTTTCCAGTGAAGTAGTGGGACTGGTTAAAGCCCTAAATACTCTGCACTTATATAGCTATCCTATTTTTCTGTATAAAAGCATTTGGAATAAAACAAATAAACCACTAACAGGAATGATTAGGAAAACGTTCATGGAGATGATTAATGCTTTACCCCTCCATCCCAATTACAGTACAGCTGCAGTAATGGATGGATTGAGTCATGTGTCCAAAGCATTCTGAGACTGAAAGTGCTACATAAGTGCAAAAGTTGCAGCAGAGCTATCTGTTGATTGCAACAGAGCTTGTGAATGGCAACCGGTTGTCCTGTGAGTTGAGAAAGTGACTGACAAGAGGATCTAATGCCTTCGGCTGTCGGGTGAAGGCGTTACTGACCACTGGAGGTCACTTTCTCAATAATACAATACAATCTAACTTTATTTTGTCGAGTATCTTTCATGCAAGCTGCTCTACTGTGTTAATGAAGTTGAGAGTGAAGGTGAACAGATAGCAGAGGGAGGGAGGGAGGGTGGAGAGGGAAGATGTGTTTGTAGATGTCAATGGAAAAGAGATGGAGACTGAGTTGCAGAGAGGCTGCTCTGGATAGAGCCTGTTGCAGGAAAGAAGGTTCTTTTCTCCAGTAAGGTGAGAGTCTGAAGGGAAAAATGACTTTGGGAGATGAGAATTCTCTCTCGTCTTTTGACAGGGCTGTAGAAGGCTTATGAAAATAAGACTGTTTGATCTTGCACTGAATGGAGAAGCCAGTGGAGCCGTTGAGGAAGTTAAAAGAATGGCACGAACAGATGGACTGGCTGGGAAGTGAAGAATGAAACTTACTGGGCTTGTTTTAAAAAAACAACTCCTGTCCTGGGTCCTTCAGAAAGGATGCAGTGCCTGTAATATGTAGCTTGCTGGCAGCATCAAGTGGTTTGCTTTGAAAAGCAGCTGCATTAGGAGCCATATCACAGATTCATAGATATTCAGGCCACTGTGATCGTCTAAGGTTGGCTCCAAAAAATAATCCCTGGAACATACTTTTTTAGTAAAACATGCAAGTTTTAATTTAAAACCATTTGTATCCCTAGATCTGTCTAAATGGGAGATGGACTGAGGAAACAAGGAGAGATCCACACTGTCTGAGGTTAAAGCAGTGACGTGTCATACATTTCCCTGCATTTAACTTCTTCCCATTCTGTAAATTCCCCATCTTCAAAGTGTCTGAGGTGGGATTTTCTCCCACGAAAGCTCATGTGATAAATAAATTTGTTAGTCTTTAAAAGTGCTCCAGGACTCCTTGTTTGTTCAGGAGCCAAATTATTGATCAAGAAAATCCAAAAGAGCCACAGCCGTGTGAATTAATTTTCATTTACTACAGCACTATTCTGATTTAAACAGTGTGGTGGGAAATATTTAGTGTTTAATCTATATATTATTCGCACAGCAAATAAATTAATAGCCTAGTGCAAGTTGATAACATAATTGGCTAATAGTCTAGTAAAAGCATCCTGATTGGTTAATAACATAGATTGGTTATTAATTAAATCAATCAGTGATTTTAATATCCTGGAGACGTGTTAGAGCCACTTACAGCTCATGAGCCGCAGTCTGAGTATTGCTAAGTTAAAGCCTGGCTCCATTCATAATCAGAAAGTGGGACCCCTCCTAGAATAGCTTCAACCTAGTACCAAAACTATAGGGATAAAATTAAGTCCCAGGAGTCTTATGGTTGGTGAGTTAGTGGGAGCTCTCTAAATCAAAGTACTGAGGTTTGACGGTGTGGAATGTCTTGTCAGCTGACCATGTCTGTAGGACTGAAGAGGGACATCGGCTGAGTGTGGCTATCTTGGCAGAACTCATTAAGAGCCTATCAGCTTCTGTGGTCTTTGCCGGGTTTTGGATTAAGCCTTAAATACCCAGAATCTCCGTCCCAGCATACTCTGGGCAGGCTCCTTGTAAAACCTGAAATGGATTCTCTGGGTGGGGAAGGGAAAATTGCTTTCTTGGGGGGTTCTAACTCCTGGTCCAGAGATTGAAGAGGATGCCCCTGTCACATTTAGAGTTGATGCATCATGAGCCTCTCCTCTCTCCCAAATTAGGGGTTTGGGCTGTGGTTCTAGTTGGATAGCGTGTGTGGGTTCTAGGTGCTTTCAAAAAGGGTGAAGGTCCTTGCCCCAAAGAGCTTGGTCCAGGCATGGACAGACAGGTTTGATAGAAGTTAAACAAGTGGAAAAGCAAATTAAGTTTTTGGTAATTTGTTTATCCCTTAAACTATGTTTAAGAAACACCCCTCTCCCCTCTTCCTTGGCTAGGTTATTGTTCACCAAGCATCTGTCTACACAGCATCTGTCTACAAATCCCTCTCAGGGAGTCTCTACGCTCGAGTCAACTGATTTGGTCTCATGCTGCAGGGCTGAATGTAGTAGTCTTGATGTTTAGGCAGTAACCTGGGCCTTAAGACCTGGTGAGTGGAGGATGGCTCAGGGCTTGGACTACAGCCCGAACATCAACCCTGCTAGATCTAGCCTCGCGGCGTAAGACCACGTTATTTGGCCCAGGGCCGGAGACTTGCAGCCCTGCAGTTCCTTTGCTGGGTAGATGTACCCCCAGTTCCAGCTCCAAAACAGCTGGTATTATTTGCTCTAACTTTTTCAACCCCATGGAAACAGGGTATTGGTATAGGAAATGTGGATAGCTCCCAGGGCTACGTAACAATTTGCGTCTTGGGCCTATAAAAAAATCTTTCTATACCGGGCATCACGTTTTCTCTGCCATCATGAAAAGTCAAGTGGGGAGAGTGAAATTTTTAATCTGATTTCTCTTCCTCCTGCCCAGATCTTGTTGTGGGGAACTAATGGGGTTACTGTTTCCTCTCCCCAATGCCCATTGATCTAATGCACGTAAAAATGGGGGTGGGGTGGGGCAGGGCGGGAAGAAGACGAAGACTGGCTATCAAATATCGCTTGACATTTACTAAGACAGAGGGAGAGTGACTCACCGCTCCCCTTGGGTTTGCAGCCCACAGACTTCTGTTCATTTCACAGTCTCTGTAGGCAGCAGAGTGGAGTAAACATGAACTTAGCCTTTTGAAAATGGGGTCTCCTGTCTCCAAATTGGCAGTATGCTGCAAATCCCCACCCTTGAGATTCCACTTTGTGTTTTTGGGTGGAAGTTCCCAGTCTCAACCTCAAAGATGGGCTGTGTGTGTTGGGGAGTGTTTCTCTGGCACTGGAGGACCGGGAGGCTGAAGATGTGCACAGCATGTGAGAAGAGAAATCACTCTGTCCACCACGTCAGCTACAAGAGTAAAGAAAACCCCTCCCTCAGCTACCAGGCAGCACCTCTAGAGAGGTGCCAGCGAGGGAGCAGTGGTGAAGGAATATTGGGTGTTCATAAACTGGTGCCTTACAAGAAGGGGGGCTCTGAGAAGGGAGCGAGGATGGAAACTTGAGAGATATTTAGGGTTTGAAGCCCATCAACTCTCCTAGGGTTTGGGTCCAGGCCTTGGAATGGCTGCTGTTAAAACCATTACCTTCTTGCTATTAGAAACGACTAAGATTGCCAAGGCATTGTGCTCCTAGGGTGAATACTGTGAGGCCACTTGTGGCCTTTAAGAGACAACTGTAGCGATGGCAACCCCCTTTCTGCAAAACGCCACAGGCCCAGATCCAAATAGATTTTAATGGCGTTTCACGGAGTTAAGCCGTGTCTACACTTAGACGTACAGCTCTCCCCCAACATCGTCAGAGCAGGTCAAGGAGCGGTGGTGGCTCTATTTCTTCAACTCCTCTGAAAGACAAAAGTTCTGCTGACCTACTTGTTAGTGTCGACACGCTCAGACACTCGCTGAGCTTGGCCCTCCTCCGTCATCTTCTGTGTCCCTGCTCTGTTTAGGCCAAACTCTGAAGGCCTTGGAGGTGTGCCTGGGTGAAAGCCTTCCGCTTCGCCCTAGTGAATTTTGCCTTTGAGTTGGGAATTCAGGGGTTGGCCCTTTATAATTTGGGATTCTGGATGTTTGGCTGATGGGACTTTCCCCTTTCCTTGGCCTTGGAGGTCTCCGCACGTGGGCTGTTTTCCTCTGTGCTTGAGAAGTGACCAGCAGGTTGGGGTAATAGTGAAATACAAATAAGAAGGCTGTCCTGGGATTCTGGAGTGGTAGCTTCGCTGTGCTGTGCCCCGCTACGGCAAAGCACTTCGGGACATCGTTCGTCCCATTGACTTCGGTGGAGCTAATCGTCTACAAAGGTTTCCGGTGCTGTCAGATTGAGGCTGGGGACTCCCCCCACTAGTAGGAAATACTTATTTGGAATGGGCGAGTCTTCCCTCTCCTCCCCCACACTGGCAAACATCAACTGAGAGCCTGGAACGGAGTCTGATCAGAGCCGTATATCAAAAATTGGCTTTGCATACAAGACTCGGCTTAGTGTGTGTCACTTTTCTCCCTGCTGAGCCCTTCTCGGCCCTGTCCCTCAGGGAGTGGCTTTTCCCCCTGCACATGGGAGTGCTTGATAGGAGGGTGGGTCTGAGCTGTGGAGAGAGGTTTGGCTATCTGCCCTAGCTCTCTCGGTGCGTCTCAAATGCCTTCCCACCCATCTCTCGCTGCTCTTTGCAAACGTGAATGAAATCTGGTCATGCTGCTGTGAGTTGTTGTCACCACTGGATAGAGCAGGGTGGAGGAACGGAGGCGCAGATGTTTAGGGACCAGCTGGAGGTCACCCAATGAGCTGGGAGTCCAAGACCAGACTCCAGTCTCTGCGCACGAGATGACACTCCTTCCCTTTCATGGATTTAAAGGGACAACTGGTCACAGGGACAGAGAGGGTGCATTAAGGCACTTATCAGAGACTGGCCCACACCCCACTCTTGGGCATTCCACTGACTTCAGGGGCATTTCACCCGGATAACGGGAACAGCGTCCGACCCACTGTCTCTAGGGCTGGCCTCCTTCTCTTCCTCGTTCTCCTAGTAATACAGGCCGCCTTTGCCCTTGCAGAGCCTCCTCTCTGGGTGTTTCCTCTGGAGCAGCTGCGTGGCTGCTTTGTGTTATGCTGCAGATGGTGTCGGTTGCCCGGAGGGAAGGGAGCTGCCCCCACCCCCTGCGAGGCAGACAGGAAAACGCTTGCAGCTGACAGGCGCTGTGGTGGCGACAGACAGACCTTTCCCACAGTGATTGCACCAGAGAACTGCTGAGCCCTGCGCAGTGTGGACAGAGACCCAGGAGCAGCAGAAGGCAGTGTGGTTAGGAACGTGCCCTTTAAAAGCCATCTGCAGAAACCCGCTAACCCCAACAGCACAGCGTGGTGGTCCAGTCACAGGGCCTTCCTGAAGGACGGCCCTTTACCCTCACCCTGGCTTTTTCTGAGGGCTGGGCTGGGCTCCCTTTTCTCCCTGGGTTTGTCTCTCCTGGGGTCCTAGCCGTGGCTTTAACCTGTTAATGCCTGTGTGAACTGGAGTGTAGACATACTGGAGGATGGTTCACACACCTGGCTAAGATTAAACACAACTAGGAATAAATATGTTGGGCCTGGCTCAAAATGAGCAGGGACTAGTTAAAACAAATTGGAAAATTCCAGGGAAAACTAATTCCTTTTCTTCCCCCTCTCTTGTGTGCCTGTGTGCTCCCACTTCCCGGCCTCTCTCTTTTGGTTGCTTCCCTCTTCTGTCCCCTACGCCCTCTTCATCTTCAGGCAATTCTCTGGTGTGACCAAACAAACATGTTACTCTTATTAACATGGACTGTCTGTCCCAGATGTGCTTTGAAATCAAACTATCTCCTTCCTGCCATTAAACAAGGTCATTGTGCATGAGCATGTCCTTTTCCTACATGTCCACTGACTTCCTTATTCCTTCTGAACATATAAGCTTAAATCCCGATTCGTGGCCTGCTGAGCGTTGAGCTGTGCATGCCCCAGGAGCACCTGGGCTAAAGCCTGTTTGAAGTAATGGAAAGATGCCTAGTGATTTCAGTGGGCGTTGGATCTGGGCCATAATGCACAAGGCAGCCTGGTTGGCGAGCAAGCTGACTTGTGCCTTGCATCCCCTTTGGGGTGTGTTCAGCCCCGTGGCTGGCTGGAACATACGCTGCAGCCTTGGTAAGCACTACTCATAAGCAGGAAGAGGTGAATCTTTCCTCCACTCAGAGGTGTGACAAGGTGAACTGCTGGGGACAGTCCATGGCTGGATTCCTCCGGTGCAGGATGTGCTGGGCTGACTCTCTGTTCTTCCTTGCGCTGGAGGATGTGGCCTAGGCTGGACAGTCATGTCGGGGGTCAGACTTCCTGCTTTAGCCTGGCTCTGCCTTTGTACAAGCTGATTCCTCATCTGCCTTGTTGACAGCAAGACAAACCTGTGAGTTGGGGCACGTCCCCAAAGATGAGCTGACACTGCGGGGTTGCGGAAGATTTGCAATGTGAGTAGACTGATCTGCTGCAGGCTAAACTCCTGAGGGGAAGGAATGTTTCTGCTGGGGAAAGCAGAGCAAAACATGGGGTCTCTAAACCAACCTTGTCTAGTCTGAGCCCCCAGGGACGTCCCAATGTTGGACCAAGCTACTCTGACACTGGTGGAAATGCAGAAACATGCCACTGATGTTGGTGGCCTCTGGATTTAGGCCAAAAAGCTGCTGTCTTTTTCTTTCTCTTTTGGGTCTTTGTATTTAGCATATTAGTTCTCTCTCTAGAAACTTAGGAGTTCCATGTTCTGCCACAAGCTTCCTTGCATGACCTTGGTCAAGCCACTGACTGCCTCTCACTGCTGTTCCCGATCTGTAAAAGGGAGAGACTTTTCCCCCCCACTCCCACCTTCTGGCCTCAGTTTATTAAGACTGTAAACTCTTCCAGATAGGGATTGTGTGGGTGTTTTGGACAGCACCTAGCACGAGGGGGGCCTCTGGGACACCATCATCATAAATATATTTGGGAGTGACCAGTTTGATAGGATGACCTCACAGCAGCTTTAAGAGGGAGGAGAAGATGGGCTGTGATGGGGAATCTCCAGTGGTCTCTCCTGTATACTGTTCTGACTTGGTGCACCTCCCATTGCCAAGTGCTCACTCAAGGTAGCCAGATGGAGCCCAGAAGCTTTTGTTGATTATCTAAAATGACCAGAGCTCTGGGGAGGAAAACAGGTTTGACATCTTTGAAAGCTTCACTCCCAAATGATGATTGCTCATGACGGTACTGTGGTGTTCAGGAAAGGGCCAGCAAACATGACTCTTTTGGGCTTCCATATTTTCCTCCATATCATCTCTGTTCAATTTACAGAGTGAATCTAAGGTTTTGGTTTTCCCCTGCAAGCTGCTCATTCTAAAGCTCAGCTTGGGATCTGAAAATCAAAAACAGTTTTTGATTCCTGCTCATTACATCCCTTGTAACCAACAATACAGACTCTTTAATTGTGGATCAACTGGTGGCTTCATTAAAGCATAAAGCAGAACAGATTCTACAAACCAAATTGTCTTCTTGGTTACATTGGGGCAGCACTGTTTCGTTCTCTGAGGTCATCCTGGTGCATCGGAGAGGAGAATCTGGTCCCGTTTCTTCGCTTAGTCTCCTGCAGCTGTTGTGAGCTCATTTTGGGGCTGACTATGTGAGGGCCCTTCAATAACCAAAGCAGATGTGACTCTGAAGATGTGGAGGGAGCAAATATTTGAAGAATCATTTTTATAAAGTCACTTTTCTGGCCCTAAACCACATGCCCAACCACCGCTGGTGCGGTTGCTGTGAACTCAAGCATTTGCTATTGCACTGAGAAGCACCGCAGCCAGATTGTCGAACGTGCTGGGTTTGTTTCAGTTTTTCTTTACTCCTGTGCTTTTAGAAACAGGGTTTTTGCTCTGTACCAGGGTGAAACAGGAAGCGATGACTTGAAATGAGGTGGTGAGATCCTCTCTGCCTTTCCACAGCTCAGTGGCTCTCCCCTTCCCCCGTCTGCAACAAATCTCTGACTGTAGGGCTACGTTTTCCAGTGCCCCTCTGTCTGGGTGAGGCACTTCCTTGTGCCTGCTTCCAAATCCCTGGTGTAGGATGTCAGGAGGAGGGGTGGGCTATGACCCAGTGCAGCTCAGCTAGACTGATCTCACGCTGGCCTAAGGTTACCTTCCATCATGGGAGGTGCAAGATCAGGGAGCTACAACAGTATCCGTGATGCCTCTCCTGTTCCTTGCATACAAGCAGAGCTTGAGAATACACCCAGTGGCCTGTAACATGCCAATGGGCTGCGCGTTCTGCTTGGTGACGTGCAGAACAAAGCATCTTGAGAAGCCAGGGCTCAGAGGGGAAGGTGTCCCATCAAAGGCACCGTCTCTTTACATGCTGCCCAGAAATCTTTCAGAGGATGGTTTTGTGCTGAGGCCTCTGGGTTCTGTTCCCAGCTCTGGCACAGACTCCCTGTGGGACCTCGTGCAAGTCACTGAAGGCCATATTTCCCCAGGGCTCCTCAGCCAGCAGTTCCTACTGAAAATCAGTGGCTGTAGCTGAGGAGCTGCACACCTGACCACTGCTAAAATGAAGCTGTCCCTCAGGACCTGAGACGAGCAGTCAGAGAAGTGACAGTCAAACCACACTTCACTTTTCCAGTGCCGGATTGACTTGTGGAGTGTACAAGAGAGGCAGGATTGACCAGTGGTTAGGTCATTGGCCAGAGACATGGGTTCAGTTCCTTATTCCACCATAAATTTCCTGTATGACCTTGGGCATGTCACTTAGCCAGTCTATGCCTCAGTTCCTCGTCTGTAAAATGTGGGTGATGCCGTAAGAAGCAGGTATTGTAAGTGTAAATACATAAGGCTGGGAAGGGCTTTGAGCTCTACTGATGAAAAGCACTGTATAGAAAATAAGCGCGACGTTATCATGCCCGGGGGAGGAGCTGCCATGCATGGGTGATATGGAAAGCATACGATAAAAATATTAGATGCTTAAAGAGCCCTGTCCCTTCAGCCTGAGCCATGGGAGTCTGACACTCTGCAAGAAAGGTCTCCCTGCTTGGTGGCTTGTCATTGTCCAGTAAATGACCTCTTCTTCGAAATGCCATTGGACCGAATTCTGTGCTGACTGGAGCTGTGGCAAAAAGAAAACGGGCCAGATCGAGGAGTGCTTGGGTCTGGACTTCGTGATTGCTCCCAGTCTCTATCTCGCACTGAACCTAGAATGTCCATCCAAACAATTCCCAACTGGGCGAGTGTTGCTGGCAACATTTGCAGTTCTTTTGGCAGTAGCTGAGTAACGTAAAGTCAGGCCTACAAAATAAGCTTGTAAATCAACTTCTCACTTTTTTGAGATAACATCTGTCTTGGGTCTGAAATTTCCACCACTTTATTCCTTGGAGTCATGGACAAGCCCTCTTGATGCCTCCCCGTGCGTTTGGTAAGGGGGGAGTTATGAGGTCAGCCGTGCAGAAACTTGATCACTTTTGTGAACCACAAAGAGTGAAGGTTTTGCTAGGGAGGATGCAGCCTCCTGTGAACATTGGACACTGGACTGTTGATTTCGGGGGGTTAGTGTGGCGGCCAATCCAACTTTCCCCAAGGAGCGTTCGTGGCCAATGTCCTTATGCTCTGCAGAGATGTATGGAGCTTAAATCAAGTGACTTGAAACTGTCTTGTAAAGCGAAACATGGAAGTAGAGCATTGCAGGGGAGGAAGTGGGGGAGTGTGGGTAAAGTACAGAACTGGCCGTGCGGAGATCTGGGTTCTTTCCATTTTTGCTACGGACACACTGCAAACTTGGAGCAAGTCAATCCAAGTGGTTTGATCTGGGACTTTAGTAAAAATAGCATCAGGAAGGTAGGAGGGTGGGGGTTACATCTTTAGTGACTCGGTGAATTACTGTATTTCATGCGCTCAGTTTGCTAGTGTAAATGTTTGGTTTTTTCCCCTGGCAGCCCTGAATCAAGCTAAAACCTGAGTGATAAAATGGGTGCTGCTTTGCATGTACAGAGTTGCTAGGAATAATGGTTTTTCAGGCCAAATTAGGGCTTCGGCGACAGCTGTGCGACTCCAGCTCTGTCTATACCGATAGCAGCAAAATCTCCACCATTAGTGTGCTCTTCTGGTGGGATTGGGTGGTCTGCTCAACTGCTCTGGAGTTCGCAATAGTCACTCCAGCCCTGGAAGTGGCGTAGCGCTAAGGCGACCGGACGGCATTGCCATTCACCTTAGCGCAGCGTGTGGGGAGAGGTTAGTGGGCATTAGGAAGGTGACGGGTATTTTACGTATCTCCCATTGACTGCCGCCAAAAAGTGTAGACTGGGGCTCCGTCACCTTGGGCTTGTGCTGTGTCCTTGTCATCAGCGGATTGCATTGGGTGTCCTTGACTGCTGCTCAGCTCCCTTTCCCATAGCTGGGTTGGCTCTGGAGAGCCAAGCGGAGTGAAAACAAGCTGCAAATGTTGTTGCTAAAGAGTCAAAGCTCTGCTTCTCAGTACACTGAAGGGGCAGCTGTCTTGAGTACAAGAAGAGGCAGATTTCTGCTCTCGCTTAGTTCTTTTATACTGAGTAACTCCATTGCCTTCAGTGCGTTATCACAGAAACTGGGAGGGACCGTGAGAGGTCATCGAGTGCAGTCCCCTGCACTCATGGCAGGGCCATATACCCTCTTAACCCATCCCTGACAGGTGCTTGTCTAAGCTGCTCTTAAAAGCTTCCAGTGATGGAGATTCCACGACCTGACTCACACTATTGTCGAACCAAAACTGGCCCTGGGACTTTTTGGAGTAGATCGACATAATTGCCCAGCACCTCCATTTCCCCCTTCTGTACTTATTGCACTCATGGAGAAAAGAGGGTTTTAATGTCTGTATTCTGAGATCCTTGGATGGGAGAGGCGTTAGAAATACAACGTTTTTCATATCATTCGTTGTCCATCCTCCTGCTGACAGTACAGAGCAAAATAGGAAACTGTAACCCTTTTTGTTGCCAAATTTGAAAAGAACGCCTGCGGGTATTTTGCATTTAAAAACAGCAGTGCGCTCTGTAAGAATTTACTGGTGGCCTTTGCTGTTACAGTCGATTGTAAAGATTGCATGGCTGGACAAGATGAGAGCTTGGTTCACTGCCCAGAGACATGAGTGGAACGATTGCCATTGACTGCAAGGGGCTTTGAATCAGGTGATGCAAAAATGAAATATCCCGATGGCCTGACATGGATGTCAGTCGCTGATTAGGGAATGCTGGGAGTTTGCATGGTTTAACAGATTTATTTATCGCATGAGCTTTCGTGGGAGAAAATCCCACTTCGTCAGATAGCCCCCCCCAACCTTAAATGGATACTCACCAGCAACTACAGATCAAACAACAGAAACTTTAAAGCAGGAACATATCCCTGCAACAGACCACGCTGACAACTTTGCCCTCATATCTACACTAAAGACACCACCACAGGACCAAATCAAGCCACCTACTCCATCAAGGGCTCATTCACCTGCTCATCCACCAATGTGATTTATGCCATCATGTGCCGGAAATGCCCCCCTGCCTTATATATTGGACAAACAGGACAGTCTCTGCACAAAAGAATAAATGGACACAAATCTGACATCAGAAATTGCAACACTCAAAAACCAATAGGGGAACACTTCAATCTCTCTGCTCACTCTATTGACGATTTGTTAATAGCTGTGCTGAAACAGATGAATAACAAATCACAGCTTCAAAGAGAAACTGCAGAACTTGAATTTATATGTAAATTCGACTCCGTTGCCTTAGGGTTAAAGAGGGACTATAGATTTTTTTTCTCATTACAACAGGTGATTTGACCTCCCCTTCCTCTATATGCTGTTCCCCAGTGTTTGAATCCTAACATCTATTTTGATTTGCTGTTACAGCCTGACCTGATCCTATGTCATACACTTCCCTGCATTTATTTTCCTCCCATTCTGTAAGTTCCCCATCTTCAAAGCGTCTGACGAAGTGGGATTTTCTCTCACAAAAGCTCATGAGATAAATACATCTGTTAGTCTTTGAAAGTGCCACAGGACTCTGTTTCTTTGCATGATCCTAGGCGTAGTTGAGATTCAAGGCATCTGAGTTAGTGAAATGGGATGTCTGTTAACATCTGAACAAACCACAAACCACCACATTTTCTCATGTGGAAATCAAGGCACGGGTGGCTGCTGGGGAAGCCTCCACTAGTTGCTATGGAATTTGTATAGACATCCACATACGTAGTATCTGTTCTGTGTCACACTTAATCCTCCAGCTGTGCCAGGGCTTTGAACAAAATAGCCACCTCTGGGGTGTAATGGGGAGGCCGGGAATGGTTTGACAGCAGCAGCCTGCCTGGGTTGAAGACTGATTCACAGGAGAACAGTGCACTAATATTTAAAGGACGCAAATGCTCAGGAAGGAGAGGAATTCGTTGGAATAGTACAAAAGGCTAAAAGCAGGAGTAACTGTGTAAGTAAAAAGATGATTATTGGGAAGAATTTCCCATGATGAGAGCTGTTGGACTCGGGAAGAGTTTCCCAAGGGAACTGTGGGAAGCACCTTGGCTTGAGACATTTAATACTAGGTTGAACAGAACACTGGAAATTGTACTTTAGGGAATAACTCTGCATAGGCCAAATAGCTGGAGATGATTAGATGCCTTAAATTTCCCCCATCTAGCTTCTGTCACAGGTGAACAAGCTTACTTTGGAGAGGGGAGAGGCTGAAATGTGCTTGGAAATGAACAGAGAAGATCCAATGGTTTGTGAATGCAGAAGTTCCCAGAGGGTGAATCTCTTGATGGCATCACTACTACAGACAGAATGGTAGTGGTTGAAAGGTTGGAATCCTGGGCATTCCCTTTGGACAGCAGGTCCCAGGGCTGAGCGGGGTTTTTTTTATTATCATTATTATTTTTTAAAAAAACTTACTGGCAAAACTCTTGAAGTCAGTGGAACCTGGGTTTGCTGTCATGTTGATTGTTAGGACTGAGCAGATACAGATGTCCCTGGTGGCGGTGATGGTGTGAACAGAATGTTAGAACTCGGCTGTGAAGTTGAGGGAGTTGGCTGGAGAACAGAGTTTTTCTCTCTCTCTCTGTAGTCCATGTAGCACATCCAGATGGTCTCCATAAAATGGTCAAGCAGTGGAACTTTCTGTCACTTGTAGCCCAGCCCAGGACTTCTAGGTAGTGCCAGGGTCTTTTCTGATTATCTTAACATTTAAAAAAAAAAAAAAAAAAAAAATCAAGCCGCTATTGCTGGTTCCTTTAGTAGGGTTGCTGGGTTTGGTTGGATTTTTTCCTGGAGGCTTCATAACATCACATAACTTTTATTCTTTAATTCCTTGAGGCTCCAGGACAATCTGGAAGGGCTGGCAACCCTGTGATCTTGAGTGGAAAATCAACAGTGAGCAAACTTGCACACAGCATCAAAATTTGAGAGAGCAATAAATACAGAAGGATAGAGCTAATCTGCAAGGCAATAGAAAAGGGCTGCAGACAACCAAAGGGGTTGTGTGGTGCTAGTAAGTGGAAAATCCTACCTCCAGGGTCAAGAAACAACCACACAGATGCAAGTGAGGATGTAACCAACCTGCCACACCCTGTGTGCTGAGACAAGTTAATTTCAATCTTGCCTAGTAATATCCTGTTATGTATCAAGTGCTCTGTCTGTTGTAGAGGAGGCGTGGGATTGGGACTGAGAGGCTGAGGAAGGAGGTGGCCAACGAAAGCATCTATCTTCTTTGAGGCTATGTCTACACTAGCAATTTAGGTCGACTTAAGGACCCTTAAGTTGACCTAAATTACTCCCTGTCTACACCTGACTTTCATTAAGTCGATTTAAGAAATTCCTTAAGTCGACTTAATAACAACTGCCCATTAGGTCGACTTAAGCCTTAAGTCGACAGGTCGACTTAAGGATGATGTGGACAGGGAGTAACCCTTAAATCAACTTTATGAAGTTGACTTAAGGGCGGTTAGGTCAACTTAACAAAGTCGATTAAGTTGACTTAATTTTTTCTGGTGTAGACATAGCCTAAATAATTACACTGAGTTGCCTTCATTTGTAGGTTGCAAGGTGTTTCATGGTGGTGGCTAAGTGTCATTATCTCTGTTTCAAAGATGGGGAAATGAAGGTTTAGAGTGAAAGGATTTTTCCAAAGTTGCATAGTGAGCCAGAAAAAAAAAAGCTGGGAGAAAGGCCAGTCTTCTGGTTTTCGGCTGTGTGTGTGGTCTGCAGTATCTCTTTAAAAAAAAAAACAAAACACGTTGCTGTCGCAATCTCAGACTAAGCGGGCAATACACTCCTTATTCTTGATTCAATTTGCTTTAAAATATCTCATCATGTAACAAAGCAGTTTTTCTAAGGGCTTGTCTACATTAGAAAGTGTTGCTCTTAATTATACTGATAAGAAGGAACCCTTCTAAAATGAACATCTGTATTGTAGTAGAGAAGTACTTATTCCCATGCCAGAAGGGGAATAAAGGTACAGACATGGCACATGCAGTTACTTTGGTACAATCTTGGTAATCCCTCCCAACTGACGCATACATTTTTCTAGTATAGACTAGACTTTGGGATCCCTTTTCTGCAGTATCAGGTTCCAGAGGGGTAGCCGGGTTAGTCTCTTCCACCAAAACAAAGAAGGAATTCTGTGGCGCTTTTAAAGACTAACAAGATTATTTATCGCATAAACTTTCGCAGGTATAATCCCACTTCATCAGGTGCATGGACTGATGTTGCTGTTTGCTGCTGGTAACTGACATTTGCTATAAACAAACTTAGACCCTCCCACATGGCCACGCGAATGCGTTAAATGCAGTCGTTGACCATTGTTCCTAGTGGATTTCTGCCCTGGAAGTGAATGACCCATTTTTTTTTTAATTTTTAGAAGAAATTTGGCCTCTTCTTCTTGCAGTCTTTTGGCAAGTGAGGGGTTTTTCAACCCTTAACTGTAAGTTGCGTCTCAAGTCTCCAGCGACTGGTCTTAGATAAGTTGCTATGTTATCAAAAAACAATACCCAATTCTCTTTTGCAAATCTAGCTACTTATTTAGGTGCCTAAATGTGGGCCAGGCTGCAGGTGTGGGACTCTCCTGAGAATTCCAGCCTACATGGCCAGACTTTTGAAGGAACTCAGTGCACTGGAAACCTAGCTCTTATTCAGGTGACTAAATGGGAGCTGATTCCTTCTGAAATGTAAATCCGACTGGCTAACACAGGCACGTTCCTGAACCTTCCCTCAGCAGTTCTCAGACAAGCCCAAACACTGTGCGCGTATCTACTTCGCTGATCTGTGGTCAGTTGGTTCTCTTAGGCTATGTCTACACTTGGAAATTTAGGTCGACTTTAGCTAAGTCGACTTAGCATGTCTACACCTAAATTTAAAGTCGACTTTGTGGGGGATTTACACAGTTGACCTAGAGCATCCACATTGGATGCCTAGGTTGACTTCTAGGGGCTAGAGGGACCTAGGGTAGGTCTACGGGGGTAGGGGGGCACCCCTTGCCCAGTGCCAGGGGGCTCAGCCTTTGCCCCATTGTACATGGGTACAATGGGGCAGAGGGGGACAGGGACCCTGGCAGGGCATAGGGGCAGGGTGGGCAGGGCTCTGCCCTGCCTTGTGGGGGGGGCATGCCAGGCTCCCCCTGTTCGCCCCCCGCCCCCTGCAGGGAGGCAGTGATGGAGTCCTGGAGTAGCCCTAAGTTGACTTAGGGCTACTCCAGGTCTACACTGGCTTAAGTCGACTTGAAAAAGTTGACTTAAGCCTAAAGTCGACCTAAAAGGAGGTTTAATAAAGTTGACTTAATTTTCATTAAGTCGACTTAAGCAACTTGCTTAAGTCGACTTAAGGACACTGTAGTGTAGACGCAGGGTAAATTAAGTCGACTTAATTTACAAGTGTAGACGCACCCTTAGAGTGGCAGAGCCAGCTTGGCCCCTAGGTGAAAAATGCGGCCATCTTTGTGTATGTGGCTCAGCATAGAAGAGCAAATGAGGGATCCTTGAGATCTGGGACAAATAAGTGATGGGAGACAACAGCTTCCAAAGAGTGGTTGGTCTTCTCCTCTTTTTCCCTCCTCTAAAAAAAAATCTCAGGAAAACAATGAGTGAGGAAGACAAGCTGTGCCTGTGTGCTCAGTAGGTGTCCAACTTCAGCCCCGAACCGTCTCTGCCTCAGCGTTACACAACCCTCACACGCTCTGACTTCATTGCTGTGTTTGCTAAGGGAACTGCTAATCCAGTCAGTTCCTCCATCCACCGCAGCTCCCTGGACTCCCACACCCCCATGACTTGACACAGCGGCCCCCGCTTAGCTGTCAGCCCCTGGACCCAGCCGGATGTCGGGGAGCCAGACGGGCAGCCATGTACGTTGCAGCTGAGCTCCCAGCCTGGAACAATGGAGCCATTGAGGGCTGGAGCCAAGGGTTAGACTCTGACTGCCCAGGCTGCGGGCTGCGGATGAGAGAGCTGAAGCCTGCTTGTTCTCTCCTAACCATATTACAGCCCAAAATAGGAGCCTGGTGCAGATTCTCAGGCTGAGTTGCTTCAGCTGAAGGCCGGGTCTTGTTTGTGCACTGGGCTTTTTCAGCGTATTTATGGATCTGAGGCAAAGGCGGGGGGAGAGGGGGGGTTAGCCATTGCATGTATTTATTTTTTCATGTTCAGAAAGGACACTGCTTATTTTTTTTCCCCTAATTAAGAGGCTTAATCTTCCCTGGGAACTCTGTCCATACTCAAGAGCTATGAAGGCCTGTGTGGGAGTGTGTGCCAGTCATGTCAACTCGCCTTCCAGTGTGGGGGGCAATATGGCCTCTCTATCTGAGCAGCAGACTTGGCACCCTCTGAGACCGCAGAAGTGGGGATGGCTGCTGGAGAGGGAAGTGCTCCAGGGAGAGGTTAATGGGCAAACGCTTCTGACCCATCAGGCAAGGTGCACCTGTTTTTTGTGTGTCGGCTACATTTGGTAACAAGAACACCTCACATTGCTGTCCTGCATGAGGGAACCTCAATCCTGCCCTGGGTCCTACCGTGCTCACGACTTCCCTTGTGCGTCCTCTCTCTGTGTAAAGAGACTTCTCCAGACTGGCCTGCAAATTGGGAGACCCAGCTTCTTCTTTTTTTTTTTTGCCTCTGCCACTAACCTGCTATGTAACCTTTTCCAAGTCCCTTCATCTCTTCGTGCTTCTTTCCCCTCCAAGCTGTTCTGTCTTGCCAGTCTAGATTGTGAGCAGTTTGGAGGCAGGGAGTGTCTTACTGTAGCCTGTACTGTCTAGTAAGGCCCCAGTTTCTATTTGAGTGCGCCGGGGCAGGCATCTAGCTGCTACGGTGGTACAAAAATCAGACAGAGTCAACAACAGAACCCAGGTCTCCCAGTCCTGTATCTTACTCACAGAGCCAAGATGCAGGGATTCTGCTATTCTCTCCCCTTCCGACGGGAATATAGAGCTATACATTTTGGATCACCCTTCGGTGGGGTATTATAGAGGGTAACTCTTCCTGTCAACCATCTAATAGGGTTTTCTGAGTTCATATTAAAAATAGTGGTGAAGATTTTTAAGCCCAATGATGATCAGATACATGATGCTCAAAGGACAGCTGTTTCCCAGACACCTTTTTGCAAATGCTTTCAAAAATTAATTCAGGAACTCGTGTGGCTAGCAACTGGTGGTTGGTGCCTGGGACACCAGGTGCAGCTGTCCTCGTGCTCTGGGGCAAGCCTGAGGTTGCATGTGTTTGCCCTTTGCCCCATGGGCTGTGTGCTGGCTGTGCCTGTTGGCTGGTAGGCTGCCTGGCTCGTGTCCTGTGGCAGGGTTGATGCCATCGCTAGCCTTATTTTTCAGCCTGGAGAACAGGCTCCAGGCTTGGAGAGTTTGTTTTGTTAGGTCTTTTGGGCAGTCTTTTCTGCATGTGTAATTCATGTGCATGTGTGTGTAACCCCCTCTGATTGCTAGAACATAGGGAAGGGTAAGAGTTTACTAGAGCTACTGACATATGGAGTTGCTCCTTTGGGTCCAGTGGCAGATACTGGTTACTTTTTGAGCTAGAACAGGGGTGTCAAACTCATTTGCTAAGGTGGGCCAGATTTGACTTAAATGTGCCTCAAGTGCGCCATGCATACCATAAATCGAAATACTGCGGCACTCTTGCGGCGTCGCGGAGTGCTGCATATCAAAACTGCACTCCATGATACCTCTCTCTATCTGCCGCCCCCCCCACGGAGATCTGTTTTGTGGAGTGCAGTCTTGCATGCCCAGTGCTCCGTGATGTTGCAGGACCTGAAACTCTTGCGGCATTGTGAAGTGCTGGGTATGCAAGACCTCTCTCTCTCTCTCTATGCAAGACCTCTCTCTCTCTCTTTCTCTTAGAGAAAGAGTGCACTCCCGTCGAGTCCGGATGGAAGAGGCCGCATGTTTGACACCCCTGAGCTAGAAGTTTTGGGTTCAAACCCAGTGAAGTGATGGTTAGAAATTGTGTGAGGGAAAGCCTTGGCTGATGGAGGAAGAGGATCTAAGTTCTCCCCCTGTTGCTCTACTCTAGCTTATTCCTGTCTAACTTAATTTCATGAATTTTTTGGTGGTTAACATGATAACCTGTGCTTCATAAAATGGTGTTCTGCTTTGCAATTGCAATATCTATTGCTCACGACTACATTTAACTTATTCTGGCGTTACGTTGTGACACCTTATGAAAGGTGCTATTGAAAAATAAAGCTCATTATAAGGGTGGTGGGTGTGTTTGACTTACCTGTATGTTAATTGGGTGTTTATAATTAATTTGTGCACTGCTCCTGGAGCTCCTTGGTGAGCTGGGAAACTTAATAAATCGAGGCTGGGATTGTCAAAGGAACCTCATTTCCATTGAAGCTCAGTGTCTTGGATACCTAACTCCCCTAAGCTTTGAAAATCCCATACCTAGATAATATGGGGAAGGGGGTAGGCAGAGAAACTCCTTTGTTGTGGTGGGAGAAGTAACAGTGAAGGCTGGTGCAGGTATATAGCTTCCTATTGTCCATTCTGTAACAAGCAAACAATAGGCACCTTCTGTGCTTGGAGAACTAGTTCTTGGGCAGCAACAAAGGCTGGGAGGCTGTCTGAGTGTCCTCTGTCCGAGTGCTAACAAACACTTGATATCTGGGCAATGTCTGCTGTGGCATCTTCCATACTGAGCTATCTGGAAGTAGAGTATAGTGGTGCTTGGCCAAGCCTTGTGAATGCCCCCTAGAAAATGGAGAGAGGTGCCCTGTCATCCACAGACTTTACCTCCTCCGGGCTCTTCAAGAGCTCCAGTAACAGCTCCTCTAGGTGCCTTTAAAAAGGACCAAACCTACCCCCTCATGAGATGGATCTCATCAGAACCTGATGGCCTCCCTCAGGGCAGTGCTGTGCTGTGTTGTGAAAATAAGTGATCGGGGGCAATCTGTAGGCAAGTGTTGGTTTAGTGTTTGCAAAATGAATGTGTAGGTGTCTGATTTGATCTGAAATTCAGGCAGGTATTCGCTGTCCTCCTGTGGCTCCCTGTTAGCTCCTGAGGGTGAATGCCAATTTACCAGTTAAGACAGCTCACGCACCTCATTCCCTGTATGTCATTCTGATCTCTGACTCTGGACGCCTGCGAAGATTTCAGTGTTCCCATCTCCCCACAGTGACTTTGAAGCTGAGTGACTACAATTAGCCCCCCTAATCCGTATTTAGAGTACGCAGTTAAAATCAAAGTGGCCTCGATTTTTAAAGATGCTGGTCATCTAGTTCCCACTGACTCTGAAAATCAGGCACTTACTTCTGGCTTTTGGAACTTAACTTTGCACCTCCAAGTTGGAAAACTTTGGCCTGGGTCTGATTCTGACCAAACTTATGCTGGTGTAAATCAGAGTCAACATCACTGATGGCTCTGGTGCACAAGTAAAGTGAGGTGTGGCTAACTCTAGTGGCTTACATTTCACAACCAGGTATGCGTGTGCGCAGCTCCTAGCGAAATCCAGAGAAATCTCCCAAGGATTGGACTTGTTCTGTTTATATTCACAAAATGCAAAAATCCCGAAGGATTAAGGACTGGTTTCTTTAGGACTACAGGGCCCATGGGGGTCCCTCTCCTTTCCGCACAGAAAGTGCAAGATAGAGCAAGAAAACTTTCCAACCGAGTCCTTCTAGTAAATCTCCTTGCGTGCTCCAAAAAGCGCTGTTGTTACAGCTGTGCAGTTGACTAGGGAGGAACCAGCTTGGAAATGAAATGTCTGCTGATGTAACAGCCGCTCAAGATTAGAGGGCTTGTGTGCTGGAGCTGGGGAAAATATCTTGATGTCCCCTTCCCCAGGTTCTAGCCTGTCGTTTTCTGGTCCGTTTGGAGCTGGTCCCTCCTACCTCTCTGTGTGTCTCACTGGTCTATCCCCGCCCCCCTGTTGTGGCCGAGCACTCTGATTGGCTGGTGTTTCTATGGTTACCGCAGCTCCTAGGGGCCCAGGAAGAGCAGTTGGATGCAGCAGGCAGACACATGTCCCTCTGGATCATCCAGGAGGAACTTGACAGGGAGAGAGTTTGTGTGTGTGCGCGCTAGAACAGGAGACAAAGAAAGGAGGGGAGAGAGAGAGAGCACGAGAAAGGAAACCTAGTGTGTACTGGGTACCAGGGTTGCCCCCAACAGGTTATCCTCTGAACAGGCGTTCCAAAAAAAAAAAAAAAAAAAAAAAAAAGGCAGCGAGATTGAAAATTGCCGTTTGGTGCCAGGCTAGCCGTGACATCTGACAGGCTTCTTTTCTGCTGCAGCAGACACCCAAGCAAACCAAGCCTTGAGCATCACATGAGTCTGCCCCAGTACCACTTCTCTGAGCTGCTTTCCTCTTCAGGGAGCTCATCTCAATGCGACTTTAGAGCATCCTTTGTTTTTAAAGCCCCCCCCCCCCACTAAAAGTATGGATGAGACTTAGCCATTTTCAAATATTTTATCAGCCCCATTTGTAAACGGGTCCCAGCCCAGTCTCTGATTCCACAGCTGCACTTTTGCATCCGTGACTAATTTTGCAGATGTGTTTGCCCTGGCAATGTACTGCTGGTGTAAGTGAGAGGATCAAGCCATTTAGCTGCCTGATTTGCAGGTGCTGTTGCCGGGTTAATGGTAAATCCTGTCACTTGCATCATCAGTTGGCTGTGGCCCACCGAGATACGGGTGTAATGAATAGGGCCTGCAAACCGAGAAGCTGCCTTTCAAAATCAAGAGCAGTTATTTTTTTGAAAGACTCTTTGCAAGTCTTAGTTCATTAGTCTTCTCCCAAACCCCGTGAGACAGGGAAGTGCTGATCGTGGTGGGCTCTCTGGAAGTGAGCACACAGTAAGAAGCATCTGTCTAGTTTTCATGTAATAGGGGCACGAGAATGGAGGTGGAAGTGATGGACTGGCCTAGGGGTCTTGACTTTGATCTGCTCAGGCGCACAGAGGGACCAGAAACCTCCTTTAAATCCCCAGGTGAGGAGGATCCTTGACATGCAGAGTCCCCACTAGGCGGACAGGCAGCTAAGCTGGCCTTGCTACGTTTCCCTTCTGGCTCAGAGGTATTTGGTGCCCAGGGGCTATAGCTATGTGTGCATTGGAGGGGGAGGAATACAGCTGGCTAGACATAGGTGGGTAAAGGGACTTTTAGCTATCGTTGCAGCCTGGGTTTCCAGGAGCAGCAATGAATCCCAATAGCACTAAGAGGCTGGATGCTATCTGTTACTCTCCCACATAGCTGCTGTAGAAACCTCAGTCCTTTATAACAGGCCACGCCGGCACAGGAGGGCCTGGGAGAGGATGGCCTGGCCTACCTGTGGGTCTGCTGGAAGCCTTTTATCCTCATGTAGACAGACCCTTTGTCCTTGCCTCTCCTGCCCCATTTTTGGGTGTGGGAGTCCTTCCTGGCCTAGAGACCACAACTCGTCTGTGTGTGGGTGGGTGGGAGAGAGAGAGAGAGACGGGTGGTGCATGGGCAAAAAGGCTCTTTTTGCATCTTCACCCACGCAGGGACAAGGCAATGAGCCGTATGGAAAAGAGAGGCTGAGTTGGCTGACTCGACATCTGGGCTTCCTGGGAATGTCGTAGGACAGCAGTGAAACTAGTGTTTGACCTCACATGAGTCAGTCACTTTCCTTCCAGCTCACTCCTTCCCTGCTCTTCACTTGTGGTTGTATTCTGGCCTGAGATTTGTGCTTTGTACCAGGCTGATCTGCCCTAGGAGCCAGAAAAATATATCCAGGTGACTTCTGTAGGTAGCGGTGAGGTACCAGAGCCAGTTTTAGCCAAAGTTAATAGTCTGCTCTGTGTGTGTGTGTGTGTGTGTGTGTGTGTGTGTGTGTGTGTGTGTGTTTTAAGAGGACGTCACAAGGAAAGTAGTAGAATCCAGTTGATGTACTGATGAGTCTAATTCCTGAACTCCCTGGGTCAGGTACCAGCATGAACTAGAATCCATGTAAAACCTGAGCTGGATCCTCTGGGATTGGTCTTTCTAGTTCCTAGGTCCTGATTGGGAATCTGTAGGTGTCATCCTAAGGGCATTCCAGCTGCCTGTTCCATCATTTATGTGCTTGATGCTGTACAAAACGTAAGCCCAGCAGCCTTGGAAAATTGTCAAGAAACTTCACCAGCCTGGGGTAGCAAAAGCACTTACCCAGTCTTTAGGAGGACAGTCTCTGCGCCAAAGAATCAATGGACACAAATCTGACATCAGAAATTGCAACACTGCAAAACCTGTAGGGGAACACTTCAATCTCCCTGCTCACTCCCTTGACGACTTGTTAATAGCTGTGTTGAAACAGATGAATAACAAATCACAGCTTCAAAGAGAGACTGCAGAACTCGAACTTATATGCAAATTTGACTCAGTTGGCTTGGGGTTAAACAGGGACTATGGATTTTTCTCGCATTACAACTAGTGATTTGACCTCCCCCTCCTCTATGTGCTGTTCCCCAGTGTTTTGAATCCTAACATCTATTTTGATTTGCTGTTACAGCCTGACCTGATGCTATGTCATACACTCCCCTGCATTTAATTTCCTCCCACTCTGTAACTTTCCTATCTTCAAAGCGTCTGACGAAGTGGGATTTTTCTCCCACGAAAGCTCATGCGATAAATAAATCTGTTAGTCTTTAAAAGTGCCACAGGACTCTGTTGTCTTTCTACAATAGACTAACACGGCTACCCCTTTGGAATTTGTCTTTTACTTGTCAGCCAAAAGGAAAGGATTCCCTCCAAGGGGAATCGAATTTGGTAGGACCAAAGGAAGCAAATGCGAAAGCAGTGTGGTGGTTTTACAACATGGCCATTCCACAGGGAAGTGCTTTAATGGCCCCAGTAACATTTGGACTTTGTGTATGGGTGTGTATGTATAAAAATAAGTAAGTTACAAACATACTCTGAGTAGTATATTCTTTGGTGTGGGAACTGTTTGTACGGCACCGTGTGGCCCTGATCTTCCTCAGGGCTTCTCTGTTCTTGTGGTAAAGCCCTCACTGATCTTTACAAACGCCGAGTTCCCTGTTTCCGGTGCGGTGGGTAGGTAGGTATGCCAGGCTTGACAAACGGGGAAGGCGGGATGCAGTAACATGGCCAAGGTCCCAGAAGATGTAGCCCTGGAGTCCTGACTCCTAGCTCGCTGCACTGACCACTAGCCATGCACATTCTGGTGTTAGGGAGGGAAGGAATTCCAGGATCCATGTGTTTGGTGGGAACAAACCTGAGTACTCTGTAGGCTGCAGTTGAGTCAGAGAGCTGCATCTGATGCTTTCCTTGTCCTAGCAGAACGCAGCATGAGCCCAGAGCTTTGAGTCACCGGCCTGGTCTTTAGGCTGCTGGGACTTGCAGAGGGAGAAGCGATGTTTACCCTTCCTGTTCCCGTCGTCTCAGGCAGGTTAAAGCGCGATAGGAAAGGGCAGATGCAGCTCCTCTTAGACAAGTCTCTGCAGGTGGGGTGGGAACCACTTGGTGCGTACATCTAGTCTCTGTGCTGGATTCTCTGTTCCATGCACACAGCTGAGGCCTTATCCTGCTGCAGCTGAGCAGCTTTTCAGGTGGATGTAAACAGCTGGGCAAATGGGGTCATGGTTCTCAGGGGCTCTCAGTGATGGATCTGTGAGAGCCAGGGCAGATTAAGACATGCTGAGGCCCTAAGCTATGTCAAGGTTCAGAGGCCCCATACCATAAAAAATAAAGAGGAAAAAAGTGTATTACATTATAGTAGAAAGGGTAATGAAAAATAAATGATAAACTGTTATATTTGCATATATATATAGGTAAAGATGAAACGAAAAACTATTAAATAAAACATAGCTCTTTCAAAAAGCCTTATTTGCATTATCAATTTCAATTATGATAAATCTCCTTAGTTATCTCTGACATATTTAGAGGCCCCTCATAATGTGAGGCCCTAAGCCTTAGCTTACTTGACTTGTGCCTAAATTCGGCACTGGTAAGAACCTTGTGCAGGAAGAGGGAATAGCATTTGCCATGTCTCTGGGATGCGGAATTGGGCTCCCATTTTTACAGCTTCTCGAAGTTCTTCCATTGAAAAGTTGTGGTTTTTCTAACTTGGAAAAAGTGAAAATTGGGGAGGGGAATGAAAAATGGGTCTGTTTTGGCCCCTGCCAAAGGGGAAAAACTTTGAAAAATTAAAAGTGAGAAATACATTCCTCCACACACACTCTCCCACAGCTGCCTCCCCTCGCCCCAGATAATAAATCCACTCTGCTCTAGTGTCTAGATGGGAGTGTTCCAGTGCAGGTAAAACCATGGTGATTTGAGTTAAGAGCTCGTGGCTGTAGTTAACCTCCCCACTCATGTCTTTCTCAACAAGCTTGTCTCTGCATTGCTCTATTGTTTCCCAGGTGCCTTGCAGAGACACAGACATGTAGCTCCAAAGCTGACCGTGGACACAGGTATATGGGCACTTGTAAGGATACAGTCCACATTATTCCCTCTGCTTTTTTCTAGCTGGGCTCTACATCAGAGTGTTTTTTGTTTTTTTTTAAATATTTAATCCTCCTTAAGGCAGAGCCTTGTGCAGAGAGAAGCTGGGGAGAAATCAATCTCTAGCACAAGTGAGCTTCCCTGGGTTGATTGAATGTGGGGATGACTTTGAATAGACTTGTTGGCTTTGACTGGAGAAACTTTCCTGTCCAGTGAGAAGGAGCAATCTCCAGCCAAGAAGGGTCTGCCAGTGTTTTTGGGACAGACTTGGTGAACAATCCAACCTGAGTGCCCTGGTTGGACGTGATCACGCAGGTGCAGAATGTTTTGTGTATTAACAGCCAACTAGTGCAGAGCTGCCATGGGCAGGTAGCCTGAGCCTGCGTTCATGAATCCTGTGGACACGACTCCTGCCTAGGGTTAAGGGAGAACTTGCAGCATGTAGTTAAGTGCCTGTTAGCCTGATGAGGAACCCATTTTCATCTCTATTGAGGTTTCCACTGTCCTCTCACCCCCTGTCTCGTGTTACCTTCATTGCAAAGGAAGTGACATAAAAAACATGGAGCACCCCACCACATGGCACCAAGGGCCCTGCATTTGGCTTATCTTGCTTGTGCCCCTATGCAGCATCCAAATGTGCTTAAGCGTCACAGCCATCTGGCTCATAGAAGGCCCTGCAGGATTCCGGCTGTGAGGTCCTTGGGTGGTGTGCGTACAGCACGCATGCAGGGCCTAATTCACTGCATCGTATGTGAGGTTCTTTCTACCCTAAGGTCAGATCTCCAGCTCATCTGGAAACGTTTTATTTTCGAATGGACTTTTAGAGGGTGAGATGTCATCTGTTCAGTGTAACAATTCAACCCATACTTTGCCTCTCAGATCCCATACACTGCCCCACAATCACAATTCCAGCTTGCCGCTGTCCATGTTGCACCTAGTCTATAGAGAGGGCTTCACCTGCCTGGGGTTTCCCTGTAGCCCCTTTCCTCAGTCATGGCTATAAAGATAGTCTCTGTCCATCTGTCAGGCCTTTTTTCCACTGGGAAATCTAGAGCCTTATTGGCCTAGCCTAACCCTAGGGTGTGAGCGGGGTTTATCCATGGCCAGCTGGCATGATGCTAAATATGCCTTATCCCCGTCTACAATGTCTATAAAACACCATGGTAGCTACAATGATTCTTCCAGGTCATGTTCTGATGTGACCAAATTGGTCTAGCGGACGCCCCCTCCTCCCTGGGGATTTAAGGATCTTTTCCTTGCTTAGAACTGCAGCCTGGAAATCAGCCGTATGCATGCGGGGCTGAGGTCGGTTCAGACTCTCTGTCGGTGGCAAGCAAAGGGATGGTGGAAGTGCCACATTCCTGCTTTCTGTGGCATCATCATTGGGGCAGATCCCAAAGGGCTGTGGCTTGCTTGTCCATTTGGTGCCACCCAGCTCGTTCCGCAGGGTACTGGAATGGCCCATAGGCCAACTTCCCTGTAAACGCCCTCGGGAAGAGAACGTACCACCTCAGAGGGCCTAAAAACCGGAGAGCGCAGTATTTCTCAGTCTGAAGGTCTCTTCTCTCCCCTCTTAGACCAGCTGCCAGGGCCAGAAAAGGGGAGGAGGTTCATGGTGATTTCTAGCAGCAGACTCACATCACATCCTTGGAGGAAAAAGCAGGGGATGCTTTTAGGCAGCTGTGAATGCTAAGGAAAGAGGTAGAGCCTACTTCCTGGTTGGCTTGCGTGTTGTATGGTGCGTTACACCACTACAAAGTGGGTGCAACTCAGGATGGTAGTGTTCTGTTAACTCTGCTCTGGTGAAAATGACTCTAGCCTCTCTGGGGGTGTCTACACTGCAATTAAACAGCCTCTTGCTGAGTCCAAGTCAGCTGGCGTGGGCCAGCTGTGGGTTTTTCTGGCCGCACTGAGGTATCCTCATGTCTCAGGGATTGTGGGCGTTGGGGGAGAAACTCAGACAACGCAACTGGGCCAATGTCCTCAGCTGTTATCCATTGATGCAGCTCCACTGAATTCACAGTAGTTCTGCTCATTTCCACAAACTGATCCGGCTCACGGAAATGTTTGTCTGGAATGGGTTGGGGTCCGCTAACAGGCCCCAATGCTGTTCCCAGTGTGAGAAAACAGGAGCCGTTTTCCCTCAATTAGTGTTGGGCAGCCTGTTGGTGTGTGGGCAAAAGGTATGGTTATGAGCCACAGATGTCTCCCCTTTCCCATTTGGGGTGAAATTCAGGGTCCCCCTCTAAGCATGAAGTTTGTCAGCTGTTCTTTGGGGACAGGGCTGATCCCACTTATGCAGTGCCCAGGCCTAATTCCCTGGAAAGTGACAAAGGTTCTACCGCGTGCTTCCTCCCTTTATCCCCTGATGTCTTTGCATGGTGCCAAGGTGGCTGATCTGTGGAGGAAGAGGCTGTGAAACTGTCATGCTTTTGAAGTGGCATTTGTTTTGTTTGCAGGGAAACAGCCATTTTATTCCCCAAGTAGCTGTAGCTTGTTAAAGGAGAGCTGTATCCTGTACTCTCTCATCCAGGTTTTTCCTCTATTCTTTAATTACAAGAGACTGGGCCAAAAATCCAGTCAAGCAGCTTTTGATCAGGCCCCAAGTGCAAGTCTTGCTTTGTGTGTGTCAGGAAACATGACAGGAATCCCAGCGACGAGGCTGGGATATAAATCAACCGCAGCATCAGGTTTGCAGCCGTAAACTCTGCACCGTGGATAAATGCACAGGCAGATTTGAATGCACGGCAATTTAAATACAGCAAGAATGTCTGATCTGATGCATGCTCGTTTCACAGATTTTTAGCTGTACGTTTTCTGTGCGACATCTTGCAAACTTAGTCCTGAAGGCAAGTCGTCCATGGCAGAGATGCATCTTTCATGTTAGAGTGGTGTCCAGTGGCCCTAGTTAGGATTGGGACCCTAGTGGGCCAGGTGGTACATAAAATAGAGCTACTGTTACTGCCCTGGAAAGCTTGGAGCCTAAAGAACACGGAGGAGTTGCTTCCCTGCTTCCTTTACATTTTTTGAAGAGATGATTATCGGGGTGAGGAAATCACGGCCGCATGGCGCTGGGAGGAGAAGCAGGGTGCGGTTCCGTCACCGTCGGAAATGTGACGGCGGTGTGGTAGGCATGTCAAGCCAGCGGTGGCCTGGCTCGAGTGGGAAGCAGCAGCTGTGAAGATGTGGCAAGAAGGCCCAGCTGATCCGTCCAGGACTCTGGGGATTTACTTGAAGGGCTGTTCTGTACCGTGTCTGCCTCATTGGTGCTGGTGGAAGCTGCATTGACGCTAGCACAGCGGTGTCTACACCTGTTCCAGTCCCACTTCTTATTGCAGTGTAGCTGGACCCCTTTGAGGGCTAGGCTCCATCCAACTCCTCTTGGAGTCAATGGGAGTCTTTCCTTACTGACTTGAGATCTGCTCTTAGGCTTCATGTTGGGCTCCTCCCCAAAGAGCGTGGTCCTGCTCACTGGCGGCGTAGGTCAGAATGTCGCCCAGATTAGACCTGGGCATTATTGCTGTGAATGGTTCCTGCATGTTCTGAATGGGCAAAGGCCTGAGCGCTCCCTGGCATTTCCAGTTGGGGTTCAAAGTGCTGCATGCGGGCCGAGTAAAGGTTAGACGCTGCAAAGAGCTGAGCAGCCTCCACTCCTGCGCAGCTCAACAGGAGTGCGGGGGATTGATACTGTGCAGACCCGGGCCTTAAGAGCATCAGCATTTAGCCTGCCTAAAGACTCTGGGATTTGACCTGCTGGCTGCCGTGTGCCAGATCCAAGGCCCCTGGAGCTAGTCTGGCCATGTTCTGGGAACACATTTTAAGAAGACCGCTTTATACAACAGCATCCCTCTGTAGCCAATAGCCAGGGTCTGCAGGTCTGCTGGGGGGGGAGGGAGGGAAGGGGAATTAAATGGACTCAACTGACCCCCCTCCCCAAAGTTGCCAAAGCCAAACAACCTCCTGGGGAGCTTAATTCCCTCTTTCCCTAGCTCTCCAGCATTAGGTGATTTGTGGGGGAAGCTTTTCTGTTTAAAGTAAACTTTGTGTGTGAGAGAGAGAGAGAGAAACTGTCAGTCAATCCCATTGCTGAAACAGGGCATGATCAATAGAGTCCTCTCTGCTCTTGTCTCTGCACATATTCCTGTCCCCCTCCCCTTGACCCTGTTTAGAAATCTCAGGGCAACGCCTCCTAGATTCTGCCTCCCCCTCCAGCCCCATTCCCCAGTCCGTTGCTCCTCCAGCCCCACTCCTTCCAGCCTTCTGTCTCCTGAGTTTCAGTTGTAATAAACAAAGCTCTAGGCGCTGATTTGGGTCTGCAATGACACCTTGTGTTATTAGACAGCACAGGACGGACTTCACAGGACGGGAGCTTGCTCTCTCTCTCTCTCTCTCCGATTGCATTGCCTGCCGCCTGCAACAAGCCTCGTTGGCGGCGATGGGTGGGTGGATTGGAGCAGATGTCACTTCTGCTTCCCAGCCGTTGTCGGAGTGCTGAGCTCCAGGCACCCTGTGCTGAGCATAGGGTCCTGGGGGCACTTGCCAGGAGACGCCGTCTTGTGTGCTTTCTATTTCCTTTTCTATTTCTCAAAAAAAAAAAAAAAAAAAAAAAGGGAAAGGGAACAGCTGTGGGCAGGTAGATTGGGGTGCAAATGTGGGGTGGGAGGAGTATTGTACTCAGGGCCCAAGTTTGTCATTGTCCGGTGGCCTCTTTTCACATATGGCTGGGCTGGCAAAAAGCTAGGCTTAACCCTTCCTTTTCCCATGAACTACCCCGGCTCAGGGGCCCTCTGTGTCTGCTGGAGCACACTTCCTCAGCCCCGTGCTGGTCAGGGCAGCAGCTCCGGGTGAAGGGGTCGTTCTGAGGTGGGTGAGTGGAGACAGGGCAGGGCCAGGAGTGGGCACAGGGTAGGTTGGGGGGTGGCTGTGACGGGGCTGTGGCTGAACGGCGCTCTAGTTCCCCTGGCAGGAGAAGCTGTTTTCAAGCAACGATGTATGTTAAGCCAGCCCTTGGTGCTGAGAGTTGACCGTGTCCCCACAGCCCCCGAATGGGGGGCATCTGAGCTGTCTCCTCTCTCTGGCCCTGTGCCGACTCCCGACCCTAATACATGTCTGTGCAGAATTTGTGCGTCCATCTGGAGTTTGCTAGCACTGGGCTGCCACATACGTGACTGCTTGGTGCAGTTAACCACTCTGGGCACAACTGCTAATTCGGTCTCCCTCAACCTTAATCGGTCACCTTCCATCTCTCTGGGGGGTGTCGTAATACGTTAGCTCTTTATCTCCCCCCCCTTCACCTCTCTGAACTTTGTACCCACGGGCTGAAGTCGGAGCAATGAATCCAGCCCAGGGAGGCAGGTTACCGCTCTCCCTAGCTGTGGAAGCTGAGACACAGGGAAGGGAACCTCACTGAGTAGCGGAGCTAAGAACAGAATCCAGGCCTGGGCAGGGTGTGCTGATAGCCGGGGCAGGATTTCACCCTGCAAAGCCTGACTCCTAATTCCGATGCTGCCTAACCACTAGCCAGCACTCCCTTCCTGTCTGCTTATTGTACCCATTGTGTGTGTTGACAGGGCGGTGTCCGAAGCATCCTTCCTTGCTCCCTTATCCTGTCTCTTCGCACGTCAGCTCTTCTGGTTAAAACTGCCGTCTGGGCGGAGGCAATGAGAAAGTTGCAGGTCTGATAATGACATGCGTAGCCCTTTGCTGTATCTTATTCTCTCACCAGGGGACACCCCCGGGGCCTGCTCTTGTTTCAGGTTATGGTTGTGTACCGTAAGACACGCTAAGACACACAGACTGTGGCCATATGCACACGCTCACACACAGGTGATAGACGTCACTTCCCCCGGCCTTCTTTCTCCAGCCCTTCTGGGTTTCAAGGGAACGTGTGGGTGCTGAGTGCTTTTTCAGCAAAGGAGGAAGATGGGAACTCGGTTAGCTGCCAGTGAGTGTAAGTGGGTGTAAGGGAAGCACATGATGAGAGGAGTGTGCATGTGCACACACTTTGGGGTGTGTTGGTAAGTGAGGGATGGCACGTTTTCAGGGCAGGTCTTGAAATGTTGTGCAAAGCATACTTTGCACAGAGCCTGAACCCAGTATCACACTGTGCAGTTGCTGCTGCTGGTCCAGAACACTTCCATGGTCCGGGTGGGTCCGTACTGTGATAACCAAGGTTCTGCTAAGGTTTCTGTGATGTATCCCTTTTCTTTCCCCAATGGGCGTCAAACTCCAGGGCGAATTCCTTCCAGGTGAAAACATGGTAGGTTGTAGTCAACACACTGAATTCTTTTCTTGACCATGTTAAAAACCATAAGCAATTCATACTCCCCTTGGCTTAGCTGTTCTGCCGATGTGGAATGCGTTTTCCGAGCTGGGCCTGCAGTTTGATGGCAGTGCCATTTTCTGCTCCTGGAGGTCCCCATATTAGGAATCTGTATCTTGCCACGCAGGCCAGAGAGGGCTGGAAGAGCTGTGCAGTTGGGGTTTGGAGGCTGAAGCCCCTAATTTCTGTCTTTGGTGACCTCCTCTACAGGAGGTCATATTCATGTCTTTTAGAATGAGACCAGAGTGGCTATATGGCTCAATGGGTGTATTGTGCAGGCTTTCAGGGTCTGATTTAGAGGAAGAATGGGCAACTTTTTCAGATTTTCCAGTGTTTTGAAGACCTCAGATTATTTGTTTTTGTTATTATCTGGTGGTGGTGAGGGGTGGTCAATGGCTTGTATGAAATGAGTTTCTTGGATCAGTCCTGTTTCCAACAGTAGGTTCCTGCCCCAGAGAGACCGCTGTCACAACTGATATCTCTGGACAGTCCAAAGAATGTCGGCGGCCAAATGGTGCCCTGAATTCTAGGCCATGTACACACTACAGGAATAATCGCGCAACAAGCCCGTTGCGCTTTAAAAGTGACGTGGTTTTTGTAACGCAGGATCGTGTACACGCTCTGCTGTTTGTGACGGAACAGAGCCCCTCTCCCCCCCCCGCAATTCGCGATTTCACAAGAAACCCAATTGAATTGTGGGAACCTATCCCACAGTTCCATCCATCCTGATTTGGCGCTAAGAATCCTGGGTAGAAGGAGAGTAGCGCTGAGCACCATGGGTAAAGTCTTGGTTTCCCATGGTGCATTCTGTTCCTCTTGCGTCACGAGAGTTGCTACTAGCAACTCGCGCCCATTTTCAACAGTAGCGCATTGCTTCCCGGAAGTCCTTTTGGCAGCAACATGGATCCAGGTCTGATCTCGACTGTCACCTTCAGCATAATGAATACATCTCGGCTGGTGGCACAGTATGCATTCAGCTCTGAATGAGAGCAGGATTCGGATGACCCTGGGCTGGTGACTGCCATGCAGAACAACAGCACCGCATTGCTGAGCTCCTTCACAGAGCATCTGCACACGGTGCACCGCCGGTTCTGGTCACGAGAGACAAGCACCGAGTGGTGGGACCGCATCGTTTTCTAGGTGTGGGATGACAATCAGTGGCTACAGAACTTTCGAATGCGGAAAGCCACATTCATGGAACTGTGTGAGGAGCTAGCCCCTGCCCTGCGACGCAAGGACACCAAAATGAGAGCCGCCCTCGCCGTGGAGAGGCGTGTCGCAATCGCGCTGTGGAAAATGGCGACTCCAGACTGCTACCGCTCGGTTGCGAATCAGTTTGGAGTTGGCAGGTCGACCGTCGGGTTAGCACTTTCACAAGTGTGCAGAGCCATTAATCGTGTTCTGCTCCGGAAGACAGTGACGTTGGGCAACGTGCGGGAGATCATCGATGGATTCGCGGCCATGGGATTCCCGAACTGTGGAGGGGCAATAGACGGCACGCACATCCCTATTCTCGCTCCGGAGCATCTTGCGACTGAGTATATTAATAGGAAGGGCTACTTCTCCATGGTGCTTCAGGCACTCGTGGATCACAGGGGGCGTTTCATGGACATAAATGCGGGGTGGTTGGGTAAGGTGCATGATGCTCGCATTTTCCGGAATGCGGGCCTGTACCGGAAGTTGCAGGCAGGGACCTTCTTCCCCAATGATAAAATTACTGTTGGGGATGTGGAGATGCCCATAGTCATCATAGGAGACCCAGCCTACCCACTGATGCCTTGGCTCATGAAGCTCTATACTGGAAATTTGGATCCCAGCAAGGAGCACTTCAATTACTGGTTAAGCCGGTGCTGAATGACTGTAGAGTGTGCCTTTGGGTGCTTAAAAGGCCGTTGGCGCTGTTTGTACAGGAGACTCGACTTAAATGAGGACAACATTCCAGCCGTCATTGCGGTGTGCTGTGTCCTGCATAACCTCTGTGAAAATAGGGGAGAGAAATTTCCCCCTTCATGGGACGTGGAGGCTGAGCGGCTAGAGTTTGCCTTCCAGCAGCCAGCCACTAGGAGTATCAGGGGGGCACAGCTGAGAGCTGTCTGCATAAGGGAGGCACTTAGGGTGCATTTTAGTGATGGGGACTCATAGGACGCATTGCATCACTGTGCAGTAGTGTTCCCACGCACTACTGGGTGCTGATTGGGGGGTGGAGGGACGGTGCCGGTGGGCGTGTACTGTACTATGCTCGAATGAGTGAATACTAAACATGCAACAACTAATCTTATTGTGTATCAATAAAGACTGTGCAAAGTTCAAGTGATTCAATTTTATTATTATAAAACATTAAATATTTACAGTAAGCAGTGCCTGCAAAGGGGGCTATAGATGCATGTAGGTGCGTGTCCCAATGCCATAGCTTGGTGCAGGAGTGGATGTAACATTGTACCAGGAGGGTCCTTGGGCTTCAAAGAATTGCTTTGAGGGAGAATGGGGTATGGGGGACAGAAAGTGTTGCTGTGGCTGGAGGCGGGGGCGAGCCTGGAGCAGCTGGGTCTGCAGACCAACCATGGTCTTCAGCAGTTGGGTCTGCTCCTGTAGGATGCTTATGAGGGCATCCTTCTGCTTCTGCCTCTTCACATTGTTTTCTTTGTGCTCCTGCCGGCACTCCTGCCTCCATTGTCTAGTCTCCCTTGCTGATGCCTCGTTGGACTGCATCAGCTCCTGGAAGATATCCTCCTTGCTCCTGCAAGGCCTCCTCCTTATCTGTCTCAGCCGGTTAGCTGGCACAGACCACCGACCGGCGAAGGTCGTTTCTAAGGAAAAATGAAACATCATAAGTAGTGCTGTTGTTGTTCTCACATTGGTTAAGGAGCCGGTAATATGCTCTCCCGCCACATTCTGCTGTGCCCACAGGACAGGGCATTGCCGGGGACTGAAAGGGCTTTTGCAAAGGGAGGTTTGGGTTGCCGAGACAAGACACACAGCTCCGTGAACTATTTGCAATGCTTTGGGCGATTAGTTCACATACAGCACTGCCATGGAAGCCGATATCTCGCTGCTTAGAGTGCCTCTGCAAGCCAGGATGCATATCCTTCATGTCACTGGTTTTCAGCCAGGACCGTACGCAGCAGGCTTGTGCGCAGCCCTGGTTCCCGCTGCTGTGCTTTGCAACTGGCGAGGGAGAGTATCCCTCTATGGGGGAGGGGAAACAGTTGCTCTCCCATCGAATTCAACTAGGAGGCTGTGGAGGTACATCGAGGACACCTTCAGTGATCTCAATGGAGAGGATTTGTTGGCAATTACAACATGCGTTGATGCACTGCTCATGTAATGCGGGGTAGACCCCCCCCATCCAAAAAAGAAAAGAAAGGATGAAACTCAAAACGCCTATTTCCTGCCCGCTCTTCATTTGCCCGCAAAGCGTATCCAGCTAGCATAGAAGCCACTTCTGATGAAACTTACCAGAGCTCCCCTCTACTGCCTCCGAAGACAGTATGGAGAAGGAATCTGGGCAGCACGGGTTAGGTGGCGTGGAGAACAGCTCCTGGCTCCCTAGGTCGGCTGCACAGCTTTCACCCTCCAGGTCATCTTCCACCTCCACGTCCTCATCGACGAATTGTTCGTCACCGTCTGCTCCGGTATCCTTTTCATGGGAAGAGGGGGTGCTGACATGTCCACAGGAGCTTTTGGGGTGGTTGTGGGATCCTCGCTCAGGATTGCTTCCAGTTCCTTGTAAAATCGGCATGGAGCTGGCGCTGAGCCGGAGCGCCGGTTTGCCTCTCTGGCTCTGTGGTACGTAATCCGCAACTCCTTCACCTTCGACCTGCACTGAAGAGTGTCTCTCTTGTTCCCCTTCTCTGCCATGGCCCGAGAAATCTGGCCAAAAATATCGAAATTCCGCCGGCTGCCACATAATTGTGCCTGCACAGCAGACTCTCCGTAGATGCCTTATGAGATCAAGCACCTCGGCTGTGGTCCACAGTGGAGCACGTTTGCTGCGCTGAGCCGCCATTGCTCTTGGAGTACACAGCTGCAGCTGCACTCCACGCCGAGCAAACAGGCAGAGTGAAGAATTCAAAAATTCCTGGGAATGATGGGATGGCGGGTACAGTCACGTCACAGCCACAGAGTGCAGAAGGAAGTGCAGAAGGGATGGAATTGGAATTCTGGGACATTTCCGGAGGTTTCATATTGCACGGCAACAGTACACACACGAACTATCGCGGAACAGCTGTTCCACCCTCGTTTTGGTGGTTTACATGTTGCGCGGTAAGACGGCTGTTACCGCGCAACAACATGGATTTGTGTGTGGACGCTGTGCGCGTTATCGCGCAATAACTTTGCAGTGTGTACAAGGCCCTAGTCAGGCTGGCACTTTTCACCAACTCCGAATTAACGTCACTTCTTTCTTTTCTAAAAACAAGAACAAAACCCCCACTTTTAAAACTAGGATTTTGGCAGGGAAGTAGTTCCTAACGCAGGCTAATCATAGCAATTTTCTAATCCTGATAAGAAATAATGAGCAAAGCTATTGTGAATGTCCAGGTTTCATGCACACTGTTTAAAGGTAACCAAGTGAGCTTCATGGAATTGTCCTTTTATGTCAGCCCTGGATTTAGGTTTTAAACATGTAACTGAAAAGCCTGTAGCCCATAATGTATTGCACGGCTGCCATTTCTCTACAGAGGCGTGCGTTGCCTTATTCTCAGGGCCTGTGGTGGTGATGGTACAAAATGGCATGTTGAAAATAGCAATCCAGGTCCTTGCACATAGATGTGCAAACTCGTGTCCACAGAAAAATTTAATGATGTGATTTTACAACCCCAAAAATCACTGCATATGGCTTTTAGTGACCATGTTCAATGGCACTTCCATTTTCGGGAAGCTATAAATATCCCCTCTATGGCAGTTTGCATTGTGAAGTCCCGGTTACTTCCTAAGGTAACTAACTCTAAATAGCCAATCAAATCCCATCATTCTATGCATTAATAAAGTAATGGAGATGTTTAACATATACAGTAACATTGCTAATTTAGAGCCCTGGGCCCATTTTAGCTGCTCTAATAAGAGCTTTTATTTATACACATATAATATCAAATATTACTGAGTTCTTGCTTGTTAATGCTAGCCAAAGGGGTTAAGAAGAATAAGAAGGGCCTTTGCAAATACATCAAGGGAAAGTGGAAAAAGTAGGCCCATTAATAAATGAGGAAGCTGAAGTCAGTGATGATGAAGTGGCTAAGGGTGTGTGTGTGAGAGAGAGAGAGAGAAATTGATCTATATCAGTGTGTGTGTGTGTGTGTGTGTGTGTGTGTGTGTGTGTGTGTGTGTGAGAGAGAGAAATTGTTCTATATCAGGGAAAACAATAAAGAAAAGCAGCATAGACAATTAGGAGATCTTGTCAGATATAATCACTTCCTCAAAAAATAAAAAGCAACAGGTAAGGCAATACACAGAGGAAAATGGAGTCTTGGACGTGAGCCACACACCATTGATGTCAATGGAAAACTCTTGTTTGAATTCAGTGCGTGCGCATCAGACTCTGTAAACATGTCCATAGGTAGAGGTGCACACCCATCCCGTGTTGTAAGGGAATAAACTGTGACATGAACCAAACAGAATTGTTCTTTTCTTGAAGAGTGTTGAAAAATCAGGCAGCTAGTACCAGGGATGGGGAGAAATGAGGCATAGGTATTAGTGTTTGTATTTCATAGAATCATAGAATCATAGAATAATAGGGTTGGAAGGGACCTCACGAGGTCATCTAGTCCAACCCCCTGCTAAAAAGCAGGACCACTCCCCCTAAATTATCCCAGCCAGAGTTTTGTCTAACCGAGTCTTAAAAATCTCCAAAGATGAAGATTCTACCACCTCCCTAGATAGCCCATTCCAATGCTTCACCACCCTCCTCGTGAGAAAGTTTTTCCTAATATCCAACCTTGACCTCCCCAGCTGTAATTTGAAACCATTGCTCCTTGTTCTGTCCTCTGTTACCCTCGAGAACAGCCTTGCTCCCTCCTCTTTGGAGCAACCCTTCAAGTAGTTGAAGGTTGCTATCAAATCTCCCCTCAGTCTTCTCTTCTGTAGACTAAATAAGCCTAGTTCCTTCAGTCTCTCCTCATAAGTCATGTGCCCCAGCCCCCTAATCATTTTTGTTGCCCTCCGCTGGACTCTTTCTAATTTGTCCACATCCTTTCTGTAGTGGGGAGCCCAAAACTGGACACAGTACTCCAGATGTGGCCTGACCAGTGTCGAATAGAGGGGAATTATCACATCCCTCGATCTGCTGGCAATACTCCTACTGATGCAGCCTAATATGCCATTGGCCTTTTTGGCAACAAGGGCACACTGTTGGCTCATATTCATCTTCCCGTCCACCATAACTCCCAGGTCCTTTTCTACAGTGCTGCTACTTAGCTGATCGGTCCCCAGCCTGTAGCAGTGCATGGGATTTTTCCGTCCTAAGTGCAGGACTTTGCACTTGTCTTTGTTGAACCTCATGAGGTTTCTTTCGGCCCACTGTTCCAATTTGTCCAAGTCTCTCTGGATCCTGTCCCTGCCCTCCAGAGTATCTACCATTCCCCCCAGCTTGGTGTCATCCGCAAACTTACTAAGCACGCAGTCTATTCCATCATCAAGATCATTAATGAAGATGTTGAATAGAACCGGCCCCAGGACCGACCCCTGGGGCACTCCACTCGTTACCGGTTGCCAACCAGACATCGAGCCATTGATTCCTACCCGCTGAGCCCGTTGATCTAACCAGTTTTCGATCCACCTTACGGTCCACTCATCCAACCCATACTTCCTTAACTTGCCAACGAGAATGTTGTGGGAAACCGTATCAAAAGCCTTGCTAAAGTCAAGGTATATCACGTCAACGGCTCTTCCCGCATCCACAAATCCAGTCATCTCATCATAGAAGGAAATCAGGTTGGTCAGGCACGATTTGCCCTTGGTGAATCCATGTTGACTGTTCCTGATCACTCTATTTCTGAAATAGTACAATCCGGGCAGTTGCTATCTGGCAAATGTAACTTCAGTCCCTAGTAAAAGAACAGAATAAATAGTGAGAGAGAGAAATCTGTCATCACGTGGGCCTGTGAGCAAAGGAAGAGGTTTTAGTTAAACTAATGCTAATGTACTCTTTAGAATTGGTGGCCTTGAGGGTAACCCAGCAAAGTGTCATAGCAAGAGCATGTCACGCCAGACAAACTTGAAAGCTCTTTGGATTAAATCCGTAGTCAAAGGAAACACAGTGGGCAGAATACTGTATATCAGAACCATAGTAAAGCAATTGACACAGTGCTTCATGGTATCTTACTACATAAATAAATAGGGTTGGGGTTTTTTTTAGGTAGGAACATTATTATACGGGCTGAAAACCAGTTGTAAATGGAAAGTCTTGACCAGCAGACTTGTTTGGAGTGTTGGGGAGGTATCCAGAAGGTTGTCACAGGGATTGGTTGTAGGCACAGCTTTATTTAGCGGGGCAGATCTTCCTCTGTTATAAATCAATGTGGTTGCATTGCCTTGGGTAGAGTGACCTCAATTTACATCAGTTGAGGATCTGATCTAATGGTTTTTTGTCTCCCTCTTCCAGACCATTTGTTACATGCACAGAGAAAGGTTAGAAATACGGAGAGGAAATAATCACCGAATGGATAACTGCAAACTGATGCAGATGGAAACAGAGATCCAGTGGGAAGGAGATGCTTGGCAAACAGTAGACCTTGGAGGTATTAGGGATGGAAAAAATTACACCTCAGTTTGTGGAGTGACATGGATCAGAATGGTGCTGTTCAAAGGAATCAGCCAGGCTGTGGTCAGTGACAAAACTCCCATGGGCTTCAATGAGATCAGGATCTGCCCTTTGACCTTCTGGGGGTGGGCGGGGTGGGGATGAGCAGACGTTATGGCAGAAGGGAGACAAACTAGATAAGCAGATCTGAACTTGGAAACTCTGAAGGAGTTTTTAGTTCCGGATCAGACTCTTGCAATTTGGGGCTCCAATTGTTTGTTTCTTGTCTTTCTTCACTTGATTTGACACCCAGAGAAGTTGAGTGGTTTGGGGAATAGGGCATGGGACCTAGATTCTCTTCCTGGCTGTGCCCCTGACTTCATGTGTGACCCTGGGTAAGTCACTTCACCTCTGCCTCAATTCCCCCTTTAGTAAATTGGGGATAATTAAATTTGCCCTTCTTTGTTGTTACCCTTTCTCAGTTTCCTGAGAGCACTGCTGCTCCCAGATAATGGCGTTACCCATTTATCTCCTCTATAAAGGTCCAGCCCCCAGTGACGACTCATGACATGTGGATGAATAGCAATAGGTTTTATTTATTACCATCCTATGTTTAAAGTAGTCACATCTGTGAAACCGCTATGCCAATCTATGGTGAAAAGTCTCTTCCATTTTACATGAAAATCTAGACTTGCGCCATCCTACTTGATGAAGACCACTGTCGTTTAATTTCAGGACCATAGCATCTGGAGGTCCAGCCGGGGCTCAGAGCCATGCCGGATGCCATGTGCATGGATAGTGAAGAGACGCACTCTGTCCAAAGAGCTTGCAGTTCTCTTCCTCTGTTTTTCCCTTGCGGTGTTACACTGCTCTGCTCCCGGCTTCACCACTGAACTTTTTCCTCCTGTTCTCATGTTTGAATTGGTGGTAATCTTGTTGTGAACTTCATTCATTTCTCCCTTCCTCTGAGACTTTGTCTGGCTCTGCATGTACAGGGCTGACTTTTCCATCAGGCTATCTTGGGGTCAGGAGCTATAAACTTGTGGGATCTTCATCTTCATGGCTGCTGGAACCCTCCAGTTTTGTAGGGAGGGTATGTGGACCAGTAGCAATGCAAGGGAATTGGAACAGACACCCTCCACAGTGTGTGTTGGACAAGTCCCCCAGCACTGCTCTGGGCCTCAGTTTACCCAGCAGTAAAATGGGGATAATGCTGCTTATAGGCCCTGTAGGGCTATTATGAGAATTGAGTGATTAATGTTGTAAACTGCTTTCAAATCCTTAAATGAAAGGGCAAAAGATTATTAACTGAGCATTCTTCTTCCCTTGTCCCTTCCTACTGGGGTAGCCAACGTCTCCCTTTGTTTCTGCTTTTAATTTAGATCCCATGTTCATGCCCTGCATTCTAGTTGCTGCTCACTTAGGCCTTAAGCCACTGACCAGTGAAGTCAGTAGCCCCTTTCCTTTGCCTTTGATGGGTGCCAGATCCAGTCCTTCTCCCAGTTATACTTCAGTGGCTCACCATTGTCCCATGGGCTTAGCCCAGCAATGGCTGTTTAGGGCTTGTCTACACATGAGCTAGACCAGAATATCTCCAAGTGTGGACACTCTGATTCTAGAATGAGCGCTAATTCTGAATTAACGTAATCCACTTCCAAAGGATTAATTTGACTCTAAATTCATTCCCTACCTTGTTTCAGAATAGCTTGCTTGTTTAGACAAGCTCTTAGTGCCCAATATTTAACCCCCCATTTCCCTCCTTTCCTGGTTTGCACGGTACCATACCCTGAACAGTGGGGACAGAGAGAAGTCTATCTGCCAGGATGGGTTGTGGGTGGGTGCTGTCGACGCTGACAAGTCAGGTCCTATGGTCCAAGGTCCTTCCCAACAGCACAGATCAGCTGAGGTTCAACACTAGTTCCCGTGTCTGCTGCATGTCCTGTACCCTACAGTGGCAGACCCCACCTAGCACCCTAGCTGTAGGTTGGTGCCAGATGTGTAGAGCTCATGTGAATGCAGTTACGCTAACCCCAGCCTTGGGCTGATCCTCTGTACAGTTCTAGCCCTGCCAGACCATCTCCAGACTGTAATGAAGGTTACTGTCTGTTCTCTGCTTACCTTTCTTCTGCTTCCTCCCATGATCCTCCACCTTCTCATCCCCATTGCTCTCATTCTCTTTCTCCCCTCCTTATTTCAATGCTCTCATCTGTCTGAACGCTTTTTCTTCTCGGTCTTGTGGTTTATGTTCCCGGCTCCATTCATCCCGTGCTCTCCTCCACTCTTGAAAGGAAGGCCAAAACACATCAGCCAGTCAGTTCAAACTCTGCGACGGTGATATTCAGACCTCAGTGCGTCAGGACCCAAATGAGCGATCAACGTTAACCAGAAGAGCCAGAGTCATGTGAATTCATTGTTTCCTTTACTCATCTATAATGACAAATTCTCACTGCAAAATGACTGTCCATGTGTTCTGCAATTGGTTAATAACGTAGTGAAAACATCCTGATTGGTTAATGACTTAGATTGGTTAATAATTAAATAACACAATGTGCTTCAGCCTGGATATCACAGCTCTGTGGGCTAGATTCCTGCCTGAAGTCCATGGAGTTGCTGCACCAGGGGGAGTTTGGCCCAATGCGTTGTGCTAACCGTTGCTGAGATTTGGTGTCTTTTCTTAAGGCATCAATCCCTGGAGTTGTGATTATGTGAGACTCTCAATATCATCTTTTTTTTTTTTTTTTAAGTAAGTTTCTAGACATCCTGGTTATACAGACACGACCTCTTGACTCAAAACAGAAGGCAAATAAAACAAACCAGATACTTATTATTTTGGCTTAAAAATTCTGCGATTTAAAGGAAAAAAAACAAATTTGGAGGGGTGGGGAAGGGGAGCCGGAGCCTGACTCAAGATTTTTGAACGCTAGAAATTGGCAGTGTTGAGTAACTAGGAAAAATCCAGAGCGCAATGATTTCCTGTCTCTTCTTCACTTTCCCCTTCCATTTGTTTGTCTATCCACCAGTTCCCATTTCCACTCCTCTCCCTGCTCTTTCCTTCTCCATCTCTCTCGTCTCCTCTTCTTCTTTAAGCTCCTCCCTCTTCCCAACTCTTCCTGTCAGCATTCACTCCAGCCTTAGGGTTTGTGGTTCTGAAGAGCACAGGGCGGAGTCGCAGGGTTGTTGGGAAGCTTTGGTGGCAGAAGGGAGGAAAAAAAACCATGTCCAGAAAATGGGTGTGGTGGTGCTATCCTTCCTTTCATTGAATATTGGCTTCACCGGCTGAAGGCACTCTCGCTACGTACCTGGGGAAGTGCTCAGCCCCATGAGTTTGGGCCCCGTGAAAACTATACTTGTGGCTGAGTGTACTCACTCGCTTGTGCTCTGTTTCACTCTCTACGATGCCCATTGCCGGGGTGTGTAGGTACAAGGTGCTTCAACTAATCTTCACATCATTGCAGTCCTACTGCGTACGTATCCTCTCTTCCTCCGGTACCTTGTCTTTCTGGATTGTCTGGAGAAGGATTAGAGCAGTGAGCGCTTGCTATCTTTGTGTAAGACATTACAGATCTTGGGCTGCAGCTTTGACTGGTGTAAATCAGTGCAGCCACACTGAAGGGCACAGAGCTTTGCTGATTTACACCAGATGAGCATTTGGCCCCTTCTGTCTCCAAGGGTGTGCAGAGAACGCATGTGCAGAAGATATTCAGAAGTCCTCGGGGTAGTATCTTGTTCCTGTGAGCGTTTCTTTTTAAACTTGTTTTCCATTTTAAACAGCCCCCAACTGAGGAAGAAAAATTCCCCCCGCGGGCCCACATCTGAAGGAAGCTGGGCACCCCAGCTTTTCACCTGGTGTGGAGAGCCGTGAAGGACTCCTGCCAGGAGCCAGTGCCGCTTTGCAGTTTTGCCGCTCGGCGCTGCTCCCTGCTCCAGCCTGGGTGAGATAAGAGCTGGCTGGAGTGCTGGGGAAAAAAGAGGCTGCTGCAAAGATGGAACAAACAGAATTTTTTTTTGCATCTAGAGGGGGAAGCACAGAGCTAAAAATAAAACGGGAAGATCAGTATCTGTCAGCCTGACAGCTGATTGGCTCTTTGGAAATGCATATAATTACCGGCTGTAGGTAGACATTTTCATGGAGCGAATAGCAAGAGACTGAGACAAGGTTACGCTTTAACCTTTAAGTCCTGAATCTGCTTGAAAACGAAGACAGAACTGCAGGAAATTAACTTAAATTAATAGAGTAGCTGTGTTTGTGCCACACATTCTCTTGGTGCATGTCACTTTTCTGCAGGCAGCTCTCTTCACCTGGCTTCTGTCACTGGGAAACACTTTGGGAGAGTGCATTTGGAGCACGTGGGGATGCAATTGCCTCTCCTCCCATGCTTTTGGGATTAGCCTGAACAGGATAAGTGAGACGCTGCTCTCTGGTCCATGCTCCTCAGAAGGATGTGGAGATCTACTGCAAACTTGGAGGAAGGCCCATCCTGATTTGAGAGTAGTCAGGTTATTTAGTTTACAGGCAAATCTCGTTTACTTCACTGTGCAATGCCTATAAGGAGGGACGGTGGAGGACGTGGTGAGATTAAATGAGCCTCTTATCAAGTGCCTGGAGGTTCTCAGATGAAGAGCATAATTTGGAGCTCAAAGCATGGTCAATGATAATTCCCATCACACAGCCGCTGTTGCCCAGTGCAAAGACTGTAAACACTTTAGGGCTGGTATTCTTGCATTGTCTGTGTGTGTAGACTGCCTAGCAAAGTGGGGCCACAGTTTTGTGTGGGAGCTCTAGGCACTTTGAAAAAACAGGTGGTGTTTGTATTATGAAAGTGTGAGCTCACCTAGAAGGAGAGGGCAGCACGCCCTAGTTTCAACCCTCAATCTCCTCCTTAATGAGTAAAAACATCCCCCTGCTTAAACCAACTTGTGTTCCAGAATTTCAGCAGCCTATAGTTGCAATAGAGAGCCAAAGTGGGTGGGGTAACTTCTTTTACTGTCCCAACTTCTGTTGGGTTGAGAGATGTTCTGAGCTTACACAGAGCTCTTCTTTGGGTAGCGGTAGGCTGCCGTGCCAGTGGGAGAGATGGGGACATGCAACGGGCTCCAGCTCATGCCAATGATGCTCAACTGCCCTAAGGAATGCCTGCAAGAAATGAACTCCTGAGGAGAGTCCCTAGCTCTGTCTAAACCCAGGCGAGACCAAAAGGCTGCCAGTTGGAAAGGGAAAACTCCTCAAAGGACCAGCCAAGATGTTGGCTCCACCTCTTTGTGAAGGCGTACAGCCTCCATTTGTCAAAGTGGTGAAAATTCTCAGGATCCTGTTGGATTCCTCACTCAGTTGGGATGACCAGCTAGCATCAGTTTCCCAGAATGCTTTCTGTCACCTGTAGTCAGCTAGGATATTCACCTCTTCCTCCTGTGGTGAGGACCCATCCATGGAAATTCATGCACTTGTCACCGCCAGGTTGCATTACTGTCATTTACTGTGTCTTTAAACTCAATGTAAAGAATGATGCCTAGGTTTCAGCTGATACAGAATGTGCTGTTTGCCTTCTCCATGGCTTGAATCACAGGTGCACATCAGGCCTGTGTTCAAGTCTCTCCCCTGGTTACCAGTCAGCTTCTGAAGCCAATTTAAGGATTTGGCCTTAATTTTCAAAGCAGTGAATGTCTTGAATCCAGGTGCGTTAGACTGTATTTTGAACTGTGAGCTATCACAACCTCTGCATTGCCCAGGATGAAGCACATGAGAGTTGAGAAAAAAGCATTTAGTTTAAGGGATCTAGAGGAAGGACTGTCCAGTGGCTATGGTGTTCAGCCAGGATTCTGTAGATCTAGGTTCAGTTTCCTTCTCTTGTGTGACTTTGGGCAAGTAACTTAGTTTCTCTGCCTCAGTTTCCTATCTGTGAAATGGGGCTAGTAGTACTTCCTTACCTTACAGGGAAATGCATGAGAACTGTGAGATGCTCAGATGTTATGGTAACGGGACACCATACAAGACAGACTGATCGTATAAGAGTCTGATCATCTTTAGAAAACACTACAATACCTTCCTCATCAAAAGGTATTTCCAGCGTAAAAATGGCACTCACAACACTTCTACCCCACAATCCTACCCCCCTCCCAAAAAAAACCCAATCAGACCATGCAGATTTTGATCCCAGAAAGGGAGAAGTCCAAGGAACACCATGAGATCCTTGTGGGACTTGACCGCTGACTCTGTGGAAGGTGCTCTGATACTGTGGGAATAGGTGACAGTACAGAATACTAAGGTAGATGCATGACTGCATTGTTTGAAACCCCTGATGTTGCTTTCCTGGTCCCTGGGGTGAGGAAGAGCTCTCTACGGTGGTGAAGACCCATCCCACATGCTTAACCAAGTCTTGTGTATGCCAGCCTGTTGTTGTTGTTACCTGCAGAACTGAACAACTCTTGGCTGGTTTCGTTGCAGACTTCATCTCAGCTTGGATTCACCAGCCTTTCCAGTGAACTCTGTGGCTCAGTTGTGAGCCAAGTTGGGGCTGTTATTGTGTGTTTGGGTCAAAGCCACGCAAAAGTTGCAGGTTCGTCTGGCTTTGTATATAAACACCCTCCCTTTTCTTTGGCCCGTTTCCCCTTCGTCCCAGCTGCAGCATTTCCGTCTGCTGTGACTCCAAACAGGCCAGAGGATTGAGTCACACCAAGGAAGCCTTCCCCTTGCCAGAAACTATTCAGGAAGGTGCAGTGTGAAATTAACGAGATAGGGGCAAATGACAGTAGCACACATCTATGCAGTTGTGTTGTAGCCACGTTCGTTCCAGGATTCTTTAAGAGATGAGGTAATTTAGTTTATTGAACCAAATTCTGTTGGTGAACGAGACAAGCTTTTGAGCCACACAAAGCTTGTCAGGTCTGGGAAAGAATTCAGCGTGTTACCGTCTCCACATTTTGTATTTAATAGCAATGGGCAACTTTACCTTGAATGGTGACTTAGCACAAGTAGTTAAACATATTCTAAACAATCTGTTCCACCTTGTATTTAGTTGGACACTCTGGGTACCTTTCCCAGGACTGAGGAAGAGTTGAAGGCTTGTCTCTTCTACCAACAAAGTTGGTCCAATAATAGATTACCTCTCCCATCTTGTCCTCTCTATTTTTTAGATCTTCACATCTGTAGTAGTATAGACTCAAAAGGTCTGATTTTCATTTACACTTAGTCCCCGGCACAATTCTGTTATCTTCAGTGGGCAAATCTGGCTCAAAGTGTAGACCTGTAATGTCTTAAGGCCATTCACAATCTCTTGGACTATCTCCCAACTCATTTACCTTCTGATAATGCACATGGAGCAACTACTACAAATGCTTGTAAGGAAAATCAACCTTTGGACAGGCTGAATTGTTATGTCTAGCTTTTAAAAATGGGATTGAATAGGAGAAGCCAGCACCATGCATTGATCCAGCTCTGCATGCACCACCAGCAACTCTGCTTGACGTGCTCGATCCTTGTATCCCATTTTTGTGATTGGCCAAGATGTCCTTGTTCAGGCAGATTTTGGTAAATTAGCTTGACAGATGCTGTCTGTAGTAGGTATCTGGAGGTTTCCAGTGAGTGACACTGGTGTGCTCACTGGCACTTGTTGTATTAATTCACAAGTTGTGGTTCACAGCTGCAGATCCAGGGCTTGGCGGTAGCTACATGGTGGCCGTTATTAGCTTCTGGCAGCCTGTGTTCCTATGGAATTGGAATAGCATTGGCAGGTTTGGAGAACAGATGCTCTGCATTCCAGAGCAAGTGAGAGCACTTGGGACATCTGTGATGTGGTGTGGACAGCATGAGAGCCTTCCTTCAGGTCAGGGAACAACATGCGGAACACAGCTACCCTTCCTCAGCCAAAACCAATGAGTGACTTCTCCCTCCTCTTCATCTCCCTGGCATAGTGCACTTCTTTCTGGCAGGTGCAGGGCAGACTCGCTGGACAGGTGAACCTGAAGTTGGAGCATCACAAGAACCTTGGATCCAGCTAGGCTCTGTATTACTCTGCTGAGGTCGGTGTCCTTGTGCTGGGGTTACTAAAAGCCAGATTTGGTCCCTTGTGTTTGGCTGAGAAGTTTCTGGTCAATGGGTGGAGCAGCAGCACATGGCAGGATAAGAGAAGGGGTCCCAGCTAGATGTCCCTACCTGCTTTCTCTCCTCTAAAAGATCTGTCCCGCTGCTGATGCCTTGCCTCTCCAGGGAGAAAAGGAAAGAAGGTATTTCCCACCCTGTCTGGCTTCACCTTCTCCCCTTGAGGTGAAAGACTGATCTGCTGTGCGCATATATTGCATGAATTCTCTTCAATTTAATTTCCAGATCCTCCAATCCAGGCCCTTCACGTTAGTTCAGTCTAAACTGTGGTTGCATCTAAAGGAGTCTGGCGTGGAGTGCAAATGATGGACTGCTCCTCAGAGCTCTGCATGTGCTTGCTCACTCACTTCTGCTAGGAGGGCTCTAGGCGAGGCGAGTCCCTTTCAGACCCACTCCTCGTTGCCTTCCCATTACTACATCCCATTGCTATCTCCAGAGAAGGCTGAGATGCAACGGTGGCCACCAGAGCGGATTCTCTTCCCCATTTCTTTTGAAAGCTGCTGTCAGTACTTCGTTTGCTTCCTGCCCACGTCACGTTACCGGGGCCCATCGTCCTGCCTTCTGCCTAGTTATATACCAGGGTGCTCTGTGCAGACCGCGGCTTAGCAGATAGGTGGGCATTGCTGTTTGTCTCTCAATCCAGGGCCTGATTCTCTTCTCATGCCCACTGGGATAAATGGGGAGTTACCGCAGTGGGGTTAGACTGGAGTAAATCAGGTGGGGAATGAGGAGATTCCGGGCACTAGCATGTATATGGCTGCAACTCGCTGTTTCTCTTTTGACATCAGTTTTGAGTGAAGACATTGGCTCATCCACACCTCGCCCTGTTCTCTCTAAGGGACTCTTATTTCAGCAGTGGCATGGTGCCAGGATCTGGTGCTGAGAGTGCACTGGAGTGTTTTACCACTGAGTTATGTGAACTTGCTCTCCCTGGCTATGTCTACACTGGCAAGTTAGTTCAAATTAAGGAGGCTTAATTCAAACTAACTAAAGCCATGGCTACAATAGGCTTTAGTTAGTTTGAATTAAGAGCTTCTTTAATTTGAACTAATAAGTTAGAATAGGGTATTCGAACTAAGGGGTTAATTCGAACTAACTAGTTCGAATTAACCAATGTGGCCATGTTAATTCGAACTAATTTCTTAGTTCGCACTAACCGGCCATTAAAATGAATGGGGATCGCTAATTCGAACTAAGGAAGTGCTTGCTTAGTTCGAACTAACATTCCAGTCTGGCCATGCTAGTTCGAATTAAGCTAATTCAGACTAACTAAAATTAGTTCGAATTAGTTAGTTCAAACTAACTAAATTGAACTAATTTTAGCAAGTGTAGACATACCCCTGACTCCAGTCTTGGTCAGTATTGCTAGCAGATATGAAGGATGTTGAGGACACTGGCCTGGACTTGGGAGAGCTGCTGTCCATGGAGTGTCCCATGTGACCTTGGGCGATTACCCTCTCCATGCCTCAGTTCCCCATCTGTAGCCCTCACATGGGTACCGAGGATAAATACCTCAGATTCAAAAGCGCTCAGATAGTACAGAAAAGGGGCCATCAGAACATCATACCCATGGAATTGCACCATGACTGGAAAACAGGTATGTTTCCTAGTGTCGAGTTTTTTTTTTTTTTTTTTTTTTTTTTTAAAAAAAAGGTGGGGGGGGATTTTTTGCCATGAGCCTTGGCTTTGTGCAGCGTGTGTTCTGGGTTTTCTTCTTTCTTCCTCCTCCTGCAACCTCTGGGGCATAGGGTGTCCACCAGCTTCCACCATTTACTTTCATCTTGTGCGGGTCTGTTGAGGCTTCTGCTCATCAAGTTGATGGATTTAGCTTCTTTCTTGGTCGTTCTGTGTAATATCTTTCTACGGTGCCCCCCTTTTTCTCTTTTCTGATGAGGTCCGTATTATCACTTGCCATGGAATTCATTTTGGTGGTGTCCCTTTAAAGCATATCCTAAATAGGTCCATCTCCGGCTTACCATTTGATGCTTTAGATTGGCTTGCTCTAGTTAGAATTTCTGATGTTGCAAGCAGGTCTTTTCAAGATCTTTGAACTTGGATCTTGGACTTTGAAGATCTTCCGCAGGCATTTACTTTGGGATGTTTCGATTTGTATCGATTTGTGATGGAAATTTCCATGACTCTGCACCATAATGGAAGTTAGACGTGATACTAGTGTTTAAAAATTTGTATTTTTGGATTAATATGTTTCCTACATGCAACCTTTTTGCCTCCTCTGGGTATCTGTTTAGTGTATTTGGTGGAACAATTAATGTTGTATCACTTTGCTTTCCAGCAGCCACTTTTCAGAGCTGGCTTTGAATCTCCTTCAAGGTTCTCTCATGATGCTGACAGCTTTTCTAGTTTGTGAGTCTTTGATTCTTTTTTTGAAGTCTGCGTTTGCCGTAGTATGTTCTACAGTGTCAGGCCACCATGATACAATAGGGACTCAGATATGTCGTTCCATTACATAGCTCTGATAGTTATTCTCATTTATCGACCAACCTTAGCTGATCTTCACAACTAAGTGAGTAACTTGGTATCACCATGCCCCATTTTACAGAGGGGAGAAGGAGCGGCAAAGAAGAGATGTGACATACGGCAGGTCAGTGATAAAGCCAGATTAAAACTTTTGGACCTCTGCCCATCTTTGTGGTTATTCTGCTTGACCATGAGAATGACTGTCTGAGAAATTAGGGCTAGGTCTTGTAGTCCCACACTTCCCCCTTCACTCCATCCTTGTTGAATCATGAGAATTTCCTTGTGTTCTTGTCCTGTGTCTGCACCCTGTTCTAGCCACTCCCTTTTTGGCTGTGTTCCCAGCGAAGTGGGTCAGTCCGGCTCATGGATCTGCCAGAGGCACTGCTGAGGAGTGTTCAGAGGCTTGTTCTACACCCTCAGGAGCAAATTATTTCTCTGTTCTCCTTGTTGTTACCACCACTGTAGAGTGAACCAGAATTCAAATATGGGGCTCTCGCATGGGAGCTTCAGGGTGGGGCTTACAGGGCCACCTCAGGGCAGCCTTGTAATGGGGAAATCAAAAGGCTGTAGGAAAGTGGTGAGCCTTTTGAGGTGGTATAGGGAGGAGATGCACATAAATAAACTCTGAGACTGTAAGGGGACGGGCTGGGTCCTCCTGGGCCTTGTCTGGATTAACATTTAAAGTGTTGGGGGCCAGCATATGTTGTTAATCAACACTAGTTAGTGTGTGCTGCTCTACAGCTTGCCTTGCTGTGGTTGGGATTTGGAGGTCTTAGCGTTTGTGGGCACAGCTGAGCTGGCTTTGATGTAGTTAGCTTGACTAACATCACCAGTGACATCACAGCAGTCTCTTGAGTTTATACCCAGGGTCCCAGGCCGGCTTGTACAACCTGTGACGCTGCTGTGGCATCCCTGCGAGCATCCAAGCTAGCTAGATCAAAACTAGCTTGGGTCTGTCTACACACGCTGCAGTCCCACCTCCTGGTTCCAACACACACGTACTTATCTATGCAGTCATTTAAAAAGAAAACTTCTGACCCCTACACTGAGGCAGAATCAAATTGACTCTGCCCGTGAGGCTAAAAATTGCAGTGTCGCCGTTCGGGGTTGGGCTGGAACCTGGGCTCTGCTGTCTTTGCGGCATGTTTGCAAACATTTTGCAAACCCCAGATCCTGTTTAATGCACATCCTTAGCTGTGGTCAGCGGCTTAGCCCAGGCGTTAACAGATCTGTGCCCATATTAACGTGGCATCACCTCATTAACTTTGACTGATCCAGAGTCACTTCCATGCTGTTAATGTCATATCTGTGTCTACAAACGATACCTGAGTGTAACCCCCAGTGACTTCAACGGAGCTGCCTCAGAGTAAGAGATTAATCTGGCTCGTTTGCTGTCACAGTTCATTATTTAGTGATTAGATTCTTTGTACCAGATTCTTCCTGGCGTTATGGTGATTTACACCCGCTGAGAATAGGGGCGGTTGTTTTAGAACAATAAACTGTATTTGGAGTGAAATCTGGGAAATGCTCTTATTCTGGTTTCACTTTGAAGAGACCCTGGCAGCTGTACAGTGCGGAGCATAACGGAACCCTGATCCCGTTGACCTCTGAGACCTCACTGCGGTACATATAAATGGTGATGTGATAAACCCTCTTCTTACCAGTTTTACAGAGAATAAAAGCAAAGATTTTTTTTTTTAAATTTCAACATTTCCTGTAATCCAGCTATTTCTCTTAAATTTCTATAGAGCGCATCACTGGAGTATCGCCCATTGAACAATGAAAATAGGTTTGTCAGTTTTCTCGGTCTTTTTTTGAACATTTCTAGTCAATTTAACTTTCAGGTTTCCATGTTCTATCATACAGCTGCAGTTCTTGTGAACTCTTCAGAGGGATGGTTACTTATTTTAAACATATGAATTTCTTTAAAATTAAAAAGAAATGTTGTGGAAACATTTCTAATGGTCTTGCATTTGATTACGTTATTTATAAAATGGTTCCAATCCTATAATTATACTCTAATCTTAATTACACCAAACCGAAATTTTGCTCCAGCTTTGACCTGAAATTATTCCTTTAACAGAAAAACAGTAAATCTGATTAAATTGTGAGTCTGGGTTCAAATTCTGCTTATTATGTGAGCAACTGAAAGAGGCCTGCCTTCCACAGCAAGAGAGGACAGTTTTTCCCCATCTTTTTAATGGCAGCCTTTCAAATAGTTGAAGACTGTTCTCATGTCCTCCCCACTTAATCTCCTCTTTTCCAAACTAAACATACCCAGTTCCTTCAGCCTTTGCTCAGATGGCTTGATTCCATCCTTGGGATAATCTTTGTTGCTCGCCTCTGAATACTTTCCAGTTTCTCAACATCCTTTCTACACATTGGCGATCAAAATCGACACAGTATTCCACCTGAGGCTTAACTAGGCTAGTACAGTCATGCCGTCACCTCCCATGACTTGCACACTATGCCTCTGTTAACGTAACCCAAAACTGCATTTGCTTTTTTTTTTTTTCTTTGTTGGTTCTATATTGAGATTGTGATCCACCAGAACTCCCAGATCCTGCTCAGCAATGGTGCTGCCATGCCAGTTATCTCCCATTCTGAATCTGTGCCTTTGTTTTTCCTTCCCTAAGTGTAGCATCTGTTTTGTTGAATTTCATTTTGTTTATAACCCAGAGCAGGATTGCAAACCCTTTTGGAGGACAGAACTAATATTCAAAGGGATCTTGATAAATTGATCTTGATAAATTTATCAAGATCCCTTTTGAATTTTAGCTCCACGTTTGCAATTCCACACCCCCGTCCCCAGCTTTGTCTCTTTGCAAATTTGATCCGTATGCTCTCTATTTCTACCTCTAGGTAACTAATGAAGACATTAAATCATATCAGATCCCTATGGAACACCACTCCTAATCTGAAATAATTCTATTAATATTTACTCTGTGATTTGTTTAACTAATTCTGCATCCACTGGATGGTTGTTCCACTGAGCATGCGTTTCTCCATCTTACTTATGAGAATATCACATAGGCCAGTTTCAAAAGCCTTGCTAAAGTCCAAGAATATTATGTCTACCACATTTCCTCCTATTCACCAAACCAGTTACCTTGTCAAAGAAGGAAATCTAGCTGGTTTGGCATGATTTGTTCAGGATAAATCCATACAGGCTCTTGATGATCACCTTTTTATCTTCCAGGTATTCACAAATTGAATGCTTTATATGTTGCTCTAGCAGCTTCCAGGTCAGGCTGACTAGTCTGTAGTTCCCTGGTTCCTCCTTCTCCCCCCGCACCTCTAAAGACAGGTACCACATTAGCTCTTCTCTGGTTTTTCAGAACTGCTCCTTTCATCCATGAGTTTGCAAATATTATTGCTAGTGGCTTTGAGGGTTCTTCAGCTAATTCCTTCAGCACCTGGTATTCATAGCATCTCTGATGTAATTTTTATCCTGATCTGCATCCTTTCCTCTTCATTGTCCAGCTAACCAGATGACTAGCACAGTGTGCGTGTGTGCGCGCGCGCGGGGACATCATTTCAGTTTGTGTTTAAAGCAGGCCTAAGTGACTCACAGTCATGTAGGTTGTACTGTGGGTGTGGTTCTAGGCCAGTTTGGTGAAATTGGGGCAACTTTGCGTGCAGGCTTTCTTGTATTGTTTGAAACCTGATTTAAACAGAGATAAGAGAGCCAATGTATAAACCATACTAGTTTAACTAAAGCATCATAAATTAATCCTGTTCAGCTCATGTGTAGGCAAACCCTTCATTTGGTCTATCTTAAACCTGTTCCTAAACCGAAATAAGCCTGGCTTAAACCAAAGTACATGTGTCCACACAACTTTTTGCACCACTTTAAAATCATACTGTAAATTAAACTGATGCGACTCTGCATATATCTGGAATAAGTCTATTTAAGTCATTGGAGCTGGATTTAGATTTATGCCTGTGTAACTGAGATCACAATTTGACTCGAAGGGATTTACTTTTGACAGATGGGCTTAAAGTTACTACAGAACTTATTCCTAATCCTCAGGTTAAGTATCGTGGATGAAGGAAATTAGTATAACAATTCCATTTGTTGAGCACTGAATAAACTTGAAGACTGGATGCTGACTGTCATAGTGTCCAACGTTAACCCCCCTAGACCTGGTCTAGGCTAGAAAATTTGGTAGGTTAGTTTAACTACACCACCCAGGGGTGTGGATTTTTCATGCTCCTGGCTGACATAGTTAAACCGAAGTCCCTATGTAGACAACACTATGTCCACAGAATAATCTAGCTACTAACAATCTAGCTACTGCCTCTTGGAGGTAGATTACCTATGCTGATAGGAGGATCCCTCCTTAAGTGTCTACATTGAAGCACTATGCTGCACTGCTATAGTATTTTAACTGTAGACAAGCCCTTAGTCAAGTCTCTTCACAGACAAATCAACTATTTAATATCCCTGAATAAGGCCTGCAAGCTGTCGGGACAGTGGGGTTGAAAACCCAAGTAATGAGGGCTTGCAGGGCTTGTCCAATAACAAAGCTCTATGGATTTAACTCAGGGATCTCAAACTCAAATCACCACAAGGGCCATGTGAAGACTAGGATATTGGCCCGAGGGTCGCGTCACTGAAACCTTTTCAGACAACAATACAAAAGTATGGTCAAAAATGAAGAGTAATATAATCTAGTATGCAATTAAAAGTCAAGATGGTGGTATCATCAGAAAGACAAAGAGTAAGGAAATAAATGCACTTACAATTTAACATTATAAGTTATAATTATTTTACAAATTCCGGGTGTGGTTGCGAGCTGCAGGAAGTAACTCTGTGGGCCACAACGTGTTTTGAGACCCCTGAAGTGTGGTTCCACATTTATCTCGTCAAACCAAGACAAAAGCTTGGTGAGCAGTCTTAAATCAATTGAAAATTAGCGTATATTGATTATAGTTTATCAGTTGGGAACTGGTCTAAGCTAAACTGCATTCAGCTGCTTTTAGGCCACAGGAAGGGACTACGTTGTCCTAAAAAATAGGTATCTCTATTAAGGCCAGAAGGGACCACTGTGTTCACCTACTGTCCTCTTGCTTCACACAAGCTGTGTGACATCCTTGGACTAATTCCTGTTTGAGCTAAAGCAGGGCTTCTCAAAGGCTTTTTCCGCCCCTCCTGGGCCCCACTTTGAAAATATTTCAGGCTGATGATGCCTAGCTCCCCCTCCCCCCCAAGGGGAAAAAAATGCCAGCAAATCATTGTGCGTACTCATACACGTATCCTCCTGGCGTCTCCACCCTAGCTTTTGCGTTCCTGCATTTGTAGCTGGGTGACTGAAGAGGGGCAGCTGTTGTTACCCCCTCCTCAGCTCAAACTCTCCCTCCTCTCGGCAATATCTTGTGTGATTCACGACCCCCTCTACAATAGCCTTGTGACCGCTTTTTGGGTTGAGACCCCCGGTTTGAGACACGCTGAGGTAGAGCACACCTCTGAGAATTGTGATTTTAAAATGACTCCTGATAGACAATCCCTGGGAAGTTGTTCCAGTGGTTAATTGTCCTTGCTGTTAAAATGTGTGCGTTCTTTCTAGTCTGAATTTGTCAAGCTTCAACTTCCAGCCAGTGCATTGTATTGTACCTTTCTGTGCTGACTGAGGAGCTCTCTGTCACATTTGCTCCCCTGGTACGGACTTCGACTGTGATCAAGTTGCCTATTAACTTTCTCTGTTTAACTACAGAGACTTACGGGGCTCTGTCACTATAAGGCAGGTTTTGCAGTTGTTTAACTGTTTCTGTGGCTCTTCTGACCTCTCTCCAGTTTATTACTACCCTTCTTGAGCTGTAGGCACCTGATCTGGGCACGGTATTCCAGGAGCGGTTGCCCCAAGGCAAAAATACAGAAATAATATAACCTCTCTGTCCCTTCTTGACATTCTCTTGTCTACATATCCAAGAATCACTTCGACCTTTTTGGTTGTAGTACACTGGGAGTTCCTGTTGGGCTGACTGTATCCACCATGACCATGATTGAAGTTAAACCAGTAAAATGTGTATACGTGTATGTACAAGACGTGGTGTTAATAGAGGCCCGTTTCTGCATTCCTTTCTCAGGAAGAACGCCTGCTGACATGGCTGTGTACACTAATAAGGTTAGGGTTAGAACATTGGCAGCTTCCCAAAGGATGGAATTCAGCCCTGTGGCAAGATCCAGCCCCAGGGCTCTGCCCCCCAGACATCCCCTCCGCACCATATTTAGAGGACGGTGGTAGAACAGTGTGTTTGTGCTGGCCCTCTACACGGGGAAGAATTTTGCCCATAGTACATAGCTGCTACCGGATAATCTGAAATCTCTGAGGACCTATTTGCACGTAGCAAATGGCCTTCTGAAAGACCCAAACTCAGCATGCTCGCAAAGGGACCAGGATTGGGAGCTTGAATGTAACAAGTCAGCAGCAGCCTCCAGGGTGATCTATTTTTTTTAAAGTTTAATTTGTGTGCGCCTAAAGGCTGTTTAAATTTTGTGTCTTATCAGTTGCAGCAAGCTGTCCACCGCCCAACTGCATCTTATGGGAATCTGGATTTATTTTCTCTGGGCCCGGTTGTCCCCAACCACGGGGAGGAATAGGGGAAAGAACTTTTCTCAGAGATGTCCCCAGACCATTTCGGTGGGAGGAGAGAAGAGTTTGTTTCATGGTGGAAAGAACACAGGGTCCTGACCCCAATCCCTGCCAACCCACAGTGAGCCGGATCATCTGTATGGCAGGCCCTTGTCTGAGGGCCCATGCACCCCGCAGCCAGCAGCTTCTCTGTAAAGGACTTCCAAGCAGCGAAGGGGACTCTGTGCAGCCTCAGTCTGCTTTGCCTTTTGGGAGGGTTTGCTGCTGTTGGCTGGGTGGGGAGCAGATATTGTGATGTCTTCCTGCCCATCCACCCCAGATCTTTCTTCCCTCCTTTCATCTGCAGGCCTGGGACCTGCCACAGGTCTTGGAAAGGATCAGAGGGGCTTCCTCTACAGATCTCAGGGGCAAGATTGTGCCCTCAGTGATTATTTGGGGTGAGGGGAAAGGGGCAGGGAGTCTATAGATTGACTTCTGCCCATGCAACCCTACTGAAAGTAATGGGGATCCATGGGGTATAGGCAGAATTTTCTCCTCCTCTCCCCCCAGCATGCACCATGACAGCATGCAGATTCCACGGACATCAGCTGCACCCATGCAGCCCTGTTGTCTCACTGGGTAACGGAGGGTGGAATTCGGCCCCTCATGTTCAGATGCAATGGGAAAGCTGTGGCTGTGAAGAGGTTAATGTGTCCCAGCTCTTCAGCCTAGCTGCTGCAGTGTGGTGCTGTTCCCCGCCTCCCCTTTCCGGGGCTCCTGTGCTCGGAGGTTTGTCTGGAATGCGTGTAATGCAGACGCAGGCGATGGGAGGCAGGGCAGCTGGCCGCCTTGCCTGATGTTGGGGTTGAGCAATTGCTGTGCAGGCGGCTAGTTCCCGTAACTTGTTGTCTCTGGTGTGTTCCAGCCCTGGCTGTTCCTCAAGCATTCAGCACACAGTGCATCGTGAGTGCTGGTCTGTGGGACTCGAGCAATTGCTGACAGCACAGACCCTGTGGGCGGTGGGAGCAGAGTCTCAGATAGGTTGGGTCAGTAGGGAAGGAGAGCAGTTGCTATGCTGGATCCAAGACCCCAGCCAGGCAAATGTTAGATGGGAGAGGCACATGTCTGACTAATATTCTGCTGGAGACAAAACTCTGCTTCCTCTGAATTACACAGTTGCTGCAACCTGGATTCAGCTTCTTGGTGGGCCCTTGGCTCTTCCATCTTCCTGGGCTGTGTCATCTTTTGTGCCTTGTCTCCAGCTAGTTGTTTTCCAGAATGGCCAGTAGTGGTGCCGTTGGGTGGAGATTTAGATGTTGGCAAGGCGATTGGTGTCTGATGAAGTGGGCTTTTCCCCCATGGAAGCTCATGTGATAAATAAAGCCTTGGGAGACAGACTTCTCCTCGCTTACAGACAGCCTCCCAGCCTTAACCAGATACTCCCCAATAACTACAGTCCAAACAACAGAAACATGAAAGGAGGAACAGACCACGTTGCCAACTTTGCCCACATATCTGCACAAAAGACACCGTCAGAGGGCCTAATCAAGCCAGCTACTCCATTGAGGGCTCATTCGTTTGCTTGTCCACCCATGTGATTCATGCCATCATGTGCCAGAAATGCTCCCCTGCCTTTATTGGACAAACAGGACAGTCTCTATGCAAAAGAATTAATAGACACAAGTTTGACATCAGAAATCACAAAATGCTCAAAAACCGGTAGAGGAACACTTCAGTCTCCCAGCTCACTCCACTGATGACTTATTAATAGTTGAGCTCAAACAAATGAATAACAAATTGAAGCTTCAAAGAGAAACTTCAGAACTGGAATTTGTATGTAAACTTGATTCCGTTTCCTCAGGGTTAAACAAGGACTACGGATTTTTTTCTCATTACAACAGGTGATTTGACCTCACCTTCCTCTATATGCTGTTCTCCAGTGTTTGAATCTTAACAATAGCTCTGAGTTTTGCTGTTACAGCTTGACCTGATCCTATGACTTACACTTCTCTGCATTTATTTTCCTCCCATTCTGTAAGCTCCCCATCTTCAAAGCATCTGACGAAGTGGGATTTTCTCCCACGAAAGTTCATGTGATAAATACATTTGTTAGTCTTTAAAAGTCCCATTAGACTCCTTGTTTGTTTTGTTGAACTAGCCCAGTGATTTTCAACCAGTGTGCCGTGACACATTGGTGTGCCGGGAGAACTGTTCAAGCGTGCCGTGAAATTTTGTACAAAGGTAATGAAAATCAATGTAAAACAAACATTGTTTCATCTTCAATAATATTCTATCCAACTACAACTCATAAAACTTGTGAAAATTAATCACCAAATTAAAAGTAAAGTATCAGTCCTTTGATTCTGAAATGTGAACATTCTAAATGCAGCTGGCCAAATGGTAAAAGTGAGATGACGTGTATTTTTTTTCCAGTGGATTTGAAACTTCAATGTGTTTGATCCTCCTTTAGCTTGTTGTATGCACGATGTTGCAAACCCCTCTAGTAAGACCATAACCGTAATAAATAGGACGTTTATGAGCAATCTATTGAGCTGAAAAAAGTGGGTATGCCATGGAATTGTTTGTCTTGTTGAAGTGTGCTATGTTACAGAAGAGGTTGGGAACCCCTGAACTAGACTGACACGGCTACTACCCCTTTGAAACTCCAGGAAGTTGTTTAGTGTTGTGTTGTCTTAGACCCGCTGTTCTCTAAGCAAATCTAGATAACAAGGTAGCTGGAATGCTGATGACAACTGGCAGCCTGTCTACATTAGGAGTAATGATGGGAAAGTCTAGTGTAGACACAACTGTTTGGTGTTCAGCTCAATGGTGGGGAAACTGCACTATGGAGTGGGCACTGTGGTCCGTCAAGCTAAATGCAGATGATCTGGCCATAGCACTAACCACCGAGAGAGGCGGATTCTGCAGAATCAAAAACTTTATTATTTAAAAAATATTCTAGCCCTTCTGTTGCAAAAAATAGTCATTTGGGAACCTGAACAGAAGTTGTTGAAGGATATCCCTAAACAAAAGCTCTGAGAAGTCCAAGCGACCTCTGTCTCTGTCAATGGGATGTTAATGCTTGAATGATGGTAACATATTAAGGACTAGATTTGCAAATAAATTAGTTGGGCGCCTATTTTGCTTGTGTACTTGCTAAAGTTGTTTGTGGGTCACTTGTGCACACGGTTATTTAATTCAAGCAAAGGACAGCAATCCTCTTTCCTCATTGAGTTGTCCTGGATACAACTGTAACTTTACTGGCTATGGATTTGATTTTTTTCAAAAGCACTGAGAGTTGATCTCACCCTCTTTACATTGAAAAATATGGTCAAGTTCCCACCCTAAAAGTTTAGTTACTGCATAAAGGCCATATTCCATCCTCGATCTCTGGGCAAGCCTCCTATCTGACCACAGCAGGAGCTCTTCTACATGTTAGGAATAGTATGTGGTCCTAATGCTATTGTCCCAGCTCATAATTAAAAATGTGTCTCATCTGCTCTGCAGAATGAAATTAGCATCCCTGGGATAGCGGGTGTAGGTGCTGTTGAAAAACTAAAAGAGATTTGGTGTTGACTGTTGTCATGGAATGTATTCTGGTGGCATCACTTGGTAAGGTAACCGATGAGCTTCTCAGTTGAAGAATTTAGATTTATCTCATGTCTCCTGATCTACTCAAAACTGACAAATCAAGTTGTTGACCTGTGATTTTGCCAGGATTTCGGACTACTAGCCAAAATGAGGTTAATCAAAAAAGGAGAACGTAGATATAAAACACAACATGTGTGTGTGTTTCTTAAATTGTTGTGATGTCATAACTTAGGTTACCAAGAAAGTAAAATTTTAAAAAGGAAAACTCATTTAAATGAAGGACGGTCTAGTCCCACTGGTGATAGTCTAGATCACTGATTCTCAGACTGCAGTCTGAGGACTGCCTGTGGCCCAGTGAGCACACAGATGTAGCCCATGTAAAATCCTGAGTGTGATACAGGTAGTGTATGTATCTAGTGTGCAGATGCAGCCCACATGATACAGACAAATAGGTTGAGAACCACTGGTCTAGATAGACAACTCTTTGATTCCAATGTTTGGATGATAATTTAATTAATCTCTTTAGGTGTGATCTCATCTCAACAAGATCTCTCATGTGTTTACACCTTACCAATACCAATTATCCTAAACTACATTTTTCTGTTGGGCATATTATTTCTTGTTAAACTCCATCTTAATCTTCCTATAACAATTTGGGGGCTTCGTCTAGCAGGGATCCGTTCCATTTCTATATGTTCCATTACTATATGTTTCAATTCTACATGTCGCTTCTTGTAAATCCTTGCCAATTGCCCTTTGAAGGAGTGTTGTCGTTTTAGAGGGTTAATCAAAATATAATTAATAGCAATAAATATTATGGTAGCTCCTGATGGATATTGGGGCTTGTTGTGCTGGGCAACGTATAAACACAGAAGCGAGACTGCCTATAGCCAGATGGGTTTTAAAGTCTCAGGGCATGAGTATACACTTGAAGCTGGAATGAACGAACATGCTAAAACAGAGTGTAGGAGCAGCAACATGAGTGAAGGGAGGGGCTAGCTACCCAAGTACGTGCCTAGGGACTTGTATGGACATGTATTCAGGATGGTTAGCCCCTCCAGCCATTAATGGTACTGCAGCTGTACCTTATTTTTAACCTTTGGCTTGATTACAGCTAGCGCAGGCATGTCTTGTCAAACTGGAATTTATAGCACCAGCTGGGCATGTAGACATACCCTATAAAAAACAAGTGTTTGGGATGGGGTTACAGCAAGTGAAGAGGGTGGAGAATTGGCCCAGCTGTGATCTGTTATATGTAGTTAGTTTGGGGGTGGTGGGGGTTTGGGGAAGTACGTTAGTTTTCCTCTGGAAGTTCCTGGCTCAATCCTCAGTGTGTTGCCCAAGATGGCGGCTGTCCTACATGTCTTAGTGGCCTAAAAAAGAGCCCTCAGCTTGTAATGAGATCAGTTTCTGGATGTGATGTCTCAGTCGGCCTGATGGGGGGGGGGCTCATATTGCTAAGTAGCACTCCATTTCTAGGCAGTTTGGTTGTTCGCAGGGTGATTATGAGCCCCCAATGTGATGTGGCTGTGAAAAAGGCTAATGCAGTCATTAGATGAGGTATTTCAAGCTAACAGGAAAGTGTTAGTACTGTTCCACAAGGCACTGGTGCGACCGCGTCTGGAAAATTGGGTGCAATTGTGCTGTTCCATGTTTAAGAAAGATGAATCCAAACGGGAGCAGGTACAAAGGAGGGCCACTAATAGGATGCTCAGAGGAACGGAAAATCTATCTTACCAGAGAAGACATAACGAGCTGGGCTTGGTTAGCCTCAGCAAATGAAGGCTGAAGGGAGATAGGACTGCTCTTTCTAAATACATCCAAGGGATAAATATCAGGGCAGGGGAGGAGTTAATTAAGATGAGTGTCAATGTGGACAGCATAAGAACAAATGGATATAAATTGGTCATCGACATGTTTAGGCTTGAAATTAGTTGAAGGTTTCTAACCATCAGAGGAATGAAATTCTGGAACAGCCTTCCAAGGGGAGCAGTGGGGGCAAAAATCCAAACTGGCTTCAAGACTGAGCTTGCACATTTATGGAGGAGATAGTATGATGAGATTGCCAATGGTACGGAGCTGTTCCGCGACTCCTAGACGGCCTCCAATGGTACGGAGCTGTTCTGCAACTCCCGGATGGCCTCCAATGGTACGGAGCTGTTCTGCGACTCCCGGATGGCCTCCAATGGTACGGAGCTGTTCTGCGACTCCCGGATGGCCTCCAATGGTACGGAGTTGTTCTGCGACTCCCGGATGGCCTCCAATGGTACGGAGTTGTTCTGCGACTCCCGGACGGCCTCCAGTGGTACGGAGCTGTGCTGCGACTCCTGGACGGCCTCCGGTGGTACGGAGCTGTGCTGCAAATATCTCCAGCGGCTGATGATGGTGGGGAGGACTCTGAATTACTACAAAGAATTGTCTTGCTCTAGTTGCTGGGTCTTGCCCATATTCTTCGAGTCTAACTGATTGCCATATTTGAGATCAGGAAGGAATTTTTCCCTGTGTCAGGTTGACAGAGACCCTCCCCCCCACCTTTTTTTGCCTTCCTCTGAAGCATGAGATATGGGTCACTTGTGGTTTTCATCTAGTATAAATGGTGGATTCTCTATAACGTGAAATATTTAAATAATGATTTGAGGACGTCAGTAATTCAGCCAGAGGTTATGGATTTATCCCAGGGAGTGGGTGGGCAAAGTTCTGTAGCCCACCATGTGCAGGAAGTCAGATTAGATGATCATGGTGGTCCCTTCTGGCCTTAAAGGCTGTGCATCTATAATTTAGGAGGAGGACCGTTTTGGCTGAATGGGGACTCCTGTCCTATCTTTGAGGGCAGGATGATGGCTGTGATTGAGGTGGAGAGCAGAGAACAGAAGATTCTTGCGAGAACAAGAATTAGAATGGAAACCTCAGTGGGGATTCTCGAAGGGTTATTATTTGAGAAGACTCTTACAGTATATGAAACAAGATGGCAGGTCTCATTCAGTTCCTAAGTGACGGGTGTCCATGGGACAGAAACCAGCCTCGCAAGTTGGCTCCTTGCTGGCACTTCCATTGGAAGCCTCTACAGAAGATTGAAGGACGGACTGGGCTATGAAGATCTGAGATTTCCGCCCCTCCCTTTTTGTTTTTCTCAAACAATGATGAGCTGGTGCAAGGATGTCTGCATTTCTGCTGCCCATGCATCACTTCAGTTTCTGAACCATCAATCCAGCCTCTTTCACCTGCACTTAATGCATCAGTACCTCGTGCTGTGCCATGAGCAGAGGAAGACAGGATGCCGTTAACATTTGCAGTGGGTGCTAGTGGTGTTGGTCTTGGATTAGAGAGACAAGGTAGGTGAGATAATAGCTTTTATTAGATGGACTTCGGTGGGTGAGAGACAAGTTTTCTAGCTACACAGATGTGAAGAAAGAGCTCTCTGTAGCCCAGAAGTTGGCCCAATACAAGATATTTCTTCATCCAACTTGTCTCTTGAGGATTTTAAGTCTGGGTTACTTGGGGGGGGGGGGGGGAGATAGTGAAAGTACCTTCACTTTTCAGTGATTTATCCAAGGTCATTTCATGCTCTGATTTCATAGGAGTTTGTCGGGACCTTTGGGGATGGATAGAAGCCTCCTGCATGTTTCTGCCTTTCAGAGGACCACTTTGCAGATGAAACAAATTTATAGGAATGATTCACAGCTTCTAAGGCTAGAAGGGACCATTGGCCATAGAACTTTCCCAAAACAGTGATGCAAAGCTGTGGTTACAGACAAGTATCCATGCCAGCCAAAGTGTAAGGACCACAGGAACATGATACAAAGTTCATGCATGGCGTATGCAAGAGTTGTCTTGAAGTAGCCATGTTCCTCAGAAATTCCGTGTCATACACCCTGAATAATTGTTTGCATGCCTTACATCCTCCATGTGTGACCCTTGTTTTTTCTGTCACTGTGGGTGTGTAGGCAAAACCTGACACACATTTTGAAAGCTAGTTTTCAGCAATGAATAAATATATATCTCATTCAAAATGGTTATGTAGAATCAGACCATCTGTCCTGAATATTCCTCCACAGGTGCAGATGAGAAATATTCATTGTATCCTGCATTGTCATTCCTTGAATATTGCTTTTATCTTTATAATTCCTTGAGTGTCAGAAAATTGTTACTGATGTTGCAGTCTTTATACATCTGAACCTCTATCTCTTGAAGTCTTTAGATTTGCCTGCATAAGGCCTGCAAAATCTGGACCATCACATAACAGCTAATGTACCCAGGAAGTATTTGTTATCCCCTATTATATTTGTTTGTCCTATTAGTTGTAATGTCCTAATATGAGGACACCCAGGACATCTCCTGAGCAGGATTTTGGAACAACCCAAGATGAGACTACATCTAGAGAACCTATCACAGGTTAGACACTGAACCTAGTTTGAACTAGGAAAGAACTTTGTGAGGTTCATGTGTGGATGCTCAGTACAGCTCATAGGACCTGACCCAGTACCCACTGATGTCAGTAGAATGACTCCCATTAACTTTAAATCAAGGCCATGTCATGATTCTCACCATCATGTTTGATTTTTATGGGGCTGCCAGTAAACAGGGTTAGAGGACTGGACAATCTGGAGCATCGAATTTCTTCCTTCTCCTGTTGGAAGACTTAACTTTTGGTGAAGTTGCACTATGACTTTGGCTTCTGAAATGTCTGGGTGTCACTTTCTTTGGCAAAATTCAGCTCAGATGCAGCATTTGCTTTTCAGTGGGGTCCCTGTCTCTTCATTCGTGAGCTTGGCTAAGGCACACAGAGATGGAATCACTTGCCTGAAATCCTCATACAGCGAACTAGTGGCTGAGGTGGGTTTGGAACACAGGCTCCTTCTGATTGTCAGACAGCATGACCTTTCTTGCTTGCCGTGTGGAGAACCAGGGCGAAACCTGGCCCTGGCAGGAAGAGGAGTCTGGAGCTGGCAGGCCACATCTTATCTCCCTACTATGGTGTTACCTTTGCACAGAAGCCCTTTGGAGCAGAGGCAGATGGATGGATCGTCCCTGAAAGATTGAACATGTTCCCAGTCAGGGGCCTTGCTGGCTCTGCCACTTCATCCAGTAGCAGGTTTTCCCCTTTAAGAACCAGAAGATTGATTCCCTGGCAGGGCGCATTGCCGAGGCGAGCCATGTCCAAATGGTTTGCACGTCTGCATTTTTTACTGCTCTTGTTTAATATGTATGCAAATGCAGCCTCTCCTGTCCTCGCTCTGTGTGGGTTTGCACAGTCAGGAGTGGATTCCCATTAAAGTTCCCCATCTCCTGCTCCGCTCTACATTCAGGGAGACTGCCTTTGAAACACTGATAGATGGAGGTGCAAGGAGAAAAGAGATAAATGACGAATTTTTGTAATTTCTTTGGTGGGGAGGGTGGTGGAGGTGGAAAGGGTTGAAAATGAGAACAGGGAGGTTTAAATATATGCAAAATTGTTTATTGTGGAGGAAGCGGGGACCCAACCCTGAGAGTGGCAGGGGGGCGGTGGGAGGTAACTGCTCTATGCTGTTCCACTCTTCAGAGTGTTGTTGCTGGAGGGTAGGGAAAAATCCCAGCACCAGCAATAATCTTGTGTGAGCAGAAATATTCGGCTTCTCTCCTGAAAAATAGACACATATCTGAAGTCCGGTGTTGCAGCCATGGGAAGAGATGCTGACTGCTTACAGAAACTAAAAGGCACTCTGTTTGGTGGTGTTGATCCCTGAAAAGGGGCAGTTTGTGCTACTGGTTTAACCCTTTAAGAGCCATATTTTCCCAAGGAACCTCTTAATTGCCTTTGCAAAATTTTCATGCTTGAGGCTTCCTTTGCACAAGCAAATTGGGCACTCAAATGCTGTGCAAAAGTTAACAGGCTCCTTTGGAAATTCAGGGGAAAGGGGCAGGTTTTTCCCCTTCCAAAATTGCATCTTTTTTCTTCCCCAAGTTGTACTTAGGAAAGTGGAAGAGATCTTCCAGTGGCTGCAGCTACCTTGCAGGTCTCATTTTTGAGCAGGTGGCATGCCAGGGACATACAAGCATTAGGGCTCCGTCCCTGTGGAGCAATGCTGTTTATTTGTAGGAAGCCAAAATGCTGGTGTGGGCCCAATATATCCTGGGAAAGAACACTGAGAGTCAGTAAGCACTGTGAAGATACTTACTCAGACAATGCAGACATGGGGAGGAAGCTTTCCACACCACCAATGAGACTGAGGTCCCCACGTGGCCAAGGGCCAGGTTTCTAAAGGTAGTTTGATGCCTAAAGACGCAGATAGGCTCTCTAGTGGGATTTTCAGTTTGCCTCTTTAGGCACTTAAATACCTTTAAAAATTTGGTCCTAGATCACTTTGAGAAATGCAATGTAGGGTCTTAAATCCCTTTTGGCATTTAAAAAATGTTACTTTTCACCAACCAATCCCATGGTTCTGTACCTCACTATAAAGTCTTGGTGACTTCATGTAATGAGTTCCAGTAACCGTTATCCAAACTCCTCCCTGTGTTGGAGCCAGGGGAAGAACAATATAGTCCGGGCTCTTATTTTATCCTCGCAGTCACCTTGTGAGTCAGGGAACAGCCTGAGTTTTACAAATGGGCAGATGGAGTTAGAGAGATCGAGGGCCAGACTGTCCAGTGCTTGGCGGCACCCATGATGGGCTGGGTGCTCAGCACTACCCAGCTCCTAGGGTGACCCTTTTTGGAAAATCTGTCCCTAATAGCACAGTACCTAACATGTTGAGCTCTTATGAAAAGCTGGCTCTGCGTTTATCTCCCTCCTCCTTTGGGGCAAAGCTCTGTCGTAGGCAGCCTCAGGCAGGTTTGCGTATCGGTCCACAGAGGGGATTCTGGCAGACTCAGACTTCTCCCCAGGTGCTTGTGTGCACTGCATACCTGCTGTCTGGTCCCCTCCTCCACGCCTCGCCAGATGCAGCGTGGAGCAGATCTGTGGCCCCCCCCCTTGCATCTTTTCTGGCACATTGCCCAAGAGTGCTAGCACCACGCTAGGAGAGAGCAGGGTTTATTTTTCCTCTCTGGATTCTGGGCTGTCCTGGGACCAGGGCACAGATTGTGGGCATGGCATTCCTTGCCCCTGACTCTTCCTGTGCACCTGCAATTCTGGCCTTTGATTTGGCTAACGTTCATTGTATTTGTTCATTCAAGGTTTTCGCCGTAGAGTTCAGCACTCTGTGCATGGCTTAGTTCTTGTTTGCACTGGGAGCGCTGTCCCAGTACAGGAATACCGGCATACTCCTCCTGGTGCAGACAGAGCTATGGTGGTATAGTAAAAACACCCCAGGGGTGAAACAAGCCATGGTGATAGAAGCAGGAATTGCTGGTACAGCCTGATCTATGAAAAGGCTTTTGCTAGCACAGCTATATTGGTCAGGAAGCGCACCTCTTCACTCCCATGACTGATTGAGCTACACCTGCTGTGCAGAGCTGGCCTTCGACTGGAGCGAAATGCGGTTCCCTTAGCGCAAAGAGGTGATGCTCCAGGCTGAGCATGTGGTGAGCAGTTGTTTGTACGTTTGATTGGAAATCCAGGAGTCCGCACACTAAATCCCCTACAGACCCTCTGCCTCAATGTTCAAAAGTGACTCCTGCTTGTTGGGGCCCAACTTGAGACACCAGGAAGAGGCTGATGGCCAGTAAGTGCTGACCCCCCGCCTCTGATGGTCCGCCCCCTTTATGGCGTCTGAACACGCCTAGCTCTCAGGTTGAGGGGGTGGTTTGCTCACTTCGTTGTTGTTTCTCTGAAAGCCCATAGCTAAATTGCAAATTCTGGTTTGTGTCCCTCCTTCCTTCCTCTCCTCCACTCCCGCAGCAGGTTCTCTCTGACTTCTCCGATGGGAGCAGTCCCTGCTGGGGGGGCTGAACTGGCCACTTCCGTGTTCCCTGATGTTTTCTTTTTCCATAGGGGTTAGAGTCCATTGTGTCTGACGTCTGGTGAGATTCCTTCCCTTTCCTTTGCTTGCATGCATAGGACCAAACTGAAAGCCGGCATAGGCAGGCACAGTTCCATCACACCGTGCTACATGCAGACCTTGTGTTCTGGAAATCTAATAGCCTTGTGTTACTGGATCCTCATGATGGTGAATTCAAGTAGGTTGGTTTCCTTATTACTCATCATCTTTATTGTGGTAGGACTGAAGGACCAACCAAGAAAGCAGCCTACTGGGCCAGCCACTGTATGCAGTATCCGACAGTCCCCACCCCAAAGAGCATACTGTCTTAGACCAGAGAGGCGCATGATGAGGTTGGGGGTAGGACACAAGCAGAATGAACAATGTAACGGCAGCAAGTGCCATCGTAACATCACAGTTTTTTAGAAGGGGATCAGCTGAGTGGAAAGAGAAGGGACTGGAGAGGGGATTCTGAGTGGGATGGGTCAGCAGAACAAGGGGCAGTGAGTGATCATGCACACTGGAATCCCCTACCCTGATCCCGTTTACAGTCGTGTCTCTGAATTGATGAGTAGATCTTTAATCTTCCTCTGCTTCCTTGATTCTGTACCTCATTACATAACTAAGAAGGTGCTGCTTTGACTGGGTTTTGATGTATAGGTCACCCAATAGATGTCTGGGTAGTTAAAGTGCCCCATGAATGCCAGTATCCTGTGTTTGTAAGCTCTTTGGCTATGTCTATAGTAGAAAAGTTAAGTCGACTTCGTTAAGTTGTCTTAATAAGGTCGACCTTAAGTTGACTTAAATTCGACCCTATTAAGTTGACTTAACAAAGTCGACTTAACTTTCCTAGTGTAGACATGCCCCCTTTTGACCGTATTAAGTCGACTTAACGCTTTAAGTCGACTTAATAAGGTCGATTTAGGCGCTAATCCCCGTCCATACTGGCTTTAAGTTGATTTAAGTTGTCGACTTAAGGCTTAAGTCGACCTAAAACGAAGTGTTATTAAGTTGACTTAAGGAAATGCTTAAGTCGACTTAATAAAAGCCCAGTGTGGACATGGCTTTATTTAGGTCGACTTAAGCCTCCTTAAATCGACCTAAGCTACCAGTGTAGACGCACCCTTTGATAGTTGGTTCGGGATTTTTTTGTTTTCTCTCTCTCAGTCCCAGGGTCTGTAGCAGATGCTTATTGTAGACTGTTTCTCCCACTACTTCCTATTTGTACCCCAAAATTTTCCTCCACCACTCTTAGTTATCAAGTTATATTTCCCAAGGTTCATAAATACTTTTGACATAGACAACAGAGTCTTGTGGCACTTTTAAAGACTAACAGATTTATTAATCGCATGAGCTTTCGTGGGAGAAAATCCCACTTCGTCAGACGCTTTGAAGACTAACACGGCTACCCCTTTGGAATTTGACTTTTGACATAGGCAGTCAGGTAAAAGAATGACAAGCTAATCCAGTGGAGCTCTCGTGTTTCTAATCCCGCCATCGCCATGGTATCAAGCTGCCATGTACCCACATGGTGTGAACACTGCCAGCATGGAACAGACCATCAACAATAGCACATCCAAGGCCAGCTAGCTTCCTCTGATTAAATCACAACACCCCCTTTCTCCCATTGTTCTATCGCCATGACTCTGAACGCAGGGTCATTTTCTCTACCTGCTCTGAACCATACAAGATTTGATCCTGTTTTCTCTGGTCCGTGTCTCCAACATTTCTTCATGTACCTCTAGGAGCCCATTGCCATATCCGGTTTCTCCCTGTCTTCTCTTCCATCTCTTACCCATTCGTTGGCTCCCTATGTGTTTGCTGGTTCTCCGGCCTTTCCATACAGTATCCAGAAGCCCTTTTTGTTATCCAGCTCCTAGCTTTTCCTCTCTTTCCAGGGTGAGAGTCCATATTTCCGTTCCTTGTATCCAGGGAAGGGATCAGAAGCTTTTAATTAGACAAGGAGCTGTCTGCTCTGTTCCCAACGCTGTTTGCTCTTCCAGACTGGATTCTTCTCTCCATCTCGTTCTTCGCTGACGTTGCTCCTAGGCCGGCAGACATGCAGCTGAATGCTATCTGAGCACTGGCATACTTGCTCTGTGCATGAAGGTCTGGGTCCAGAAGGAGATGTTTACAGCTCTTGTCAATCCTTGCACGGCTGCACGTGCAGGCAGAAGGAGATGAGAGCGGTAGTCGCTGCACTGGGGCGTGTGCTGCCTGTGAAGGTGTGTGCATGAGACAATAGCAGCTTGTCACGTCCAGTAGCATGAGGACATGGTATCAGTCTGGGAGCAGCCCTGAACCTGATTTGTGATGGGATTGGAGCATTTAGAGAGGGTAGGGTAGCAACCCTCTGCGGCCCTCGCACGTGTTGGCGTGTCTGTGTGCAGGTGTGAATGATAGTGTAGTCAGTAAGCACAGTCCTGGCACAGGTATGTCTGCAGGAGATGGTAGGGGCCAAGTACAGCCTCTACCCTTTATGCTGGGTGTAAGAATCCATGGGTGCAGAAGACGTCAGTGTTGTGAATGGGTATAGGAGAAGTTGGCAGGATCTGTACACCCTCTCTTCATGGGCATCTCTCCTCTGGGCAGATGCAAGAGGGGATGCATTGCGGAGGGTCCTAGGTGTGGATGGAAGGAGCTGGTGGGATTAATGGGAAGCAGTCCCTGCAGAGGTGGCTGAGAGGATGGTGGAAGTCCTTGCCACATGCAAGATTTTTTCCACAGTGCAGAGAAGGGTAACCAACCTTCTTTGGCCACGTTTTCCTGCAATCCCCACCCTCCCCAAGCTAGGCTGCTCTACTTGCATTAACTGAATCTGGGTGGTCAGGGAGCCTTCTTCCAGACACAAGGCCAGAGGGTGGCTCCATCTATGTCAGAGTTCAGCATCATTAGAGTTTGGGCCACCGAAGTCCCCTAGTCAGTTTCACCTTCACATGCCCCTCTAATGTGTCTCTGAATCCCCCACTGGCAATTTCTGTCATGAAATGCATCCTATGTGCACACGCTCGGGGAGGGGGGGGAGTTGGGGTCTTTTTTTTAGCTCTAGCCCAACCTCTTGGAGAAACTTGGCTCTTTCTGCAGATGGAAGTGGCTGGAGGAGCTCTGAAGCTTCTCCCGCTCCAGCACCACATCCTTAACGCCATCCAGCCACCACCACAGCGGATGCACCAGCCCCTTTGTAGCTTCCTAATCAGAGAGGCGGTGGGGAGAAATATACAGATGAATAATTTATGACAGATGCAAAGCGAGTTTTAAAACTCTCCCTATATAAATAATTATTTTCACTAGTTATCTCCCCTTTTTTCCTCCTTTCTGGTTCCCCCCGCCCATTCCCCTTTTCCTTTTAGAAGCCGTCAGCTTCGCAAACCATTGCGGTTGCACTTGTTTCCTTGATTATCCTTCTCCTCTGTCTGTCTGTCTCTCTCTCGTGCTCTCTTTTCACATGATCTGAGCCCTGGTGCCAATTGTTCCCGGAAAAAAAAAAAATACCCCTCCCCAAAAGAAAAGAAATGTAGGAGGAAAAAAAACCCTTTGAAGCCTCTGAAGGGTAAAGGTCGTTTCCCTAGTAACAGTGCCGGGATTGGTGGAGGCTGGAAGGCCCTTGGTTCTCGTAGCTGTGCAGAGTGATTAATGAGCTATCGTTGGGCGGTGAGGACGGTGCTGAGACTGGGGCGTCAGTCTTTCCACTCTAGGGCTGCTCTGCGGCCGCCCCCCTTCTCTTCCTTCTCCCCCCATCATTTCTCTTCTGCTTCCCCTCCTCAGATCCGTTCTCGCCCACTCCCTGCTTTCCCCTGGAGCTCCTTGACTCCCAGTCCTCCGCTGCGCTGCTGTTTCTCTCCCAGCGGAGCGGCTCTGGGTGCCCGTGGAAAACTTTGTAGAAGTTTTTAACTCTCCTTCCTGCCTCTCGTGAGGCAGCAGGATCCCCGTCCCAGCTTCCCTCCCCACCAGATAGGAGAGGGACAAAGGGCTCTGGCTTGATTCTCTCCATCCACACAGCAGCCGTGCAGCTCCCAGGCTGTGACGGTGGAGCGGTGCGGACGTGGAAGTAGGTTTGGTATGTTTCAGTCCTCCCTAAAGCTGAGCCTGGCTCTCTGAGAGGCACTGAACGCCCATTACTCAGCCAGGGATTTCGTTACAGGGCTCAGGGAGCTTTTTCTTGGGTATTTTTAGTGTCGCCTCACCTCCGCCACAGGGGTCCCCCGCAGCATCCTGGATCTCTGACCCTGACCCGCGTTGACGGTTGCTCAGCCAACGCTCCCATTAACCTCCGCTCACCAGCTCTATTTTCTGCTGTGCAAAGCCACCTTCCTGTTTGCTTTAGGCCCCATCCTGAGAGGGGCCGGATGTCTGAGACTCCTACCAGGACTGTGCTGTACAGGGGCTGATTGGGCAAGGGGCTGGATGCACTTTGTTCTTGGAGCAGTCAATCAGCACCTTGCAAGAGGCATTTGGCAGGATGTATCCCTTACTGGGAGTTAAGGATCCCCCGTACTGGTTGTAGGATCAGGCTGATAACCTGTGGCCTCTGAGACAAAGGGCGCTGCGTACTGCCTCGTCGTTCCAGGGTGAGCTTCCAGCGGGGACCTCCCGGCGAGTTTGCAGACGTGAACAAGTCAAGCCTCTGACCCGCTGGGCAGCAGGAACGTGCGATGTCAGCCCTCGTTTTCCACATCGGACAACTGAGACTGAGCCCAGTGATTTTTTTTTTTTTTTCAAAAGTGGCCACTGGTTTTGAGGTGCCTTGATCTTCTTTTCTCTTAAATAACAAAAGACGGGGATTGTCACAGGTTCCGGTCTCCCTCGGCGCAGCTGAGCAAGACCTGCGCTGAGGGCCTTCGGAAATGCTGCATGGTGGCATCCCAAGTCAGCAGCCACTTTTGAAAACTTTTGCCTGATGTGCTTCTTTCAAGGTCACCCGGTGGTCAGCGGGAGAGAGGGGCGCTGAACCCTGGAGTCCTGACTGGCTCCTCTTTCAGCTGTGTTTTGAGTCATGTTTCCTGCCAGTGTAATCTCCATTATTGGTTGCACTGGTGATCTGTTTTGTAGACCAGCCAGCCACATTTTGGACTCAGGAACAGAGAAGATAGAGGGTGCAAAGACAATTTCCCCCGCTGCCCTGGCCTCTTCCCAGTTAAATTTGCCCCTTCAGTGGAAATTCACTCCCATTCTAAAATACAAATAATTAAAACGAAATCTGCTTGGGACTCCTGTCTCCTCTGCTAACAGTAATAGCAAACGAGTTTAAAATCTCCCCCTCAGAATAGCCAAACCAGACCGAGCACAGCCTCCCGGAGCGTGCGCCTGAAACAGATGTGCTGCCAGTTAGACAGCTATTTATAATACACCGCGTTCCCTTTTCAGTCGTAGTGACTTCAGCCCTTGGCTCTCTCGCTCATCAGCTTCTTTTGAAGCTTCTAGCTCTGATCCAGGGACTGTTCCTGGTTCTGCTGAAATCTCCTAATAAACCCACTTGGATGTAAGGGAGGCAGAAAGGGCTCACTTGCTCGCTTGGTCTTCAGAGTTGCTTTATTGTCTCCATTGGCTCCAGGAGCACGAAAATGGTAATTGTGCTGCTGTCCGGCTGCATATTGCCCCCCACAATCCTACGCAGAAGGTTAACATCGCCCAGCTTTGATGTAGCCTTTCATTGACCCCTTCCTGCAGCCAGGATCCTTCAGGTGCAGCCAGCCAGACATGGGGCATCAGATCCTCACATGGTGAAGCGAGTCTTGGCATAGCTCCTGCCTCTCTGGGATGTAAGTGCATGATCCATAAGGGCCTGCTCCTCGAAGTTGGCGGGAATCCTACTTAGCAGACTCAGGCCCAGTCGAAGAAGGAGTGCATAATTTGGGGGCAGGGACTGGTGCATCAGTCAGAGTAGGCAAGGACGTTCTGTATGTAGTGCTGAGAAGAGTGGCAAAAAATGTGTGGTCAGTAGAAAGGGAGAACACATGGGTTTAGGTTGATGGCTTTGGAAGAGAGAACTTTCTCTTTTGCCTATGGTAAGCCTGGAGGAGTTGGGGGTCCCATGGTTACAGGGGTTTGCTGACTTCCACTCCTTGGGTCTGACACTGGCCATTTTTGGACACGATTGATGAACCAGGAACCGCTGCATGGTTATGTGAGCGGCAGCGTGACATCATGGCAGGGTTTGCTCTGTCAGTCTGTCTGTTTCAGCAGCGGGTCACAGCCTCCCCTGGGTTGTTCTGGCGAGCACAAGGTGGCCCGAAGAATTAGATGTACCCAGTTGCATATGGGGCCATGGCCTCTCTATGCTTGTGATGGGCGGGTGGACGGGAGCCCATCAGAGAAGGGTTTCATTGCAGATTTGAGGCTTTATCCTGTCAGCTGCCGAATGCCTTAGCCTGCAAGATCAGCTCCTTTAAACACATGTTTTCTCTGCAGCTGTGCTCTGCCTCTTCCTCTGTGCTACATAGATGTGGATCATCTTGGCCAAGCTGGTCCTGGTTAGATCTATTCTATCAGGCACTTTTGGGTGGGAGGAGGAGGAAAGAGGTTTGGTGACCTAGCTTGCATGTGCCATGTGCTTTCCAGCTCAGATCCTTGCTCTGAGTCACTTACTACCCAAAGACCCAGGTCTGCCTTTGTCCCATGGGAGCCAGTGGGGCCAGTGACCCTGCTTTGCATAACTATGGGGTGGCAGAATCCAGCCCCAAACTAGTAGGAGAGGGATGAGGAGGAGATGGCAAGTGTTGTGGGTTTTGTTTAGATTGTTCTGTACTTGTTCTTCTCTAGTCACACTTCCCGGAGGGGAGATTTAGGGCTTTTAGGCCTTTTGCACACACCAATAATGCCAGACTGGAAAGTTCTTCTAATACAAACCCGCTCTGTGGGGAGTTAATTGGGCCCTCTGCCGTCCTACCTTGAGGAATAAGCCAGGCATTCGAGGTGACTAGAGATGGCGCAGAAAGGTGGTGCGTGGCTAGCCGACAACTGGGATACATATTTCACTCTGATCTGCTAGCGTTTAGGAAGGACAGTGCTCAATCTCCCTTAGCATTCTCCTCGCAAGGCTCAAAGAACTTAGCAGGAATCAGTCATCACACCTCTGCAGGCGAAGTCGACTCGTTAGGGGGGAAATTAAATGACAGGCCCCAGGTCATGTAGTGAGACGGTGGCGGAGTCAAGATGGGAACCCAGGAGTGCTGACACTGAGTCCTGTGCTGTAAACACGAGGGATGCTTCCTACAGTCATCAAGTAGTCAAATGGGCAGCAAATGCAGTAACAGGACCCTGTCTTCTCCTCTTGAGACAGGAATATAAACCCCAATCAGACTGCGGGTGAAAAACCACCCTGAAACCTGGCCCGGGTCGCAGGCTCTGATCGAGAGCCCCAGCACTGTCGTGGCAGGAGGAAGCAGGTGAGGACAGAGGGGCACAGAGGTAGAATGGTATGGCATGCACCGGGGGGAGAAATGGCAATCCAGATCAGATAGGGCTGTGCAGAGCTGTGTGTGTCTGAAACAGCAGGGCTGGGCATAGGGCTGCAGTGAGAGAAACTGGAAGAACTGTGGGGGAGCCCAGAGGTCAAGACCACAGATGCTGCAGTTTCCAGTGGTAACAGATGAATCTTTGCTCCTGGAACAGGGACTGTAATGAGGCTGTGGCAGTAAAATCTCATCCTTGTTACGTTAATTATTACTGGGGCGAGAGGAACAATAGATACCCTGGAAAAACCCCACCTGTCCAAATCCAACTGTGCTTCTAAATAGAACATCTGGCTTGGGTCCAGGAAATTGGCACGGGAACATTCCTGTTTCTAGAGTGGATCAGAACCTGCTGTTTTTGCACAAACACTTCAGCCCCAGTTTTAAATAATCTGACCAGAGTCAGGAACACCAGGGCAAGAGGCTAATGTGGAACCTGCTGCCTGGCCCTCTGAAAGGAACCACTGGGCTCCATCTCCGTTGGGAGCAAAATGAATTGTGTGGGCTTGAGCTGTGTGAATGAACAACGCTCTATTCTCTGCTCCAGAAAGTCTCATTACTGGGATAGCAGGGTTCATTGCCAGCTTTGGAAGAAATATTCTGGCTCCAGATTGGGAGGTGGGGGGATAGTGTCTGGGGATAGGATCAAAAGGGCATGGTGTGTCAGTGAGCTGTTCGCAATCTCTACTCTTGAAATGGTGCATTCCCTCCACGCTCCCGGGGGAGATTCCACCACAGAGTCTGTCTAGGCACCAGGTAGGGGAGTCCGTCCCCAAATCTATCCATGGGTAATCACCAAGGATGCCATCTATGTGCCCAGGTGGGCAGTGTCTCTGCAGAAACATCCCTGCACCCAAGGGGGGAATATCTGCCCATGGTACTTGTGTGTAGCTTCCATCCAGTGTGTGAGCTGTCTAGGGGCACCGTGGGAGAATCCCAGCTTGGATGCCATTTCTGATATGGGAGCCGATTTGTGCCCTAGTGCAGACTCGTGCTTGACAGAATCTTTGTGCTACATTTGGATCTGCCCAGAGAGAGGTTATGAGTCCCCACTGCTGAGCAGATGCTGAAGGGGATAGCCAAAACTACATCAAACCTCTCCTCATTCCCCCGGTCCCTTCTCAACCCTCCATCCCCTCTTCCCACCTTTCTCCCTCTCCTCCTGCTTCCTTGCTCCTCATCCACTCTCTCTCCCTCCATCCCCTTCTCTCACTTTCTTCCTCTCTCTCCACCTCCTCTCCCTCCTCTCTTCTGTGGGGCATTGATTTTTCCATCCGTCAGCGAAACGCCTGAGGAAAATGAAAGAGCATCTGCGTGATCGATCAGTAGAACTCTGCAGCCTGGGGTCAGGAAGGATTTGAATCAGGCACTCCCCTGGCATATAATTACCCCCAGACTCCCAAGAACTGAGTCCCACTGAGTTCTAGGGGCTGGGATGAGGCAGCCCTGTGTGGATTGCCTTGGAGAGCTAATCTGGGTTGTGAATGGATGCTGTGTGTGTTGGTGCTTGTTTGTTGAGAGTGTGTTGGCGAGTGGGTGGGATTTTGTGTGTGCGCCTGCACCTGTCTCTGCACCGTGTTGTAATAGCCCTGGTATGCAGCTAATTCTGCATCTCATTTTGTGTCCATGCAGCTTTGAGGCTGGAATTTTAAAGGAAATGAAGGGAGTTAAAATTCAGTGGAAGTCTCTGAGCATCCAATTCTGAGCGAGCATCAGTTGGGGGGGTGGGGAGCTGTACGTAGGTAGCAGTTGGTTAGCGTAGAGCAGTCACCTTTTAAAAACTGGGTTTGCCACCAGTTCCCATGCAGGGGGGAATAATGGAGGGAATTCCTTGTGGCACGCTGTATTGTCTGCAGATGTTGACTCCTTTGTGGCAACCACTGCGAGTTGCTCTTTGGGTAGAGTGTGACATTCAGAATAGGGGGCCTGGCATCTGTCTGTGGATATGTAGATTCGTGAGTACATGTAGGCAATTCTTGGTGTGTATTTTTCTCTCGATGCACCCTGGTGCGTGCATGCGCGTGCAAGTATACCATTGTGTTTCTCTGTGCGTGCACAAATGGTTTGGTGGCTCACTGTCAGCATGCATGGTGCACGTGGTTTCCCATGTGTGCAGGTGATTGTGAGGCTGTGTTGTTTTCTGGGAAAGGTGGTCTTTAGAGCTCTCACTGTTTTACTGGCCAGTTCCCCACCACTAAATCCTGAAGGGCTCCAGCCTTTACCTTTACTGTATTCCGGGAGTGACTGTATCAAGAAGTTGCTTCTAGCTATACTTAGCCAGAAGAGAAAATTTTTCAGGATGAGTTTTCAAATTTTCCCCACCCTCCAAAGAGAGTCCTGGACACATCTTTTTAAGTTTCCATTCCAGATGTGCAAAGCAGAAGTGCGGGAATTGCACAGCTGTTGCCCTTCTGCAGCCAACCCTTCTGTCCCCATAATAACCCACAGGCATTTGAGTGGGATGCAGAGCAGATAAGCCTCTGCTTTGTTTTGAATTGGACCCTCCTCCCGCCCTCCCCTTTATTTCCCATGAATTTCATCCAGCTCATGTAATGGGCTAAATGCAGCTGTTCCATGCAAGGTAGTGTAAGAGTCACATTGGTAACTGGATCTAAGTGTGTCTGAGATGGTCTAAGTCATGCCTGGGTGTAGGGTGCACCCATTTAAGGCAGGATGGTGTCTTTTTCACAATCCCCTTGCCATCTCCTGCTTATGCGATTGCAAGAGAAATGCATTTTCACTTTGATTTCCCTACTGGGGTTGCACAGAGCAGGCCAGAAACAGCAACAGATGGAATGACTTGCCCCACGGCTCCACTCCGCTTTCTTCTTTGATTCACACCGTCTTCTGGTTTTGTGGTGTGTCAGTTAAACCAAAATATACGTCTTCCTGACTAGGCCCTGACACGTCTTTTCTGTGCGTGATGGCCTAGTGTGCTTTGAACCTCCAGTCTGAGGAGCGCCGCTGGGGTGCGGGAGCTCATGTCCCATCAACCACGCTTGCTGACTTTCATGCTGGATGGGTGACCGAACATGGTCGGAACAGATGATCGGAGGTGTTGAGTAACTCAGCCAGAGGCTAAGGGTCTATGTGCAGGAGTGAGGATCTCTGGCCTGCGACGTGCAAGGGGTCAGACTGAATGATCATGATGGTCCCTTCTGACCTTTAAGTCTGTGAGTCGATGATGCTCAGCACCCGTGTGAACAGAAGAGTAGCAGTGAGAGAGAGCATGACAATTAACTTTCTCTTCCCTCTCTCTAAGATTAGACCATGCGATCTGAACTGGTCGAGAAAGGAGGCAGAGAATGGGTACGTGCGTCATTGCAGAAGGCAGGAATCCAGTGGCACGCAGGTGCTTTGTGGGGTGAGGCCAGGTCCGTAAGTTCCAGCTGTGCAGGTACCAGTTAGTGAAGTGTAGCACAGAGGTGCTGGCTGTGGCTCTATGGCCGAAGCTTGGTTGAGTTTCTAGATCTTGATGATCAATATTAGAAAATCAGAACAGATGATGCAGGCACTTCATAGCTTTGTTTGATGTGTTTATTTTATCCTGATCATTTTGTCCTCCATGCCTTGGATCATTTTGTGAAAACAGCCGTCTTGGGACACCTCCCCACTGGTGGAAATCCGCGTGATGGTAATGGAGATACACCCATTTAAGGGCGGTCTGCTGTGGGTTATAGCTTCATCTTCATTCCTGGCAAGGAAAACATTTTTTTGCCAACAGTAGCCACTTAATATTTCTGCCTGTGCAGTTAGAGCAGCGGACTAGGAGACAGGATTCTTGGGTCCCAGCCGTGGCTCTTTCTCTTATTGCCTACATGTCCCATTCCATGTGTTGCCTCTTTCCCTTTCTGTAATGTGGTGTTACCACTGACCTGCCTCAAGAGGATGGTGAGGCTCAGTGAATTAAAATGTGCTGTTCTCTTCCGGTTCTTATTTCAAGCCCATCACCATGGCATCCGATTGCCTTAAGGCAGGGGTGGACAAAATCTGCTCATAGTTGGGCACCAGCAATTTTACTTTTGGTTGCCAAATTGCACTCCTCTGTTACATTTCTGCAGTGGAGCTGGCAACAGGCTACTAAAACTGGTCGCCATGGTGACCAGAAACGTACATTTGTCGAGGTCTGCCTTAAGGTCCCTGGAAGAAAGGTACTGCAGAGACGCAGAGCAAATTAGAGACACTAATGCTGTGAAACTGAACATTGGTCTTAGTGTTATTTTCAAAGTTACCCTCCCAAATTAAAAGAAAATCGTCCTCTAATTAGTTTAATTTTTCACTGATAAGATGCGCCCAGTGCAAACGTATGCTAAAGGCGCAACATTGCTGGCATTTGGCTGCTGATTGTATTAAAGTGGGCAAATAGCAGGGGGCTATTAAACCCTATAGCACCTTTTCAGACCCAGATTCTCAACTAATTTACCCTAGAATGGAGCCACTCCAGATTGACATGAGTGAGAGCAGATTCTCATCCTCAGTGTTGTGGCAGGCTTTACACGGGGCTGCTGGCAAGTCAGGAGAGAAGTGGTTAATGGTAGCCAAAAAACCCAGCTCAGAAAACACATCCCCCCAGCAGTGACACTAGCTTAAAGTGCCTGGAGAATTCCCTCGCTGACATTCTGGAGCAGGGTTCTGTTAGCTGTGAGATGTGCTGGGCCAGCTGGCTAGCACTGCTTGAATGGCTCTAGATTCAGCAAAGCCCTGGTTCAGGGGGATTGAGAACAGCAAAGTTGGGATTGGAGACAGGGCCGCCTCCCTCTCTGTGTCGTTGCAAAGAGGAGCTGCTGCAGCTGGAGGAATGAAGGCACAGCAACTTGGGAGCGGGGAGGGGGAGCCAGCAATATGGAGGGGAGGAGAGGTGACTCTGCTTGCGTTGCTGCGTGTAAATCAAAGAGAGCTGTCTGTGCATGTCGGCTTCTTTCACTAGAGGTTGCTCACTTTCACTTCTTGGCTGATTTCAGCATTGTTCAGCCCATTTGACAGGTGCTGGTGTGTGCGCTGGGAGCAAAGAAGAGACCTAAGGATGGTTTCGCTGACATGGCATTGACCGGAGTCTTTCAATAACAGCACGCCCCTAATGGTCTGGGTGTATATCAGCCGCAGCAAGCGTGTCCCTCCTCTGCTGCACTGCTAATGCTCATCTAATTAAACAACAGCCTGGAGAGGCTGAAACCAGGGCAGCAGGAGAGCAAAGATTTTTATCCAATAGATTCCTGTCTCCAGTCCAGGAGCCAGAAGAAAAACCCCTTTCATATCGCCAGATCAATGAGCAGGTGGTATTTTCCCCCCACCTCTCCCTCTTTTCTTTAACCTTTTCCAGTGCTCCTTTCCCCTCCTGTATTTTCTGAAATCCCTGGCTCTGGGATGGGGATCGGATCCATAGACAGTGGATTTCCAGACCCCCAGGTGGCTGCATCCCCTAAGTCAGACACCTGCTAAATGTTAGAGTAATAAATGGGAAGCCCAACAGGAGTGAGGTGCTCTGACCTTTCAGCAGATAACGGGGAGATTTAATCTTAGAGGTGCCTTTTCCTTTCTTGTTATTTATCCCCCATCTGTCACTGACTTGGTCAGCTCTGCATTTGGGTGCGGATGGGCATGAGTGCACTGCTTTGAGCAAACTTTGGTACCCAACTGTTAGACATTTACTGGGGAGGGGATTGCCTCTAATTGATTTCCCTGGTCAGTTTTTTTCTCTCTGTTTCGGGCTGCTCCTGCTCCCACTGAAATCAATGGCAAAACCCCCTATTGACATAAATGAAGCAGGATCTGAGCCATTTCTTTCTCTGTCCCTTAAGAGAAGGGACTTTCAGTCATGGATGTCCGAACAAGACAGCCAGATCCTGCAAATGGATTCTGAGAACTGCTCTTCATTGTATAAAATCCCATTTCAGATGATTAAACACTGAGCTAGAATCTGGGTATCCTGTTAAGCGTGTGTTTGAAAATCAGGGCTATGGGGATGGACCCTCAGCTGGTGTGAATCAGCAAAGCTCCGTTTCAGTGGCTCTCTGTTGATTTACACCCGCCGAGGGTCTGGTATATATAACATCAACACGTAGAGCCAGGTACTGGTCCCATGCTCACCGAGGGAAGTCAGCAGGACTGTACAGGTGCAAAAACTTGACCTGTAATGTTTGTATTGGGTTTTTTATTCATTTGAGGGTTTAAAAGTAGCATTTTATCTCCTCATCCTTCTTATGTCTTTACATGGGATATGAACCTGATGTTGCTGCCTGGGCAGTAAATACATGCTTCTCCCAAGGTGTTTTCTGAAAGTGAGCCTTCAGAATGTTAGCATGGGGCCAGGGGTGGCGGGTGGGGAGAAGGGGGGAGAAGAGGGAGGGAAGATAATGGAAATGCACAGTCTGTTTTGTCATTCCCCATTGCTGACCTGGTGAAGATTCCTAGCCTGGAGGAGCAGAACTCTTTACCTGCAAGAGGATCTAAAGTAAATGAGTTCCAGAGGGTAGCCGTGTTAGTCTATTGCAGAAAAACAAGAGTCCTGTGCACTTTTAAAGACTAACAGATTTATTTATTGCAGGAGCTTTCGTGTGAGAAAATCCCATTTCGTTCAAAGCGTCTGACGAAGTGGGATTTTCTCCCATGAAAGCACATGCGATAAATAAATCTGCTAGTCTTTAAAAGTGCCACAGGACTCTGTTGTTTTAAAGTAAATGAGTCATAATCTGGCAAAAGGGGGAATCTGAACTCTGGTGGTGTGTATCATGCTTTCACTCACCGGTGACAAGAATGATTGTGCAGGGTTTAGCTCAATGTAGCTTGAAGTCATAGTGAAAATAATAGAAGTGAGCAGGATAATTCACATGGAAGATGATTGCTTAGGATCATCGCTCCCCAGTCACCCTTCCCAGTCTTTCTCTGTTGAACCAAACTGCCCAGAGAAACATCTGCTGCTTCGATGGCCAGTGTCTGAAATCCTAGATGTCCCTTTTATGATATGTCTGCACTTGAATTGCGAGTCCTGTTTTAACATGTTCGTGAACATAACTGTAAATTATAATGAGGATAGGACACGAATATTTGTTACCTGGAATAAAGTTGTCCTCTCCAGCTGTTAATTTACATGAGTTAATCAACACTTACTAAAAACAGCTCAGTATCCAATTCCAGCCATACCTGTATTTCTTGAGTGTTGAGCCATTGGACTTTAGGCCTTGCAGTTGCGTTCTTCTTGATGTGAAGTGCTCTTGAAATTTCTGCTGTAAGGACAGTGTTTGTTACCCAGCCACCTATTTCATGGTGGTGATCGCTGTTCAAACTGTGTGAAGTTACCATAAGAGTAAGAACTGATGATCAATAAGCTGCAGAGGGCCCAAGGCGACGGGAACTATGTAAGCACCGACAGGATCTGCAAAGATAATTGGATGGAAGGAGGTAGTATCAGAGTCCATCAAAAAGTGTACATACAGTGGGGTTTGTTTCTAAGGCATGGGGAGGGGCTTGGTGAAGGTCCGTTTCTAGTAGATCTCACCTCTATAGTGTTTAACCTATGCTGGGCAGGATCTGATCTGGTTAGTAGGCACTAATGAGTTGTTGCAATTGATTGGGGAAGAAAGTGAGGGTGGGGAAATCATGAATCTTTCACTGGAATTTTTCAAAATGGAAACCTTGCCGAAATATTGAAAAATTCCAAGTAGCCCCTAATAGTCTGTAACAGGATGAAAAATGTTGGGCTTCTTAGGAAGAAAATGTGCTTTCTGCCTGTATGTTATCTCAGCACAGAAAACAGTGAGGCATCTCTGTGCAATTTATTCAAGCAAAAAAAAAAAAATTAGGAACACAAATGAAATGAAAAAGAGAAGCTGATTGGGTGCCTTAAGACAAATGCAACTCATCAAGTGAATTGTAGCTGTCAAATTAGATTTTTGGACCTTCCTTGGTTCTAGGTGAGATCAGGATCAATGGTGCATTTTATTATTATGGTGGTACCTGGGCTAGGAACCCGATTCAAAGATCATAGGAATGTTGTTGTGCATGCTGTCTGGATAAGGGGCAGACAGTCCCTGCCACAGAGAGCGTATGAGCTAGGGGGAAGGAAGTCTGGTCTCTAGGGGTGCGTCTACACTAGTAAATTAAGTCGATTTAAGCAGGCTTAAGTCGACTTAAATTACGCTGTGTCTACACTACAGTTTCCTTAAATTGACTTAAGCTGCTGCTTAAGTCGACTTAAGGAAATTTTAAGTCGACTTAATAAAACCTCGTTTTAAGTCGACTTACTGGTTGAGTTGACTTATTAAGTCAACTTAAGCCAGTGTAGATGCAGAGAAGCCCTAAGTTGACTTAAAGGACCCCAGGGCTCCCCACTGACCTCCCAGAGCCTGGCGTGCCCACCTACCCCTATACCCTGCCCATGCACCCTGGTACAATGGGGAAGATGCTGAGCCCCCTGGCACTTTTGAAGGGGTGCCTGGGGTAGGGGGGCACGAGAGAGGTGCCCCCCTTCCCACCATGCACCACTCCCAGGTCCACCTAGCCCCTACAAGTTGACTTAGGGGTCCAGTGCGGACGCTCTACGTTGATTTGACGAGCTTGACTTTGTCGACCTAAATCTGCAGTATAGACATGCTGAGTCGACTTACTTGAACAAGTGTAGACATAGCCTAGGTTAGGTTCTCCCTGTTTCCTCCCCTCCCCTTTGGATTTGCACATGTGGCCAGATTTGTAACTCTCTGTTCCTGCCCTGGCCTTCAAAAGCCATCGGGGCAAAGTCTCAGCCCCATCCTGTAGTTGGCTAAATCTGCCAAGAGGTGAAGGTGCTCAGCACATTGAAGGATTCAGCCACATGGGAAGAAGAGAAGGTCCTAAACCATTGTTCTGTGCTTGGGGAGGCCTATAGCAGTCAAAAGTTTTCTATTTTCTTAATGCTTGCTCTGTCCCAGCCTCTGATTAGCCAGGGAAAATCCTTCAGGGTGCCCATCCGACAGTGGTACTCATTCCACATCAGCAATCTCTCCGGGTTCGTAGTCAGCAGATAAGACTATTTCCCCCACCCTGCTTCCCGGTCACTATTTTGATCACATTCCTGGTGAGTTTGGGCTGCAGATGTGTTTTCCTTATCTTGCAATGCCTGAGTCAGGTTTTCCCTGCTGTGACTCTCATAATAAGGCAGCCGGAGTGGGCAGCTGAGGGGTGGAAGAGGAATAAATAGGTCCTAAAGCATGCAGAGTATCTCTTTCCTTGTGGATAAGGTGATGGTCAGAACAGACACGTTCATGTGGGGTGACACACGAGAGAGTCTCACATGTGTAGTGGAACTAGGGTGGTGTTCAAGTGCTTGGAGATCTCTGCTGGTGGCCATATAAATTGCAGGGGGGGAGGAAGGTATGTCATGCTGTATACACCTGGCAGGGGACACATACAGTGTATAAACATGAATGTCAGTGGAACTGAATTGCTCTGGGGTCATGCAGTTATAATTAAGTACAAAATCTAGCCTACACTGTGGGTACCTATGGATCAGATGTATTTACATGTGGGATCTGACATAAATTGAGGTGAATGTATCTGCCAGTTTTGTACAACATTGTTCAAAAGGATGGCGACTGTCAGCTCAGACCGAGGTTGGTGGGTGAAAAGGGTCTGGTGACACATCTGGGGCTCTGCATGTTTCTTCTGTATGCTTTGCTTTTCCTGCTGTTTGGGGCTCGGCCTGGCTTAGAGGCTAGGCCCTGAGGACGACCTTTATAGCTTCATAGATTCCAAGGCCAGAGGGGACCATTGTGAACATCTCGCCTGACCTCTTGTGTAACACAGGCCAGAGGATGTTCCCAGTATAATTCCTAGAAGAGATCCTTTAGAAAAAAACCCAGTTTCTAGTCTGTTATGTGTCTTTGTGCCTGAACACGCTGAAGAGCCAGGTTCAGATTCCTGCTGTCTCTTTCCTTCCCTGCTGGGGGAGTGTGTGTGGGGTGGACATGATGCTCTTTTATTAAGGCAGATCATTTCAGCCCTGACGGCTCGAGAATAGTCATGGGGAAGTGAGACCTGTGTGTGGGGAGCGGAGAGGTTATAATAAGGGGGCAATGAGCTCTTCATGGAAGCTCCAGGTTTCAGGAGTTTAGCCAGGTACCTCCTGAAACCGAGACTGGGTGGTGGGGTGATGGGGAGTGTTCAGTTCATGGTAATGGTGCCAATCCCAAGCGTTTAAAAATCGTGACATTTTAAATGTAATTTGCCTTCTGGTGTTGGAGGTTTGGGACCTTGAGTTTATCTGGCTTTTCTCCATAAACTCGAGAGCTCGAAAGTTAAGTTTGGGGGAATTTTTAAAAATAAGATCAGGTCACACAATCACCTGACTCCAGGAGCTGATGCTTTAGGGGAAAACACCCAATATCACAACTTTTGTGATAAAAATCAAAAGCATTGGGCAACGCTGCCTTGGGGGCACATAGCTTAGTGGTGGAGATGGTGACTCCAAGGAGAAAGAAATGGAAAGACGACCCTCAGCCTCAGGGTGTATGGCATAGTGCCCTGGTATGTTCCCACTGAATCTCAAACCAACGCACTGGACCGAGACTTACCTTTGGAGGTGGATGTGTCTGGCGAATCTCCCAGGTACTAGCCAGCTCCACCAATCTCTGTATCCTGTCTCCTAAAATTCCAAAGGGGTAGCCGTGTTAGTCTATTGTAGAAAGACAACAGAGTCTTGTGGCACTTTTAAAGACTAACAGATTTATTAATCGCATAAATAATAAATAAATAATCTGTTAGTCTTTAAAAGTGCCACAAGACTCTGTTGTCTGTCTCCTAAAAGAAAGAGAGATTTCCTGGGTCTTGTTGCAGGAAGGAGGGGCGGGAGCGGAGTGTAGGCCCATTAGGTGTCTAGACTGGGCTGATGTGGATTTGCGTCTAACCCCAGTGCAAGAAACCTGTGTGGACTCCAATCTGCTCCTCGTGCGTTGAATTTGCCAGGCATGTGAACGGGCCGCCTGCTCCATAAGTGGGCGGCTGTCTGCTTGGGCGCAGTGAACGCCGGGCCAAGGACACGGGAGCGTGTGTGAGGCAGGGCCGGCTAGAATCGACCGCGGATCCGCCCGCATCGGAGGAGCTTGTTTAGAATCTTTTGATCTCTCAGCTGCGCTCAGCCACTGGAAGCCAAGGCTCGGGACGTGGTCGCCATAGCAACTGCTGCCACTCACTCCCCATCTGGGATGTAAATTAGTTACAATATTATTAGTGTGCAGAATTTCAAGAGGCCGGCGCCGGTGTGCGCCGGGGAAAAGACTTTCAAAATTCATTGCAGGAGTGTCTGGGGCCTGGGCTGTGAGGGATGCAGGCTCCACCCCCTTTTTGTCCTGGTGAGCTGAACCCGGCTTACCCAGGTCTAATCGGAGCCAAAGAAATGGGGTATTGTTCGTGAACCCAGCCTGACCGCAGCAGGTGGGAGCGGTGCAGCTGGAAGATTGCGAGGCCTCATTGGATTGTGTGGGCTGCGGACCGCCACTCGCGTTCGGCCAGGGCCTGTCTTTCAGCTCTGTTGGAAGTTTGGAAAAGTGCATTTTTTTTTTTTATCCTGGCCTTCCTCCAGTAACTACTCAAAATGAGTTGTTGAGTGGACATGGGTTTTCTAATAATGGTGGAACTGGGAGGCTGATTTGTGCTGGTTTGTCTGGTGCCAACACCAGTCACTTCTCTGGAGTTGCTCCTGATTTCACTGGTGTAAGTGAGCGGAGGATCAGGCACTGTGTTTGGAGGTACTGTAGGATGATGTTTCAAGGAAGGAGGGGCCTGATTCTGATCTCGGTTACACCAGTGTAATTCCAGACTAATTACACTCAGTGAATTAAAGGAGAATTAAGCTGTAAATTCCCTAATCTGGGATTGGAATGGGGTTTTTGCAGAGGTTTCATTTCACGCCCTGGTGTAAATTGGTATAGCTCAGAGGAAGACAATGGAGCCATGTCAATTTAAACCAGCCCTGAGGACCTGTCCCTCTTTCCTTAAATTACCACTGGGCAAACATGGTGGGAAACAGGTGGCTAGTATAGCTAAATGCTAAACAAATCACAGGAGGAAGTCAGTGGAGCCACACCATTTTACGCCAACAGAGTTTTGACCCTTTTATCTCTTGATCTTTGTTTACTTTCCTTTGCAAATAATTCAGTTCAGTCATTTCTTTAGTGCTTAGCTATATTTCCCACCTTGTTTGCAATGGGAATACATTCTGGGAATGCAAGAGTCAGACTGAGCAATCGCCATGGTCCAGCAGCTGAGGGTTGAAGTCTGTGCATGCCGATTTATACGGCCTAATGTGAACAGCCATTGCAAGAGTTCAACAGGACAGCCTGTAACCCATCTAGCTCATGCTTCATCCCTTCCTCAGTTTAACTAGATGGTCAATTTTAAAGCAGTTTGTTTTCCGCTATCCCTTTCTCCGTGTTGCACCATCAAGACACAGTGTCTTTTTCTCCTTGAGAATCTCACCTCTGGGATACACCTTCTCCAGGCATTTAGCGCAAGGAGCTTGCAAATCTTGCTCTTACTTTCTCTTTAAGAAAATATCTCAGTGTGAATTTGGTGCTGGTGAGAGGCACCAGTTTGAGAGCCACAGAGATGAAGCCCTTTGATTATCCATGCAACATAACACAGCTGAAGCAGCTGTTTCTCCCCAGTTACTGGAAGTGCCTTAAATCAAGGCACTGAGGCTTACTAGTGAGGTGCATAACCATGAGCCCTATTGATCATGTCTGTGCTGTGTGAGTCTTTGCCCCACACTCGGAAAACGCCCGGAGTCCCCCAAGCATGCATTGCGTGCTTTTAAAATTGGGAAGGATCCTTCGGAATCCCACCTCCTCCTTTTTGGTTGTTTCAGAATGCTCATTGGGAATCTGGAGGATCTAGTCTTAGGATATTACTCCAGTGATACCACCCATACGCTTCAACCCTGGGATGGAGATGATGAAAGACTAGATCGCTCTCTGTGCATCTTCCGATTCTTGGCCTCTTTAATCATACCAACAGGGAGCCACTGGTGTTGGTGATACGGATAAGTTTGCATTGGGAACCAGGCTGATTATTATCCTGATTAATTATTTCTATTACCGTAGCACTCAAAGGCTCCAGTTACGATTGAGCCACCACGCTGGAGCTAGATGCTGTACGCTACAGATATATAACAAAAGGCAGCCTCTGCCCCAAAGAGCTGCAATTTAAAGAAGGCTTGCAACATAAGAACAGTGACCAATATGAATAGATTTGCATGTGATGGAGAAAATATAGCATGAGTGTCCTTGAAATATTAGGTATATTTACTAGGATTGGCTGGAAAATTTGTTTTGTGACAAATGTCTAGGTTTGTGTATTAGGTGGTGGTCCAATTTGGGATGAAGCAGAGACATTTTCAAATTCTTTTAAAGAAAGAGGGACAAGTCCCTCCAGTGAGAAAAAGGACAGGCCTTTTCAGTGCCCCCGCCCCAGGATAGCCAAAAGACTGATCACTAGGGCACTCCCTCGGTGTGGGGGAATGGTTTAAGACCCTGGTTCGCCAGTTTGAGAACTGGGACTGGAACACAGACAGGCCCGGATTAACCAATGAGTGCTTTGCACGGGGGCCTTGGCCACCACAAAAACAAGCCCCAAATGGAGTGATGCTGTGACCCTGGGTGCCAGGTCACAACGGCTCTCACTCAAATTGGGCTCAGCTGCCCATCTGTCATGGCAGAGGGGCAGCTGCATAGTGCTGAGCTGTGTGAATGTGGGACAGGCAATGGGAGTGAATGGAGCCTGGGGGCAGGGACAGGAGCTGAGTGCTGAGCCAGGGGTGCCAGTGAGTAACCAGAAAGGTGGTGGAGGCAGTGGTGAATGGGATGTATGTCAAAGCTGCTGGGATGTGTGTGGAGGCTTTCAGAAAAGCAGCAGCTGGTGGAGGGTTGCTGGGATATATGTGAACTGGGTGGAGCATTTGGGGACCTATATGGATAGTGTATGTGTAGGGTGGGGGTGCTTTAAGGAAGGGGGGCCCTATTTCCATAGCGCATACAGGGCCCCAAATTCTTTAATATGGTCTTGAACCTGAATCTCTCATGAATGCCCTAACCACGAGGCTACCGAGTCGGTTTCTCGTTCTGGTTTTGACCAGAAATTTGATTCCGCACTGGAGACACTTCCCAACAAACATTGCATTTCCACAAAAAGCTTTGGACTTGACAAATTGACATTTTCTGACCTCGAAAAAAGACCTCTTCGTGGAGTGATTTGTATTCTGCACTGAGCAGGAATTCAGAGCTGGTGAAGTACTGACACTAAACTTGTGTTAGTTTGTGCTGATTTCTTATGGTTGAAATTGGCGATTTTCCTATCACTGTTTGCGGGGTGGCTGACTGATCGAGGAATATTACCTCGCTTGCTCTAGAAATAGCTCGTAAGGATTAGATTTTTATTTATAAGTGTTGGCAAACATTGATTTTGGTATATTAGCTGTAAACCAATGAAAAAATAGACGTATTGTTGTTAATCAGAATTTATAGACAGGAAAAATAATAAGTTCACAAGCAGCATTTTTCCTAGACTTTGATTCAGGGATATTTATTGTGTGTGTTTCGACATGTGATCTTGACACTGTGTCAGAATGGTTATAAAGCATTAACTTTTTGAATCTCATTGTCGACTGTTAGATAATTGTCTGACTGTCCTAGAATTTCCTGCAATTGTGAAAATGTATATAGTTAAAATTAGGACAACAGCTTAAATTCCATAATTTTGCACGACAGTGAAAATATAAATCCATAAAAATAGAAAACATACTTAAAAGAAATAATATTATCCACTGAAATTACAAAAACAAAAATCAAATTCTGCCAAGGTTAGCTGCAAGGCCGATGTGGGTCTATTGAAGTCAGTTGGAGCTAGATAAGGCCATAACTTACTTTCTGTGGTCAGTAGATCCATTTGGGCCAACTTGTAAATATCAATGGTGCATTTATTTTGAAATGAGCATCTTTATTTTCATAATATTCCTGCCATAACAATACTTTGGGCATATGTGGCACATTTGTCCCCCCCCCCCCCCCAAATGCACTGTAGAAACATTGATTTGACTAATCCAAATAATTGTTTTTCTCCAAAAGCCTAAATAATATAAAGTATTGCTCTGGTGTGGTGCAAATGAACGATATGGCTCTGATGGAACCCTCAGTTGAACCCATGAAATGCTACTGAACTAAATAGGGTTGCAGTTGTATAGCTGAGGGTAAACCGTGGCTTGATTTATGGAGGTGATAGTAATATGCTTATATCACGCAGGGTGCCTCTACACTTACAAATTAAGTCGACTTAAGCTTGCTTAAATCGACTTAATTTAATCTGCGTCCACACTACATTTTCCTTAAATTGACTTAAGCAGCTGCTTAAGTCGACTTAAGGAAAATTAAAGTCGACTTTACTAAACCTAGTTTAAAGTCGACTTTTCTGGCTTAATTGACTTTAGAAAGTTGACTTAGCCAGTGTGGACACTTAGGGGGCTTCAGGGCTTCCCCACTGCCCTCCTTGCC
>ML685804.1:6703858-6761313 GCA_007922175.1 Pelusios castaneus
GTTTCTGTGGTACTGCAGCCTTGTAATAAATTGTTAACCTGTGGGATTAATTTAGTTTGTTTTATAATTTAGCACCTTTTCACCTGCTCTCTACCCACTAATCCCCATCTGCTGGTTTGGCATGTCAAACCAGAGGTGGGCAGCCCAGAGGGTGGGGAAGTTCTGCAGACCCCCCAAACTGATTTTTTGAGTTTAGGAGACTTTTTCCTTGGAATTTTAACCCATTTTTCCCTCCAAGGGAAATCCAGTTTTTAAGAACACACAATTTTTGTGGCTACATGGAAGCTTGTATTCAGGATAGGCTAGCACATATGGACACCTTTACGCAGAGTACAATTCCAAACTTGACTAGTCCAATCCATGACTTCACAGTTCTGGCCAGGATTTAGTGAAGGCCTTGTGTGGTAATGGCAGACAGTACAAGCTGTGCTAGTCTGGAGCTAGAGAGCCTCAGGGTATGTCTACACTGCAATTAGACACCATGGCTAGCCTGTCCCACTAAGGGACTCTTTAATTGCAGTGTAGAACTGGTACGTGAGGTCTGGGAGCCTTCCACCTCACAGGATCCTAGGGATATGTCTACACTAGCAATTTAGGTCAATTTAAGGAGCCTTAAATCAACCTAAATTACTCCGTCTACACCTGACTTTCATTAAGTCAACTTAAGAAATTCCTTAAGTCGAGTTAATGAAAGCTTAAGTCAACGTAATAACAACCGCCCATTAGGTCGACTTAAGCCTTAAGTCAAGTCGACTCAAGAATGGTGTGGACAGGGAGTGGACAGGGAGTAACTTAAAGCCGACCTTATTAAGTCGACTTAAAAAAGTCGACTTAACTTTTTCTAGTGTAGACATAGCCCTAGAGTCCAGGCTGAAGCCCGATTCCAAACTTCTACCCCCCTGGTTAAACAGTCCCATTGCCTGAGCCCAAGTCAGCTGTCATGGGCCAGCCAGAGGTTTTTAGTGTGGCATAGACATAGCCTTAAAGAACCACAGGGTCAGTCAGTCTGTCTGTCCAGCAGCTTCGGTTAAGAATCTTTATTCTATTAATTACATGCAAATAAAAAAATGTATGACAGCTAATAAATAAATAATTATTTCTTTACATCTGTGGCAGGAAGCCATGGAGGAGAGATCTGGGAAAGGTTTTGGTCAGTAGTTCTGCAGTGCAGTAGAGGGAGAGTGGAGCTTTAGGGATAATGCTTTTTGCCTTTGTTCTAATAAAGTTCCTTGTTCAGAGTCAGAAGAAAGGGACTCTTGATAGTCCTCCATTATTGGGAGATGAGGAATCTGGGCCCTGGCTCTTCCCTACTATGAGGAATGCTGCAAAGACAATCGTAGGTGTCCAAAACTCCCTGTTACCTATGCTGCCCGTCTCAAAAACAGGTTTGATTCCTGAAAATCTCCATTACCCGACCTTTATTCTGTGTCCAGTAATTGAGATTTTGCTCTCATTAGATCTCTTTTTCTCTTTGCTTCCCTCCTCCACCCCCCAGTCTCTCCTTCACATATTTGAGATTTGAGTCAAAGGAGAACATTTGAACCCACAGCACTTAAAAGTGGCTTCAAAATTAAGCCCAGGTCCTACAAGTTGTGTGCCTCTGTGAGACCCACTGACTTCTAGCTAGGTGGTAGTTCAGGCTCTGCTGGTGACTCAGCGTGACTTTGGATAAATTGTATCCCCTCCCCCATGCCTTGGTTTTCCCATCAGTCAAATGGGGGTAGTGCATCCCTCACGGGCGCTGTGGGGATAGACCGATATCTCTCAGCCCCTTGGGAATGGTCAGTGATGATTGTCTACTCCAAGGAAAGTGTTTTTTGTTTAAAGTCCTATTAGACAAGGTTTCATTAATGGGATCTAGGAAGGACCAGAGACATAAACATACCCAATCTAATCTACCCACTCAGTGCTTGGGCCCTGATTCAGGAAAGCACTTAGCATGTGTGTTAATTTCCATGGAAGTCAATGGACTTCTCAAGTACATGCTTCAATTTAAGCATATACTTACATTTCCTGAATCAGGGCCTTAAATATGCCACCGAGGAGTTTTAATTGCTCTCTCAGGCTTTTCTGTAGCAAATAAAATTCCTGGACAATATTGACTGGATTCTGATCTCATTCAGACCTGTGGTGTAACTCCATTGATTGCAGTAGGGTTACTCTCAATTTGCACAGCTGTGAAATCCAAATCAGGTTGCCAATGTGTGCTTTCTGTTTCTCCTCCTCCCCCTGCCCCCATTGTGTGGTTTTACTCTTATCTTGCCATCTCTTCCCACCTTAGACTAAAAAAGCAGGCTAAAGGAATCACCTCTGAAACCACTGTAGAAGGGAAGCCACTTAAACCAATAGTAAGTGAGGGATTAATTTCCCTTTCCTAATCACTCTGCCTTAGACAAACCAGAAATGCAGAGCTCTCCTGCTTTCCCGCTACCTAACTATTTTCTTCATCCTGTTCCCTCCTTGTCTCAGGTCCCCCGCCACTCTTCCCTAGGGAAAACCCCTCTCTTTGTACCAACATCCCACTATACATGTTGGGGAGACGTGGCTCAGATATTTTATTTCAGAGCAGCATAAAATTGACCCAGCCCCTCCCATGAGATGTGTCCCTGAGCAGCAAACCCGTCTTGGAGACCCCTGCCATGTAGTGTGGCGTTGTGCCCCAGGTGCTAGTAACCCCACTGGAGCCACATCTCTGAATTATCGAGCCTCTATGGAAAGCCAAAGTCTGCAGTCAGCGAAGAACAGCAACAGCAGCCTCCTTTTCCACACGTCAGTATTTTTAGCTCCGCTGTGCATTAGCGTGCAGGAGCTCACACTGCGAAGCCTGGCTGAGGTTTTATCTGTTGTGACAGCCCTTAGGGCTGCAGTCAGACTCTCTCTCTCTCTCTCTCTCTCTCTCTCTCTCTCTCTCTCTCTCTCTCTCTCTCTCTCTTTTAAAATTAAAAAAAAACAACTTTGGAGTACAGAACATCTTCCCTGTGGATCTTCTTTGCAGCTGGAGAGACTGAAGGGAGGGAATGGGACCTGCACTCAGTTCCGGGGACCTTTATAGCCTGGGGTTGAGATCGTTACTGCATTTCCCTTCTTTCTATTTTGTTTCAGAGGCTACAGATTTTCCCTGGCTGGGTGTTAGCTTACCAGCTGTCTTCTGCCCTGAATGGGAGAAAACTGCATGGTCATCCTGATTTCCCAGAAGGCAATGCTGTTTGAAAGTCACCGGGCCGTAAAAATGAAAAATGGGAAAGGTTGGCCAAGATTAGTTCTCTTCTTCCCAGTCTCCTGGCTGATCCCTGGCAGGTTCCAATGGTATCCAGCAGATTGTGGTCTCCATCATTTAGTACAGCAATGACTTCTCTAGTTCTTTGTGCTCATTCCCCAAACTCCTTGCTTCTACATGGGTGCGTTAACATCTTCTGTTTCAGAGAAACTCCATCTTTCAACTTGGGATATGTTTACACTGCAAATAAAAGCCTACAGCTGGCTTAGGCCATCTGACGTGGGCAATGGGGCTGTTTAATTGCAGTGTAGATGTTTATGCTCGACTTGGAGTCTGGACCCTGGTGGAGGGGAGGGTCCAAACATCTGTGCTGCAGTTAAACAGCCCCGAGCCTGCATCAGGTGGCAAAGATCAGCTGCAGGTGTCCAACTGCAATGTAGACACACCCTAAGTGAGTATGTGGGAGAGACAGGCTGGGTTATTGGAGTTAGTGGAATTCCCTTCCCTGCTCCATTCTAGCCCTGCCAGTTTTGAACCCTGAAGGTTTTCACCCTATTGGAGGCTGTCTGTCCTACACTCCTGGTCGCAGAGGAGACTTCAATGCTCAGTGAATCCAAGCTCCTCATCCTCCTAGCCTGCAGCACCTATCACTCAGCCTCTGGTGGCAGGGTCCTTTGAGCCTGTCACCAGGAGGTTCTCTGAGCTCAACATCTGTGTTGCTATGTCCTCTGTTCTTTTCCCAGGACCCTAGGCCAGTCCTGATGACAGTGAGTCTCCTTCTCAGGTGTCATTTGCTCCCATGGGAGTTACAGTTGACGGGAATTCCCCCGCATTCTGCATGGGTTGGCAGCCAGCACTCCTGCCTTCCTTTTGTTCTAATTCCAAGGATGCAGCTGAGCATCTTGTTTTCTTTTCCTGGTTCACTGCTATCTTGATCCTCCTCATGGAGTCCCATAACTAGCATTACTTCCCTCTCCTCTCCTCCTGCTGGTTCTCTGTTGGAGTTTGCCCTCTCCTCACTGCCTTCCTGACTCTTAAAATCCCTCTGCAAGTATCAAGTTTAAATGGCACCAGACAGTCGTTGGCACAGTAATACAGACCACTGTTGTCAAAGTGACGGATACCCAAGGAGACAACTGCCTTACTGAGGTGGGTGACCTCTACCCAGGGCAGAGCTATAGTGCTGTTTGAGGTTTTTATTCCCAAAGTTAATTTATCAGCGAGTTCATTCCTGGTCCGGTGGCAGGTCGCTGCATTGACCGGTGCCCTCTTTGCAATCTTCTTTCCTTCCTTCTCTCCTAAGTCAAGTATCATTTTCGGAGGGGAAGTCTCTTATCATTCAGCCATGGAGTCTAAAGTGCCTGTCTGTTTTGATCTCTCCTCTGTCGCGTTGCCTGCATGGTGCCTCTTTTTCAGGTTTAGCCTGTGCTTTGTGCTGCCCAGTCTCCACCTCTAGTTTATGGTCACTTACCCACAACTCTCTATCCTGCTTTTCCTGAGGCTTCTAATCTGTTTCTGCGCCACATTCCTCAGAGACTTTCTGCTACTCCTCTTCTCTTGCCTGGGGTTGCAGCCTTCCTCATCTCTTCCATTTGATCTCCAAATGGTTTGATTTTTTTCCCCCTGTGTTTGTGGGACTTTGGCAGCTACTCAGACAATGTCAGCTTCTCCTCCAGAGCAGAAATACAGCTTGCACTTTGTACTTATCTAGCCACCATTATCTGACATCAGACCAGGAATGGACACTACTGAAAAATTAACTTGGGGAATAAAAAATTATAGACAACAGAGCCCATTGCCTAGTTCTTGAATCTCATATTTTCTCATGAATCTCATGTTTTCTGGAACCACTCTGGTCATGCTTTCCATGGCAAATGTATTCAGTTGTGTAAATGATCCTCTCACAGTTTTTTGCCCTTTACTATTATTTATTTGCACTAGAGTAGCACTTAGAGACACCCTCCACCCAACAGTGCTTGGGACCCTCTTCTGCTTGGCTGACATACAAATCCAAAGTAAGACCCCCTCCCCTGAAGAACTTAGAATTTGGGTGGCCAAGGTGTACTAAGGAAACATTATTGCAACCATTGTACAGGAGTGGAGAACCCACACATTAATCAGGGCCTCATTCAGATGCGTAGATGGTGACAGTCTGTTCAAGGTCATTCCGGAATACTACAGCAGAGCTAGGAACTGAAACGAAATCTCCTGTATCCCAGTCCAGCAAAATACCAAAAAGACATCCTTCTTCTTTAGACCCTAACTCATTTGAGTTTCAGGCTCTTCTCATTGTTTCACAGTACTTCCATAATTCCTTACTTTTTAATCTGTTCTTTTCCCACCTCTCAGTAAGCTACTCTAATTATCATATCCCCTTCATCATATTTTCTGAAAATTGTGCAAGATTTCCATCACCATTTCACTCCCACACCCCAAAGAGTAAAGGAAACAAGAACTGAAAGGAGGTTTTTTGGTCGTATTTTCTCATTAACAATAAGGAATGGCTTGTGATCGGTTGGACCCTGGGGGAACTTGTTGTGCTAAAATCTCAAAACAGCCCCATTAATACAAATCCCTTTTGCATCAACTGGAAAGTGGATTCAATAACCGGGAGAAATAGTTCTTCTCTTTTGATCGTTCAGGTATACATGAGAAGCTTTCTTTGTCATATTATGAGCCAAATTCACCCCTAGTGAAGCACCACTGAGGCTAGCAGATTTATGGTCATCAATGATGCTACACCAGGGATGAATTTGGCCTTTATCAGCAACTCTATCCTACCCGCCTTGTGTATTTTCAGGCTTGGGAAGGGGTGTATCGTTTGCAGCAGGGTAGGGAAAGAGCCATTCTGAAAGGGGAAGTGCTCGTGGTCTAAGCTATTGCATCATCTGCTTTCTAATCTTGGCCAGCGTATTGCTTCATTTGACTAGTACTGGAATTAATGGATATGGGATGTGTGGGTCAGTGGTTATCACAGGAAGCTGGTGATAAGGACTCGTTCATTCAGTTACTGACTCAGTGTGATTTGGACAAGTGACTTCCCAGCTGCGCTGAAGGCACTAACCATTCTCTCTAAGGGTGCGTCTACACTTACAAATTAAGTTGATTTAAGGAGGCTTAAGTCGACTTAAACTACTTCACGTCCACACTGGGCTTTCTGTAAGTCGACTTAAGGAAAAGTTAAGTCGACTTAATAACACCTCGATTTAGGTCGACTTAAGCGTTAAGTCAACCTTATTACGTCGATTTAAGCCAGTGTGGACGGGGATTAGCGCCTAAATCCACCTTATTAAGTTGATTTAAAGTGTTAGGTCAACTTAATAAGGTCGAAAAGGGGCTAGGTCTACACTTGAAAAGTTAAGTTGACTTTTGTTATGTTGACTTAATAAAGTCGACTTAACTTTTCAAGTGTAGACATACCCTTAAATCTCACTACAATCTTAAGATATGTTTTCAGGACAGGGCTTCCTTTTGTGCATTCAAGCTACAAATGTTGCACTCTCGTTTCTTTTTTTTTTGTCCCCAGAATGGAATGATAGCTGCATCTCCAAGTCCTGTGCTCCTGACTCCCCCATTGTGAGGATGAAGTATTCAGACTTGCACCTAGAACTTATTTTGTGTGTGCAAATTGTGCCTGTAAAAAGAGAAGCTAGTTCTTGGTCTGGTTGTAAATGCACCTGTTGTAAAGTATTGGCATTTCCAGATCCTTGGGGAAAAGCCCAGACAGAGTATTTCACGATTTATTTATTTATTGGCTGGTGGCTTCCAAGAGCTTTATCTCCCTACATCCACAGCATTATTATAGGTTATGGCCCAGGCAGATTGGAGCCCATGGGGCTAGGTACTTTTAGAGCCAGATGCTGTCAGACTGTTCCTGTCCTAAAGAGCCTACAATTCTGCATGCTTCTGAGAGTTTGAAGAGATGGCTTCAGGGAAGTTCTATGGCCTGGGTTATAACTAAGTGGTCACAGGGGTGTTTTCTGATCTAGGAATCTAGAAGTGCAAATGTTCTGTTCTTGAGGGGCTTCCATCACTCACTCTGAAATGCACAACTTCTCTGAGCCATGCAACGGCTTCAGGGCTAAGACTCTGTGGGTTTCACACCACTTCCCTTTCCCCTGTTCTTTGATCATTTACTGACTGCCCTGCCCAAACCCCTCTTGTAAAGGAAATGGAAGCTAATTATCGGTGATATTCCAGACTCTGTCTCTTCCAGAATATGCTCAACTGTTATGCAGGCCTGGACTGAATTCTCACCTAGAGTAAATCCTGGGTTTAATGTTTACATATACATTTCTTTTTAAATTAAGGAAATGCTCTGTCCTCTTGCAACAACAGCAGAGTGAGAAACCTGGAAACAGAGGTGGTCACATGGGTGGTTGAAGCTGACTTAGCTTGAAACACCTCAGCTGTAACCACAGGCAGCTGCTTTCCACTGTTAGACTAACTAGAGATAGGGAGTGCTGAGGGGAAGGGGTGCTGCTAGAGGGAGAGGGGCCTCATGGAAAGCTTTTTGGAGTTAAACAGCCATCTTTCTGGGGGGTTTCGTTTTACTCTCGTTCGTGTTCAAGTGGGAAGAAACCATTCGGCAAATTGTGTGCCTTCCTTTCTGAAACGGCGTCCCAGACCAGCTGTGGTGGGGAATTGTTGTGGCCGTTGGGGAGTATTTTTGTGCGAAGTTGACAAGCAGCTCTTGCGGAAAATATATAGGTGCAAGTAGAAAATGATGATTCAGCCATGTTTCTATCATTGGCTGCTGCCTAAGGCGTTGTGCTGTACATTTGTTGATGTTGCGGTAGCTCATGGAAGTCCACTGGGCTGGGTGTACATAGTGAGACAGCCCTTGCGTCAAAGAGCCGACATACTGAGTAGAGAAGAAAGAGGAAATGGGGAAGAGAGGCAGCATGGGAACCGAGGCACCGAGAAACTAAGGCCGTGTCTACACTAACATTTATACTGACAAAATTTTTGTTGCCCATGGGAATGTAGCGGTCGTGTAGACAAGGTCGAAGGGTTTGTCTACACTTGATGCTCTACAGCTACAGTGTAGACGCTACCTATGCTGATGGGATGAGTTCTCTGTCAGCGTAGCTAATCCACCTCCCAGTGACGCAGGAGTTAGGTAGATGGAAGAATTCTCCGTCTGTCTATGCTGGAGGTAGATGGGTATAACTGCATCTCTCAAGGGTCTGGGCACTGTCGCTATGTGTAGACCTGGCCTCCATGATTTGCCAAAGTCACCCAGGAAACCTGTAGCAGCACCAAGCGTTGAACCAAGGTCCCCTGATCCCCCAGTCCAGTGTTTTAACCACCAGCTCATTCTTCCTGAGCAAAGTCGGCTGGAATCCATTAAACCCTGTCCCCCAAGGAAGCAGAGCAGCTGTGACTGAGTGGGAATAACAGGTTCCTGCCTAGAATTTGATACTGATTCGACTCTGGAAGTACTGGTGTCTTCGCAGCGGCCACAGCCCAAAAGCTTCGCTACCCTTACTGCTCCATTGGGAAGGTTCAGTTGGAAGATGGGAGTTGTGCCCACTTCCTGCACGCTTGGATTGAGCTTCACGTTTCCAGAGAGCCCCTGAAAAGCATGCAGGTTCCTGGCAGGCGCAGTGCCTCCCGGGCCAGGCGTGGAAGTGAGTACTTCCCTGAATTGTGCATGCAAAGGTGAGCTGCTGCCCGATCAAGCGGGTGCATTCAGGCGCTCTAGGACTGGGGGCCCTGCGAGTGCCTCGGCAGCTGGTTCCTTTAAATGATGGTTTGCCTTTGCACAACATTTCCTTCTGGAGTTGCATCATTTACAAGCGCAGCAGGTTCAGAGCATGGCGGCTTCCAAGTCTTTGTCCGAGCCACTGCAGTTAGTGCTGCCAGGGAGCTAAAAGACTGCAGCTACACATCTGAGACTCTTGCGTGCTGCAGTGATTCAGTGCCGTGAACGGATTAGCTGAGTGTTAAAACCGAAGAGTTAGCTGAGAACGCGTCCCTCCGTACACCCTTTCCTTGGCGCATCTCTGACCCTGAGCCAGCAAGTCGAGCTGGATCACGTGCGACACTTCGGATAACTCTCCCTGCTCCCCCGCGTTGTTTTGTTCTCCTCATCCATTCCTGCTCCTCTCTGGAAGCACCTAAATGCCACGTGCAACAGGCTGTTTTCATGGCCAGAACCGGGCACCTCTGGAAATCTCTGGAGGCCAAATCCTGGCTCTCTCACCCCTTGGCTGAGTGGTAGCAGGAGATGGGGCTTCACGGGTCTGTTTCCTGTTTGGAGCAGGCCTGGGTGGGGCAGAGTCAGGTGGTCAGGCCTTTTTGGTGCCCTCTGCTTATTTGCAAGATGTACACGAGGCCCCGGTCCTGGTCCGTATGTGATGATAACCTGCACAAAGGCAATTCCTCAGGCTCCCTGCCCCAGAGGTAGCTGCTGAAGGCCTTTCTCTGGGACTCTCCCAAAATTCAGACCAAATGGCTCCAGTAGAGCTCATGCCCTTTGTTCTTCCTTATGCTCCACACTTCCACCTGGGAAACCCCTACCCCAGAGCTGCCATCTGATGAAGTGGTCTGGACAGGTGAACCTAGGCATCTACCCTTTACTTTGCACAGCTGTTCAGGTCTACCAGCCCAGACAGAGGTGAAAGCTCATGCGATAAATAAATGTGTTAGTCTTTAAAAGTGCCACAGGACTCCTTGTTTCTTTTGTTGACCTAGACTAACACAGCTCCCCCTTTGGAACTTGTTAACCCTCTCAGTGCCCTTAATGACTCTGTGGGTGATTTACTGCATGGCATTTTAAACTCTTTCAGTGGAGACTTCCACTCTGGGTGCTTGTACATCAGTGATCCCTGATGTGCAAACCATTAGCACCTTTTGCCACACCAATGTGACTGGCTTACGGTAGGCCTCGTCAAGGTCCTTTTGTGTTAGTGGCTATGCACGTGATCTGGGACGGACCTTGCTTTGGTGAGTTGAAAACTTAAATGGGCAAGACAAAGCGTGGGAGAAGTGAAGTGTTATCATCTGTGTTTTAGAGCCGAGGAATTGTCAAGTGATTAAAGATCTCTAGGTGGCCAAAGATGAAGATGGGTGCCTACTGTGACTTGTGAAAGGTCACATAGGAAGGCTGGAAGAGGTGGGAAATGAATCCACATCTCTCAGGCCCAGGTCAGCCTGAAACCCTAGACCATCCCTTATCTCTAACTCCCACTGGGTGTCATCATTCTGGGCAGGGTAAAGTTTGTACAAGGTGTGGCTTGGAAATCCAGGGGCCCGGCTCCAGAAAGAGGAAAAGTTCTAGAGCTGTTCATTTAGACAGTGCCTGACCAGCACAGGCCCCGATCTTGCAATGTGTTCTGGACGCGTAGGTGGACGCGTGCGCCAGTGTAATGCCCATTAATTCTGGGTGTGTGATGTGCTGTGAAACCCCACCTCCATCCCTCTAATCACATTTATTTGAGCTTCTTATGGCCCCAGAACTTCCTTTACAGACTCATAGGGCTTTATCTGATCCCTTCTTTTCTTCCCCTTTTCCTCTTTCATTTTCATTCTCTTTTTCTTTGTTTTCCCTCATCCCTCTTGTGCCCGTCTCCCTTTCCCCCACTCCCAAGACCAGCAGCTGCTTCTGTTCTGCAAGCAGAACCTTCTCTGCTTCTAAGTGTTCCTCCAGCCCTTTTCCATAGTGACTGTTGCAGACCTGGCGGGGGCTGTCTGTAGAACAGATGCCTTTCTGCAGTCAGAGCATTGGCCTCCAAGAGATCCAAGCCCCCTAGTTCATGTGTGCGTTTGTGTCAGGGAGAAAGGGGAATGAAAGAGGAGCAGGAGAGGCAAATAGCCTGTTGGAGAAGGGTGTTCAGAGGTGGAAATAATGAGTGGTGAGGAGAAAGATGTGGAAAATATGGGGAAGGAAGAGAAGAAAGAGAAAGAGGGGAGGAGGTCTTCTCTGTGCACAAACTTGTACCAATTTAAACTGGGTTAGTTAAACTGGTGCAAATCCCTGTTTAGATACGTGTGTTTCAGTTTGAATGGCTTATTTCAGATTAGTCTGTCTGCCTCTAATAAACTGAAGAAAAATTGAAAGAAGGCTGCTTTTGCACCAGTTTAAAATCTTTTTTTAGGTTAAACCAGGGTGTGTCTGCGCACAGAGAAGCCCTGCGATGGGATGAGAGGCAGGAGAATGAGACAGGGCTTTGTGTTCATTCTGTTGCTCCTCCAGGCCTCTCACCCTGCAGTAGTTCAAGATCTGAACTTGGAACAAGTTGGGACTTGGGGGGGGGGAGAGGATGTCGAGTTGGAATTTCTACAATGTGGGAAGAATTCTTGTTCCTTTTGATTCCTCCTCCTCCATCCCTCTCCTCCTTGCTGCAGATGTCGGCTATAAAAATCCTCAAATAATGTGGCCATGTTTCTTGAAGGCGCTTCCTGCTGCAGATGTGAAATGTACAATAGGGTCAGATTAACCCAGCCTCTAATTTCAAGGCACAGCTCTTAAAAGGCACCTAAAACTGTTCCACCCCAGAGCTGGGCATGATGAATTTGTTTAGCAGCACTCAGGCAATGCATGGACTGTGGAGAGGCCCCAGCACTGGGCTTTGTGCAACATGACATCGGGCAAGAAAGAAAGAATCTGCCTCAAGAAAGGAAGAAAATGCCTCAGGGTGAAATCCACTCGTATCACTATAGTAAAAATCTCACTGGCTTCAACAGGGCCAGGATGTCACCCTTGCTCTGTAAAACTGGGGTTTTCAAAGGGACCTAAGGGAGTTAGGTACCAAATTCTCATTGATTTTTCAGTGGGATTTGGGTACCTAACAGCTAGAGACTCTTTTGAAAATCCCAACTGAATGCCTTACTCCTCTGCTGATCATTCTTTTGTCATGCGGGAGCCTGGCCACAGATAGGACGCTTCCAGTTTCAAAGGAAATGGATTTCTCTTTCGTCTCACAATGCGGAAGGCCTTGGAGCTGGGGTCTGCCATTTCGGATGCTGGATGTTGTACCCTTTGCCTTTTGCTCTTCGCTGCCAAAAGCCTGAGCTTGTTTTTCTGCCACAGACACACAGCTTTTCTAGTCGTCAGTGGGAGCAATGGGTAAGCCAGGCATGTTCAGGCACACGGGACAAATACTGTTTGTTGGCTGTCTCTGGAAATGTGCTTGGCCTGGGTATCTGGTTACACCATCCAAACCGAGCCTGGGCCCATCATCCTCCTTTCTTCCTCTCCTCGCCTCTCTTGCTCCCGTTCCCTCTCTCTTCAACCTGCGCCATCATTTTGTTCTTTCCCTGTCCGTTCAGCCAAGTACATAGATAGTGCTACAGAGAATGGTTCTGGTTCAGCTTGCTTCTTTATAGCGAGCGTGCCTGCTGCTGGACTGCCACCCCAGACGCCGCTATCGTCTTCCTGTAAGCATAAAACAGGCACATCATGGCGTCCTCGCGAATGAGCACCTGGTTACTATGGTGTCTTAATGGAGGAGATCTCACACTGCCCTGCCAATGGGCCTCATTCCTGACCCACATCTAGGGGTCAAAGGAGGGAGCTCAGCCTCCACTTTCCATTCAGTTCTTGGCCAGAAAGGGGTTAAGTGTTGTGTGCAGGGGTGGTTTAGGGACATGGGCATTTGTCTGCGAGCAGCTAGCTGGAGACCGCCAAACTTGTAGGTACTGAACAGCTATCCCGGCACTGACCCGCAAGTGGCTCGATGGCTCCAGTGTTTGGTGTGGTGAGACAGAGGATCATGTGTGAGCATCATGGCCACCTGCGGGCGGATAGGTGTCTTGCATGGACAAGGGCTCGGCGGTCTCAGCCCATTGGGCAAGGGCCTCCATCACTGTAATGCTGGACCTGAAGGACCCGGAGGGACTTGAACTGTTCTCTGACCTCTTCCTTGGATGGGGCTTTGGTGTATTCACAGCGTATTGCCTGGGCCATACGGTGCCTGTTGCGTGGGGCTCTTTGACTCTTTGCACATCGGATAGATGATGACAGAAGATGCAAGGTCATGTCCATGCAGGCCGCAAACCTTAAGGACTGCAAAGCTTTTCTCTGCTTGCAAAAAACATCTGACTGGTGCCAGCTGAGGCACAGCACATTAAGGCTTCCAGGGCCATTCCCAAAAGCAGACTCAGAGCCACCTTGGGGGTGAAAATCCTGCCCACCCTGGTGGCATTTGCCCTGGGGCTGAACATCCAGAGGCACTGAAGGGTTAATATTTCCCAGTAAGAAAAGTTAGAGACAGGGTGCCATGGAAGGGTCTGGTTCATCATGGTTCCTGCCCCAACGCAGCCTCCACCAGTTAATTTATTCTGGAGAAGCAACTCTCCTGCTGTTCTTTCTTCGCCCCCTTCCCTCCCACCCCATGCCGTCCCAGTTTAAAACTGAAAAGGTGAGTCCCCTGGGGGCGCTGGAGCTGGCTGGAAGGAACCAGTAAATAATGCTTCTCTGTCAATGCCATAAAAAGGGAAATAGTTGCAATGTTTTTTAATGTGTGCCCTGTAAATCTCTGCTTGGCACTGAAAACTGGGGGCTGGGGGTGGTGGTGGGGGGGGGGGTGAGGGACTAAAGATCTTGCACTGAAGGCTGTAAAAAGAAGAAAAAAGCCAGGAATGAAACATTCAAGCGGGAGAAGGGGAAAAAAGCAGAAACTTGGGGAGAGGAGGATGGAAAAAAAAAAAAATAAAACCAAGGAGAGGAGCGAAAAGACGGGAAGCAAACCTCCTTGAGCTAACACGGTTGCTATGGCGACGTGGCAGCGAGGAAGAGGAAACAGCAGAAAATAGAATCGCATTCTGCTGAGGCCTGCATGAGCCGTGATGAGCACAGCCCCCTCCCTGCCTCCCGCCCGCCCGCGGGAGCCGGTTACCACAGAGACCCCGATGGAAGGCAGCCCCACTCCCCCTCCCTTCCTCTGCTTGCTCCTCGTTAAATCCCGCCGCCCGCTGCACCTTTTGCAGGTAGCGGGGATGGCCAAGAGGAGTTGGCACCGGAGAGATGGGGAGCGGGGCGCCTGCCAGAGACTTGCTGAGCTTCCAGTCCCTGGCTCCCCTACCCGGTTTTTAAAATTGTTTGTCTTTGAGCAGCAGCAGAGGCAGTGGCTTGTGCTGGAGAATATTTATTTGCAGTCATGAAAGACGCTGGCAAAAACTTGAGCACGTGGCAGGCCCTTTCTTGAGCCGGGGGTCAGATCCTGGCCTCTGGCTGCTCCCATGCCCTGAATGGCCAGTTGAGGCCCTGCAAGAAATATTGGCGGCCACTCTTAAAAAAACAAATAACCAGAAAGTGACCGGCCACTTCCACTCATAACCTACCAGGGATGGTTTGATCAGAGGCTGAGCCTGGAGATCCACCCTGCCACAGAAAGAGATGGAGTTAGGGTCAACATCCAGCCATGCCATGGGTGCATTTAGCCCTGGTGGGTTGAGTCGGAGTCGTTCCCACTTCCTCCTTTCCTGAGACTTCCAGGGAAATATTGCTCTGCCCACTCCTGTGTGGTGTGAAATGCACTCTGCTCTCCTCAGCTTCAGTGGGAGATGAGGGCATGGGGCACCCCCCAGAACTGGTCTCCAGCCAGGAGATGGTTTAAGTCAGCATGCATTTGGGCCACTCACTACCCCAAAAACTCTCAGAATAGGGGCCCTGGCCAGGGGAGTCTGGAGGCAGCAGGACGATGCACCAGCACTTCTGCCTCCAGACTCAGCCCTGCATTGGCAAATGTCAGCTCCACCTTTGCATGAGTACAGGGGCTCTGACCAGAGAGGAAGGATTATCTTTCCTGGGATGGGGGATGGAGGACAGGAAGTGCAGGCAGACCCCATACAGAGGCATTTGGTAGTGTGGCCTGGGAATCACTGCTCAGTTTTACTACTGGCTAGTACGTGGGCCCACAGGTCTGAGTCGTCTGTAATGGAGAGTGCATGGAGGTTAACTGCTGATTGTGCCTGTGAGCTGTGGCAGGATCAGTGGAAATGTTGTGCTTTGCTCTTCTTCAAGCCACCAGAGTGAGAGAAGGATTCTGCCCACCTTCCCTCACCCCTCCAATCCCTGTTCGTTTTATTTACAGGCTCTAAAGTAATAGTGCTTTCACCTTGAAAGAGGTGTGTCCTATCCCCACTCAGCTAAATGAGGTGGTGACTCTGGAGGAGAATGATGAATCATAGCGAATGTGGTTAATTCTCTCATCTTGTGGGCAAAGATGATGTACATCACTCTCTCCTAGTCTGGGACCAAGTCCTCGTGGCTTGTTTTTCTGTGAAATTTGGTATCTGTTACAGATTGTCTGAGAGTTAGAAGTTCCTTGATGTCAGGGATTTTGTGTGCCAAAGCAAAGGAAGCAAATCAGAGGGGCCAGGTGACTTTTAAGGGCTGCTAATGAGAAGCAGAGCTTTTCTATTCTAGGTCACCCACTCAGATAGGGCCCAGGTAGCTGGAGACCAGAAGTTTTCACCATTTGAATACAGGATATTTAATGCTTTGTTGCAGCAATGGCAGTTTTGTTACTATGTATCCTAAATTTTGCAGTTCTGGCATCTAGTCCATGTGAGATTTCTCCAGGTCCTGAGAGGTGATGCCCAATTTTAGGGGGAAAAGGGATTTTTGCTTCATTTACCAATTTTATTTTTTTAAATGGAAGAATGGTGCCTAATGCAAGAATAAATAGCTTTTCCTTCCCAGCCATAAGCCTAACTCTGATCTCACAGACAATGGTGTAAAGGAGTACCTTTTGAAGACAGTACAGTCAGACAGGTGTAAACTAAGTGCAAAGGAGAAGAGAATACAAAGGCCATGAGGCTACAATGAAGAAACTGGCCTAATAGCCACGGAGTTTCCCTGTTGTGTGACGAGGCTCTGGCACCTCCACATCCTCTCCTGATGATTCTACCCCATGAAGTGTTTTTTGCGGACTGTACACTGTTGCCAATTCCCCTAATTTTCATTGTGAGTCTCAGGCTCTTTGATTTTTTTCTCAAGTCCTCAGGCCTTTGGAGTCATATGATTTACAGGCATATCTCTGCTTCCAATTTTAAAAATGGAAAGTAGGTTTCTAACTTTCACTGTTGTGTGGGGGAAAATGTGAACCCGATCAGCTCAAAATACCACGAGGCAAAGAGACAGAATCCTACACTTTATTTTTTTTTTATTTCATGATTTTTAAGAAAACTTCATGATTTTTTGGGGTGCCAGACTCATGATTTCTTGAATGTGTATGGTTGTCAATGCTGTGGGTAGAGAACTATTTTTGTTTTCTTATCTCTTTACCTCTTCCCTCTTCTCTTCTCTTCAATTCTCATTCCTTTCTCGTCCTTTCAGTAACTGCTAGGACCATGTCTGTCTGTGTGTTTGTGTGTGTGTTGGCATTAAGTACAGGCAAACATTTGCAAAGCATGCTTCTGTGTCTGTGTGGGTCCTAACATTACTCCATGATTCTCCTTGGAAGGAACCCACATGGAATTCTATCCCCTCCTAGGCCTTGAAGAGGTTGTATCTTAGAAGGCTACTGCTCCCATTTCTCAAGCTCCTTTGTCTTTGTATGCCCATTTACTATATCAGGTTGTGGTCTCTAATAACTCATGCTGATGTGTAGTATCCAGATGGCCCAGTTAATAGGGCTCAAAGTAGTAAATCTCCATTATTGTTGCCAGTTTCACTGTTCCTTCCTGCATCTCTGACCATTACCTTGCAACATTTATAGATGGAGGACTCATGGATGCTGCTGATAAAATTCAGCCATGTTCATACCCTTGCTGCTTGTGACCCAGTGTCAGGACCAAGTATCTTCCACATAGTAATCTAGTAGCTACCGCAGGGCTGATAACTGCTGGGCTTGGCTGGCTTCCACTCACACCCACTGGGCACAATAAAGTCCAGATTGTCCCACTGTTTGCACTCTGAAGCCTGGAGAATGATACTGGGGGGATGGGAGGAGAGTCAGTCAGCAGTGGAGAATTGAGACAGCAAGCATGTGTTTGGCTGTGAGTCTGGGTGTGTACATAGACATCTCTATAGGTGCATGTCCAATGTACGGTGCTAGAGTGCAAGTCGGCACGCATGTGGAAGGGGTTACGACCATTCTCATGCTTGTGAATGTGTGGGTTTGTGTTTGGGGGGGAATGTGCATGGTTGAGGGGGTTGTATGTGAACACACATGGTGTGGCACGATGCCCACATATTTGTGTATAACTGCCTTCCTGTGAGAAGTGTGTGAATGCTGGTGAAATGACTTGAGTGCATGTTTGAGTGTGAATATGTGCACCTTTGCATGCCTGTACAATCCAGCATCGGAGCAGCATTGGGTCAAGGGGTGCCTAATAAAGCACCAGCGAAGTCAGCACTCTCCTTGATACCACCGAGGAAAGAATTGAGTGCCAGGTGTGGCTTGTAGTTTGAGAGGAGCTGAGAAAGGGGGCCCTGGGCAGATAGTGCCACCTTACGAGACAAAGATGTCTCCTGATTCCAACTAATGGAGAAGTCTCCTGGCTTATTTTCCAGAGCAACAGGTCTCTAACTTCCATTGTGAGAACCACATCTTCCTCCTGGGGACTTCCTGTCCATGCTGACACACATTGCTTTCCTGTTCCTGTTCACTATCACCTAACCATCCAGGTATTAACCATAGCGATTATTCATGTGGAAAGGTACCATGAGAAAGGGCATTCAGGCCATTCTAATCATCGGGGGCTGGCTTTTGAGGGTGGCTCCTGTAACATAGCGGTGTCCCCTAGTAGAAGCAGGTGGGAAGGTTGTTCCAGTTACCTCCAGCAGGTTTTCGATTACCCCGGTTTCACTTTATAAGGAAGAGCCTGGTTATCTTTAGACACAGCTGGCAGCAAAGAGGCGGATCTACCAGCTCCTTATGAATCACCCTACAAAAACCAACCTCTGCTTCATAATGCCAGGATTGTCCACGGAAGTCCCAAATTCCAAGGGTGTATCTTTAAAAAGGTTGAGCACCCCTTCCCAGAGGAGATGGACACCATTACAGTGCCTATGTTATCCCAAAGACTGTGGAGTAAAATTTTGTTCTATAGCAATAGGTCATTGGGGGAGAGGGGGACGGAGAATAAGATTGTGTAAAAATAGCCATGGAACTGTGGCAAAAACAGCTTAGAATTAGCCAGCTCTGTTAATGCCCCTCTTATGTTCTTTCCTTCCAGCCTCCAGAAGGTGATCAGTCTCAGACACTAAGGGAAGGGGCAAAGCACATGGGGAATTGAACAATTCCTCTAGAGTCTGTGATGCTTTCATTGAACTTAGGTGGGGAATTGTTACTGAAAGCCCTCTTCAAGGGGAGAGTTTGTCCTTTTGAAGAAAGAGAGTTGCATACGGTTTCCAGTGGATACAAGCGTCTCCTTTCATATTTATTTTCATAGCGTTGCTGTGCACTGTTAAACAGCAGCCCTGTCCCACCCAAGAGGGTGTTGCATTTCAGTGGTGGATGGGTAGTTTTGTATCTCAGTTTGTTTAGCTGGGATGAAAGGTGCTATATGAAGGACAGATGATGTTGTTGTCTTTATTGGCATTTTATGGTGCCCTATTTTACCAGATTCCTGTTTCCCTCTGATTCGTTCTTTATCTGACATGCATCAGCTTCAAGCCATCTCCCTTGGGAATCATAGTCACAGTTCAGATTAGCCAATCTCTTCTTCGATGGACTGGGCATATGGCCTCCTTGATGATGTCTGTGCTCTGGGTGTGGCTTCATTCTTGTCACCGCACTGTATTCACTGTCCGCTGTGGGCCTAGGCAGAAACTTGCTACCCCTCCCCATGGTTACTTCCTTTATCTCCCTGCAGAAATGTGTCTCCACCAATGCAGAGGAAAGTTTCTGAGGGGGGATTTCCAGTTTTCAAAGAACACAGTACTGCAAATCGAGTTGTGGTATTCCATCCTTTAAGCAAGTCACTTAATTATGTTGTGCCTCAGTTTCCTCATCTGTAAATGGCGATCATCTATAACATTCACGTACCTATTTAGATGGGAATGATAGGTAACATTTACATATGTATTGTACCTAACTACTGACTGCCTGAGAGCACTTTGGAGAGGGGAAAGTGCTAAAAAAGGGCTAAATATTAAGTGTGCGACAACTGGGTACAGGCAAATATCTGAACGACATAAACACCATGAAAGGAGAATAATTATTTATAGCGCTTCAAAGGTATAATATGTTATGGGATCAAACAAGAAAAGGAGGATTCTCAGAAATATCTTCCTGACACTCTGCTTAGTGCTGCTGTAGGAACTTTATAAATACTGATGGGCAGGTGGGTGGATGAATGGATGGATGTATTAAAGTAGGGAAAAGTTCTAGGAGAAGTGGTAGAGGGCCCCTCACCTGAGACATTTAAAACTGGACTGGGGAAAAACAGCAAGAACAGGAATCGCCATACCACACTAGGCCAGAAGTCCATCTAGTCCTGTATCCCACCATTAAGAGTGGTCAGCACTAGATCCTTCTGAAAAGAGGTAAATGTTCCAGTCCAAATAGACAATTGTGCAATGACGCACTCAATGGAAGAACGTCTTCCTTAGTCAGTGGTTGACATCTGTCCTGCAGCGTGACGGTTCATCTCTACCATGTAGTATTTATAGAAAATACACTACATAGGGAACATCACAAGTTGAGCTGGGTGGGGGGAGGAGGGTGGCACTGGGTGACCTTGTGGGTCTTTTCCATTTAGGAATCTGTATTTAAAAACTGGCTAAATTTCCTGCCTGGTAGAACAAACTGTACTTCACACCCTAACATATTGGATTTGAAAGATTCTGACCTCTGTGTCTTTAGATAAATACACAAATACAAATAGGCCCACTTATAAATAAAGGATTTTGCGATGCTAAGGTAGTAGATCACAAAGGATAGTTTACATAAAACCAACGTCATACATGCTTTAGATAATGGCACAGAGAGTGCATTTATAAAGTTTCAGAGGGGTAGCCATGTTAGTCTGTGTACAGCAAAAAACAACGAGAGTCCTGTGGCACCTATAGACTAACAGATTTTCTTCGGCATAAGCTTCCGTGGGCTATAACCCACTTTGTCAGAGCATCTGATGAAGTAGGTTATAGCCCATGAAAGCTTATGCCGAAGAATATCTGTTAGTCTATAAGGTGCCACAGGACTCTCGTTTTTTATAAAGTTTGTGGGAAGGGTTGCAGGTGCTTTGGAGAAGAGGATTAAAATTCAAAATGAACTGGGCAAACTGGAGAAAGGGTCTGAAATAAATAGGATGAAATTCAATAAGGACAAATGCAAAGTCCTCCATTTAAGAAGAAATAATCAATTCCGTGCACACAAAATGGAAAATGACTGCCTAAGAAGGAGTACTACAGAATGGGATCAGAGGGTGGGGTGGGGCCGTAACAGATCACAAGCTAAATACGAATCAACAGCACAACACTGCCGCAAAAAAGCAAACATCATTCTGAGCTGCATTATCAGGATGTTGTAAGCAAAACACGAGAAGTATTTCTTTTGCTCTATTCCACTCAGATAAGGCCTCAACCTGAGTATCGTGTTTAGTTCTGGGTGCCACGTTACAGGAAAGATGTGAACAAACTGGAGAAAGTCCTGAGAAGAGCAACAAAAATTATTAAAAAATGTGACCGATGGGGAAAAATTGAAAAAAATGGGTTTGTTTAGTCTGGTGAAGAGAAGATTGAGGGGGGGAAATGACAGTTTTCGAGTGCATAAAAGGTTGCTATAAGGAGAAGGGAGAAAAATGTTTCTTCTTAACTTCTGAGGATAGAACAAGAAACTGTGCTTAAATTGCAGCAAGGACAAGTTAGGTTGCACATGAGGAAAAGCTTCTTGACTGTCAGCATAGTTAACACTGGACTAAAGTGTCTAGGGAGATTCTGGAGTCTCCACGGCTATGTCTACACTGGCAAGTTAGTTCGAATTAAGGAGGCTTAATTCGAACTAACTAAAGCCATGGCTACACTAGGCTTTAGTTAGTTCGAATTAAGGGCTTCCTTAATTTGAACTAATAAGTTCGAATAGGGTATTCGAACTAAAGGGTTAATTCGAACTAACTAGTTTGAATTAGCCAATGTGGCCATGTTAATTCGAACTAATTTTTTAGTTCAAACTAACCGGCCATTGAAATGGATGGGGATCGCTAATTGAATGGCACTTGCTTAGTTTGAACTAACTTTTTCTAGTTCGAATTAAACTAATTTGAACTAATTTTAGCAAGTGTAGACATAGCCCATCATTGCAGATTTTTAAGAGCAGATGAGACAAACATCTGTCAGGGATGGTCTAGAATAATGTTTAGCTCTGCCATGGGTGCAGAGGACTGGACTAGATGACCTCCCAAGGTCCTTTCCAGTCCTATGACTCTATGCTGAAGGCAGCATATGACCGATGTGTGAAGTTTGTGTCGGGGCTCCTCCTCCTTCAGAGGGATGGTCGAAAGATGGGTTGAAAGGACACCGGGAGATCAAGGATCACGAATGTAGGGAGCAAAGCCCTGGGTTGTGACAGTCCTTTTTGCTGTTAAGTTGATCTTGCCTCAGGTCTTTGTAGATGATTAGAAGGGCAGAACATGGCTACCCTGTACCCCCACCTTGTTGGAAAGGAGGCTGGCCCATGCTAGGCTACCTGGTACACTGTAGTTTTCTCTCTGACAGTGTGGAGTAAGAAGAGCATGGCCTTGGAGCCTGTTTTCCAGTGTTTGTGCTGTAAAGACTTCAGCATCCTGGAAGACCCATAGAATTACCAAACAACTCCATTCCTCAGTCTGAGCATCTCCTACCTTCTCCCAGAGTGTTTCGGTGTTTGTCTTTCTGAGTCTAGCTTTTCCCTTAGGTGCTGAGACGCCTGTCTCCTGCGCTCCTGAGTAATGATGGTCGATCAGAACCCCACCGATGTGTGTAAGTGGTTCCCATTATACTTTGGAATGTACATCCCCTGTGCTCCTCTACACTGATTTTCATCTCCATCACCTTGCCTGGTCTCCTAGTTTCATTAGATCCCATAGAAATCTTCATTAAATATGTGAAGAAGCACTGGTTGCAGAGCTGATCCATGGGGCACCCTGCTGTTAACCTTCTTCCAGGGCGGGGAATTCCCACTCTTTATTTTCTGTCTCTTCTGATCCATGAGGGTACTTTACCTTTCACCAATACTCCTCGGTTTCCGTAATAGCCTCTTTTGAGGGACTTTATCAAAGGCTTTCAGAAAATCCAAATAAATTATATCTACTGATTCTCCTTGATCCATTATTCTATTGATTTCCTCAAAGACCTTCTAACAGACTGGATAGGCAAGCTTTGCCTTTACTGAGTCCGTGCTGGGTGATCTCAGTCACACTGTGTCTATTGTTTAAATAATTTTCCTGGGACTAAACTTTTGCTCTGTAATTGCCAACATCACCCCAATGATGGGTTGCAACACTGGTTTTCTTGAGCATAGTATCTCATTGTAATGACTAGTTATGTATTTCTGGCCTCAGGGATCGTCTTCTCTTAGGAGGAAATATTGATCCAAATCCCAGGTAGGGGTGACTTCCGTGGGAGTTTTGCCTGAGTGAAAATTGAACTAGGATCGCAGGAAGCGGCCTGTAGATTGAGACACGCTACCTGCTTAGAAGAGTTGGGAATTCAAAGAGCAGAATAAAGCTGTCTGAAATAATCCATGTATCAGAAAAGTCATATTAGTTTAGAACAGAAACACATGGCTTTGTTCTCTATCTGTGATGGTTGAGTTAGCTTGCCTTAGCCCTTGGTTTTGTTTTGTTTTTTAGCCAAGGAAATGGGAGTTCTCCGACTCGGCTGCTGCTGGTTGCGTGGTGTGGGGAAGAGAGAAGGGAGAGAAACCAGCTGGCGAGGGGTTAATCGGTTCCATTGCAATGGTGTCATCTCTTTGGGGACCTCTCGCTCATTTTGTGAGCAGCCGCTGAAAGACGAGGCGTGGGGGCTCTTTCTTATTCAGCTGCACGCAGCTTCAGAAATACCGGACAGCAGCACAGCTGTGCTCAGCCGGCTTGGCCTTGCAGATGGATGGAGAAAAGGATTTGAGCGTGCGTGTGTGTGTGTGTCTGAAATCTAATTGTCTGCTGTCTAATCCGTCAGCCAGGGGGACAGCTTGCACGAGCCCCTTCCAGGCAGGCTGATAAATGCAGCTCTGCCGGGCCCCTTTGCGATGGAGTTTGGTTTAATTGGTATTACTACGTGCATGGACTCCACACGTCTGTCTTTGCGTGTGTCAGGGCACCGCCCTCAGCGAAGCGCACCCACAGCAGTTCCCTCCCCCACAGGAAGGCCCCAGGGCAGCAATCTTGGCTCCTGGAGTTTCCTGGATTCGAGCCTGCTGTGAAGGTGTGATGCAGCACGCTATGCAAGGCATCAAGAGAACACGGCGCTATGCCGGGTGCTGTCAGGATTGAGCTGCAGCTCGGATCGTGACATTGGCATTAATGGATGGATTTTCAAAGGTGCTGAGCAGCCGCAGTTCCTGTTGGCTTCAGTGGGCCCTGTGGAGATTTAGTATCTCTGAAAATCAGACCATAAATACCCTGTGTTTTTGGAGGTGAGGGCCCCCATAATACCCACCATGACACATGGTGACATCAGGATTATGTGCGCGGTGCCAAATGACTGCATCAATCTTCTGTGGCCTTGGATGAGGCCCTCGGGGTGATCTCTGCATGTGTTGAGGAGCAGTTGGTGATGTCAAGATTACAGTGTCTGGTATTTGCACTGGGTGCTCTCTGACATCATCATCAATGGTGGCTTAGTGCACGCTGCTGGTGGGAGTTCATTGTATCATGTCTGCTCACATCCAGTTTGGTGGCGTTTTCACAAAGCTGTATGTCCCCAAATTGAGGGATCAGAGTAAACAACACCCCTTTGCCTGTGTGTTATCTCTTTCATCCAATGATCTCCAAGGGCTTTCTAAGCTATTGTTTACTTGAGCTTCTCAAGGTCTTTGTGAGGCAGGTGAGGGATATATATGCACCCCTGAAATGCAGTTAACTCTGGGGTGGGACACAGTAACTATTGAATAACTATATATAACATTTTAGGACAGGAAGTTCATAAGAATCTGTCTCGTCTCCAGCTGGAACTGGTGGGTGGGTCTCAGCAGCCAGAACATAGCTACCTATGTAGGCATTAGTCTACGTCTGTTGAAACTCCTCAGATTGTATGGAAAGTTATTACACAGAATTTAAGGATCCTAAGTGTTCAAGCTCTGGGTTTTCGGTTCCTTCTGTAAGATGGGTCCTCCCATGGCACAATGCCTGCTAACACCTGCTGGGCCTTGGTTCAGGACTGACTGAGATGTGGTACCTGAATCTGCTGTCCAAGTACATACCCAATCTAACCCTCCCGTGTTTGGGAGGCCTGAGTGTCTCTCTTCCCAAGCTGGCCCAGCTGCTGGGACAAGAGGTAGGAGGCAGAACCGAAAGGGGGAGAAAATCTGGTCTCCAATCCAAGTCAGCAGATATGGGCAAATAGGCAGAACTTGGGCGCAAGACAGGTGATTGGTATTAACGGAAAGTCTGTAATTCCTTGCATCCGCCTGTAACATGGAAACCTCTCTTCTCATCTCAATGAGCTGGGAGGGAATTGGCATCCATGGACTGTAACCCCCACTAATGCTGACGGGTATGGGGCTGGGGAGGAGTGCTACTCCCCTTGTCAAAGCACGCAGATACCTGCGCTAATGCTGGGACAGGCAGAGGTGGAGGAGATCCCCTGGCGGAAAGACTGTTGCAGGAGAAGGCGTTGGAGAGTTGTTAACCAGCTGTGCTTTCAAAGCCCTCTCCAGCTGCTAGAGAAGGGCAGGTGCTGGCATCACAACCAGCTAAGAAGTGATGCTGCGCGTGGTGGAGGAGGGGAGGTGACTGGAGATTTTGGAATTGCAGAATGGGGGGTGGGGTGAGAAAGACAGAGGGCCAATCCTCCCCCCCCACCAAGTGTTCGATTATTTCCATTCTGAGAGCATTTGGCTGCCTACAGCAAGCTCTCTCCTTCCCCATCCTGCCCCTTCCACTCTTTTCTTCCCCTTTCCCTGCTCCTTTACCCCTGCTGCTGTCCCATGCCTGAGCATCTCCCACAGAGGCAGTGCGTTTCCAGTCCCCCCACCCCATCTTTTCCATGGCCTCACTGTTCTCATTCTCTCTCTCCTGGTTTCCCATCTCTCCTCCTCCATATCCCTGGCTGTTTTCCTCTCACTTCACCCTCTTTCTCCCATTCTTGGTCCTCTCCTTCCCTCCCCTTGTCTCTTTCCTTCTCCTCCTCCCTTTGTCGCTCTTTCTCTCCTCTTATCTCAACCCCCCCTTGTTTTTCTCTTCGGTCTGTCCAGCTGATTTACATGCACGCTGCATTGAAGGGGCTCAGCTGGATCTAATGCCTCCTGTAGTGAGTGGAAGAGCTCAGCTTGGCCCTGTCCCTTCCAGTTGGAGAAGAGGCGCTGTGTGCAGCCGCTCTGTTTGTGATGTGCAGGGCACAGAGATCCCTCAGGCCCCTCTGGGTTCCTGTTGTTTAACCTCGCTGGGGAGTGCGGGGCAAAAAGCTGGCAAATGCTATTTCTGCAGTCAGGGGATTCCTAGTGGCTCAGAGCCCTGTGCCAGCTGCTGTCCAGAGCTCTGCTCCACCCTGATGTCTGGCCCTGCTGGGGAGAGTCTCTCTGCACAAGGGGTCTGGGACCCCAAGAGAATTTCCGGGTCAATGCCATATGAGGAAATCCTAGCTCCAGTCACGCACCCACACCCTCACCCTGCCTCCCCTTCCCTCTCGTCTGCTCTTTGCCACCTTCTTCCCTTGCTGTCCCGCCTGCTGTGCCCTCCTCCTGTCCTTTCCCCCTTCATCCTCTGCTCTCTTCTCCCTTCCCTTCTGCCCTTCCTTCCATCACTTTACTCTTTTTTTTCTCCCTCACTTCCATGGTCTGTCCTGTTCCGCTCCAACCCTTTCTCTACAGCCTATCTCCTCCTCTCCACTAACCCCCTCCACCCAGCCCCAAGGCAGGTGGGGGAGTCTAATCCCTGGAGGGGTGATTGGAGCCCTCCAAACATTGTTGTGGGGGGGGGGAGAGGATTGGGTGGGTGAGAATCCAGAGGTTCAGGCTGCTGGAAGTCATGCCAGCCTCACAATGTCTTTGGGAGGTGTGCCACTGGAAGGAAAGCAGCCCACATTAAGGGCTAGATCTTTGGACTCTGTTCTGCAAGTACAAACATGTGCTAGGAAAAATGGAGTCCTCTCTAAAGCCCTAAAGTGGCCAGAAAATCTGGTGCTAAATTTTCCCTGAGTGAGCTTAGTCATTAAATTCCTTTGCCTTTCCATCAGGGAAGGTAGCCCTTGGTTTGAAGCCAGGCTGTTGATGGGGATTCGGGATGAGGCCAAGCCCTATGATTCTGCCTTCGGGGAAAGCCCACTGCATTGCTTGCAGTAAGGAGTCAAGAGGAGCTGTCTTCTGCCTCTGCATGTTGCCAGGTCATCGCTGGGTTTAGTGCTGCCCTGGTCAGCCCACTTGCCCTGCAGAGGGCTGAGATGGAAGTCCCAGCTCCCTTTGCTGATGTTCTAATCACTTGAGTTTCCTTTTTGCTGATTTGCATTTCCATGAGAGGAGGATGTCCTGATTAATAGCCCCTCAGAAGAGCTGTATTGTCATGGCTCCTGCCTCTCTAATTGGAAAGTGGTCTTAACCTTTCATGCAAAGTGGATGGTATGTTTTCTGCCTGCTGGAAAACCCCAGGAAGGTCTTCATCAGTAGGCGGCACTGCACACGTAATTTAGAGCCTTAGGAAGGCTTGAGACGTGAGCGATGTCCCACAAACCCATGTGCCTAGCCATCTGCTCTAGATATGCATTCATTCGTTATTGAGGTATAGCTGAAATCTGGAAGGGAAGTGGTCATCTCTGTCCGAGAACATGGTCTTGACTGAAGTCAAGAAAGGATACCAAGCGCAGCAGAATGGGATCTGCTTAGATAACTCAGGAAACCTATGTCAATAAGGGTCTAATTCCTTCCCATTCCTGAATGACAGGAAGTTTGCAGTGCAAAATGAGCAGTCTGACTTGGGGAAAGTTAGTGTTGTGCCATATTCTGAGGTCTCAAACGCTTCCCTTGTCACTGATCACATCCTTTTCAGAAACAGCATTTCCTTCTGGACAGACTGGAAGGAAGACAATCCAACTATCTGGGCCAAATGCACAGAGACACAGGATGGATCATCAGCTGATACAATTGGCAGAGCTCCAGTTACATCAGTGGAGGTGGTCTGATTTACATCGGCTGAGAATCTAGTTCTACATGCATTTCATGCACCAATATGTGCATACTTGTGTGCCATGAACGTATGCATTTCTTTGCCCATTTTTTAGGTGCCTAAACTTTCATTTGCGTACAGCTGATGGCAGGGGAGTGTGTGGATGCTCATGTTTATAGAGGAGCGCAAATGTATATGCCTTTTTGCCATGTTGAATGGACCTCTCCTCCCTGAAAATCCATCCCTTGCTGGCCATCATGGCAGGTCTTGGCCAGATGCTTTTCTATGGACACTAGTACAACGAAAGATCTATTTTTATTTATTTTTTTGCCCATGCAACTCTCCACCTTGGTAGCTGGAAAGCACCTGTGCACATCTGCCCCTATTGACATCTAACTGTCAGTTATCTGACCCTAGAGAAAACCCACTGCATCCACTATTCACATCTGAACAAACAAGGAGTCTGCTGATTTCTCTATAGGTTGGTCCATGCTTAGAACATTGAGAGGGTTCAACTATTATGGGGTTGCCGCATGGCGTATGCAGATAAAGATACTTGATTTGCTGAAAGCATTTGGATTTGTGTATTTTCAGTTAAAAGTTGTCCAGAAATATCTACGCTACTGGGGTCCAGGAATTAGATGTCTGTCCCAGGAGCAAATGTGCAAAGGTCTCCTCTGAATAGCAGCCTTTCATCAAATGGGCAAGCTCATTTTAAACCACAGGCATGCCTGATTTCTGGGTTTGTTCTCATTTTATGCTGTCTTTTCCCCAGCAGGTGGAAAACAGGTAATTTGATGTAAGTAGTGTTGTTTGTATTAATGAGCAGCCAGTGTTGCCAACCGAGTTTGGGACCCCTGGCACTAGGTGCTGTGCATCTAGGGTGTGTCTACACTAGAAAAGCTAAGTCGACTTACAGCGTCTACACTAAAAACTGAAGTCGACTGCCTGCATCCACACTCGCAGGTGCTAGGTCGACGGAGGAGAGCTGGGGCTGGGGGAATTCAGGCAGCGCTTCCTTAAGTCGACTTAATAACGTCCCCTCTTTAGGTCGACCTAGGGGATCCACACCAGCTTTAGGTCGACCTAAAGATGGGGAAGTCTTAAGTCGACTGAAGGAAGCGCTTAAATCGACTTAATGAAAGCCAGGTGTAGACACAGCGTTCTTTAGGTCGACTTAAGTTGACCCAAGTTGCAAGTGTAGACACACCCCTTGAGTGAAAGACAGCTACAGACCTGGTAATCTAAACAGGCAAAGGGATGGGAGAGAGGAAGGATCCATTTTACAGAACTGGAACTGTGTCACTGGGAGACTGACTACCCAGGGTCAGGCAGGTTGCCTGTGACAGAGCTGGGAGTTGGACCCAGGTTTCTTGAGTCCTCCCCTAGAGCCTTAAACATATAACAATCCTCCCTCTTCCTGTCAACCTTAATGACTCTCTTTCTGCCCCAGCATTTTCCAGCAGCCATGCTCCATTACTGAGGTTGCAGTTTTCCAAAGGCTCCATGGGGGCAATTCCAGAGAAATCATTAAGTTTCAGGATTTGAAACGAGTGTCCCAGCATGGTCCTTGGGGCCAGATGAGTGCTAGTGTCCGTCTCAGCAGCGTTACGGAGCATGCGTTATTCAGTGCCTGCTGCTTTCTGGCTAGCACTAATAAGATTTTCTGTCTCTGGCTGCATGTGTTCAGGTGCGTGGTTTTGCAGGGAACGTTCTGCATGGAAAACACTTCTCGGAGGCCTTGACTACTTCAACCTCTGCTTTTGTAGCCTCCTCAAGTCTCTCCACATATGTCTCCTGCCGTGCTTGAAACCTATCATTCCCCTTCTGGGATCTCTTCCCCAGCTCGTTCTATATCAGGATCAAATTCATTTTCTTTGCCTTAAGTCTGTGCCCAACTCTACCCCTGTTTGCATGTTTGGTCCCATTTCCATCTGCAACTCTCTTGCCTCTTCTCCCCTAACTTTCCTCTGTTTCCTCATACCGTTTGCTTTCCACTTTCCTTCAAGTCACCCTCGCCCATGATACTCACAACAGGCGTTCAGCAGCTCTCCAGCATCCTCTTGTCTTCCTTCAAATCTCTTTGTAGGGCCCACTGCTGAGAGAAATGTCTCTTGCATTGAGCACTCCTCTGCACCTGAGCCAGCCTGCAAGCTGCCTGGACCTGGAATCTTATGTTTGCAAGGTGCTTTATGTATCCATGGTCCTGGTCTCTGCTCCCATCCAGGGGTGGTGAGTTGGCTGCAGTGCCTGCCCTTTTCGAGTGCCGATGGCAGTGCGGATACTGAGCTCAGAAGCAGCATTCCTGGAATGGAAAGACATCTGCATATTGGAGCTGAAAGGTAGGATGTTAACTATCCAAGAAGGGCTCTAACTTACTGGCTGAGAACCAGGCCTGCTGATGTAGCAGAACGTTCTGCTTTGCAGGAGATTTCGGTGGTTCGATGTGCTGGTCGGCTCTGTCAACACTGAAACTAGAGGCGTAATTTCCAGCTCAAGGCAGACACACCTGCGCTCGCTCTGATCAAGCCAGTACGCTAAAAATAGCGGCATAGCTGCAATGTCAAGCTCATGAGTGGTGGGAGGGTCTAGCTGCCCTGAGTCAACCCCATCGGAAACTCTAGTGAATCGTTGGGGTGGCGAGTCCATGCCACTGGCCATATAGCTGCTCGTACACTGCTATTTTTAGCACACTAGCTCAATCGGAGAATTGCATCTCCCCGGGCCAGTGCTGATGTTCCCTGAGGATGGAATTTTTGAAGGCGCCCAAGGGAATTAGGCTCCTTTAAGATTCCCAGCCACATGGTCTTTGGAAGCCCATAACTTCAGCGAGGGAGCATGGCTCCGGGAAGATCCAGTTGTTTCTGCCCCGTTCCAGCTGAGGGAGGGTGTTGTTTGAAACACGCTGGTTCCTGGGTGCTGGTGCCTGACATGGGGTGATGCTGCTGGTGTTTAGGGATGATGATTTAGTAAGTGCTGCTGGGTGGTGATGCATGTCAGGAGGAACAACACCTTTCTGGCCTTTTATGGTTCCCGTCCAGCGTGAGCTCTGCCTTCTCCTCAGGGAAGGAAGGGTTGAGGAAAGCCCCAGCTCTTGGATTCAGATGAGGATTCTGGAACTATATCTCGGGATAGCCGTTAAATCTAGATGGATAGCCCACCCCCCAGCCACCACTTGCTTGCATTTTGTAGGGGACACACAAGCCGTTGACATTAAAGGAACCAGGAGTTGGCTCCTGCTGAGCATCTTTCTCTGGGGGAGTTGACTGATGGGCAGTATTTTTTAAGGCAAGGATTGCATTCTGTTTTCCATTACTGTGAATGGACTTGCTCTGACTTCACGCTGGTGTAACTGGGAGCAGAGGCTGCCCCAGTAACCAGAGACCTGCTGGGATTGCTCTGGTGGGACTAAGCAACAGGTAGCAGGAGCGGAGGGAATGTTTTCATTTGGATTCAGAAGGTTTGACTCTTTGTGGCCTTTGACCAGTCAGGGCTGAGACAGAAAGAGATCCGAGGAACCCTGAATTCCACCCCCACCACTGGACAACGCGGCTTGCTTGATGGCCATGCTCACAATTAATCATTTCCTGTTGAAACTAAGGGCCTGGTTTTTCAGAGGCTTTGAGCAGCAGCAGCTCCCTAGATTTCTTGAATGTGACTCCCACGGTTTCCTCCCTCTATGGCCACCTGACATGGGTGCTGTGCGTGCGTTCATCGCTGCTGAGCGCACATTGTCTCCATTTCTGGGCCAGGCTCTCACGTTCTGGGAGATCTCCTCCACCAAGTGCAGCAGGAGTGGTGTGACACCTCCTTGGTGACTTTTCACAACACGTCGTGCGAGGCTGTCAAGCAGGCCTCCATGCTCACACGTGGCTTTTCCAAACCAGCAGATGAGTGGGTGATGCTGCTAAATTGTTGGTACCCTTTGATGCAACTGCTCTCACCTATTCTGCCGCCTTTTGGTAACCTTCCCTCTTGCATGTGGCACGCAGAGTAAACAAATGCCCAGGTAACAATCTCGGAGGCTCTCAGCAAAACAGTCTACTAGCTGGCCAGCTTGTCTCTCGTGTAGCAATACCCAACCCACCGCACACTACTCCTTGTCGCACTGAGCCACAGTCAACGCAGTGGGAGACGTGCTCACCGACCCAGCCAAAGTCAGCCCTCATCTAACTTCATCTGATGCAGCTTTGGAGGCTGACGGGTTCCCAACCAACAACTTAGTAGCCTCTGTCCCCTTTGGAAGGAGTTTTTAAGAGAACATCTGACCCTCTCTTTATGTGGCCAGGGTAATGAACTGCTGCTTGCAGCTCCAGATGGAGGCTAGTTTTTGGAGCTTGGAGGAAGCTGATCTTGCTGGTGCATATCTAGGGCTGGTGCGGTGTCTGCTGTTTTGATATGAATCCGGCTTGCCTCCCAGGCATCCTCCCTCCTCTTCTGGCTGACTTTGACTCTCTCTCTGCTTCTGAGGTTAGGGAAGTGGATTTTTTTTTTTTAATTTTGGTATTTAAACTGGTTTAGCGGCTGCAGCCATGAGCATTCCTGATAAACAGCCTGGGAGATCCAGAGAATAATCTCTCGGCTTGGTGACGGCAGAGGCGCATATCAGAGCTGCTGGCAGCCGCGCAAAAAGCTGTCCTCATCCCCCTGTGTGCTCTATCAGCCCGGGGAGGGCGGGGGGAAAATTGCCTCCGCTCTTAATCACGGAATTTGAAATCCCGGCTAGTCTGCATCATTTATTTCCACAGGCTCCCAGGGCAGGCTTCAGCCTTAAAAAGAAAGGAGGGTAATTTTCTAACCTTTCTCCCGTTTCCATTTCACTCTGATGGAGGAGGGTGCCATTTGGGTGGGGTGATTTGCACAGAAGTGCTCCCTCACCCCCCAGAGATCTGCTTTGTACTGTGCCACGTGTGGTGAACTTTATCAAGAGACTGACTGAGGAGGAAAATTCAGTAGCTCCGGAAAGGGGAGTAGGGGTTGGGGATGGGACCAGGCTGGAGTGGTGTGAGTGCCCTGTTCTGCTTGCCGGGTATCCCACTGCCCTACCTTGTGAGCAGGCCTTCTCCCGGCCATTGGAAAGACTTGTGCCCCGTTTTTACACTTCCCTGGCTCGCGGAAGTAACACATGCAAATACCTGACGAGCCCGTGAAGCTGAGGGGGAGGATGTAGTGAAAACAATCCAGCCCCCCAACAGGGAGAGAGCCAGGTTCCTGCCTGACCTCGCCCCCTTATCTTTGGACTCTCTGCTCAGATAGGTTGGATACCCTGAGAGGCGCCTCAGCATGTGGCTGGACCCGTGTGAGGCAGCGTCTAACAGGGCTGTGACCCTGGGTACGTTTTGTGTGGTTGGGGGAGCTGGATCCCTCCTGGGAATGGTGATGGGAGGAGCAAGTGAACAGGGACTCTTCCGCCAGCTTTGTTAGACTGGCGTTGGTAGGATTAGCCTTTTTCCATAGCAGGTCTGGGAGTGGGTCTGGCAGCCACTCCCACTTGTCCTTCCTCGCCTGCAGACTCAGGAACTTGAGGTGCCTTTGTGCTGATGTCTCCGCCCTTGGGAGGTGTCCCTGCCTTGGGCCGCAGCCGGGAACCGATGCCTCAGAGGCAACCTGGGGCAGCCGCGATCCAGGAAGTCCTCCCTCACAACCATAGCTGCCCATCAGGGGCTCCCTTTCATACCTCCTCAAGGGAAACAATGCATGTCAGTCTTCTGCTTGTAATCTGAGCTATTCAGCTCCGTTTCGAGGAGCACTTAATAGGCTGCAATGCTTGACTCGCCTCACCCTTTGCGCTCACGCTCCCAGCCCCTTGTTGGAAGGTCGTAATTCCCACCTGGGAGTGTGCAGTGGGAACCCTCGTGGTACAATAACTGAAGTCTTTGAACAGGAACGTATTTTAGGGAGTTCTGCTGCTTAATGAAATGCAGGTGTAACCCTCTGGTTGGAGAGTGTTACTGATTTTTCTCTGTGCCCAGTCCACAGCAGATATGAGGCCGTCACAGCTCTTTAGCCCAAGCTGTAAAGATTCCTGGTTTTAGCTCTGGAGGTCCCCAGTTCAATCCACAATGTGTCAGCTAAGATGGCAGCCATCATACGAAGGTCATAAGCAATGCAGGACCAACACCAGACTAATAGTCTATTTAGCCTGGCAGTGGTTTCTGGTAGATGTGTCAGAGATTAACTTCAAACCCTATGACACCTGCGTCTGCAATACCGCATCATGAGAGGGTGTAATTTCTTCCTGATTCCCACCACACCGGTCGGCTCTCACCCTGAAATTGATGATTACTTTTACCCTCGCAAATGTACGGCTCCTCTTCTTAGCCTCATAGGTGTCTACTAGCTTGCTTGACTCTTACCAATATAGCTGGCTCAGTAATAGACTTGTGTGTCGCAATCCTACGTTGAATGTAAAAACCAACAATACCGCATTGTACATCTTCATGTAATATGTTTCCTTCTTAATTTCTTTGAGTTCCCAGGTCTTCCTGGATTATGGGAAGGGGTAAATATATGGACCGTGACTGGTCTTCTCTGTACCCCATATCATTTGGGTTTAATACATGCCAAATCTTGACCCAGCCATTTCATCCATTTTTTTTTGCAGGGCATCAGGAATTCATTCTTTAAACTGGGTCAGTTTGTACAATAGGACTTTGCTGTGGGGCACGTTGCTTCCCTGTTTCTGTACACAGTTCAGGAATGACACCCAGTGAAATCAATGCGCCTTCCTGTGGCGCCTTCCTTGTGGAGAGTCAGCTGCTGCTTGAAAGAAAGGACGGGCAAGATACAAGCCCTGATTCCCCCCAACATTCTCCTCAGGCCCAGCATATATTAGGAGTAACTCCACTGAAGTGTTGTAAGTGAGAGCAGAATTAAAATCCTGGATCCTTGGCTTCCCGGCAACATTATCACCCTCCATCTCTGTTTCCAGTTCATTTGTGGTAGCGGTGTCGCGAGGATGTCTGGCGCCCGGGGGCCAAGCCCATATTTGTGCTCCCCCCCTGAAGTCTGGTGCCCAGGGATTTGGCTCCCCATCGCCCTCCCCTTCGCTACGCCATTGGCCATTGGGTCAGGGAACGTGTCTTTGTCTGCAGCATACACATCTCAGCCACAATAATAAGTCTTCTCTTCCTCTCACCTTTGCTGTTCTCCACTATTGCTCACCTTCGGTCTTCAGTGATTGATCTGGAAATCTCAGAAGTGGCTGGAGGGAGTTAACTCCTGCACAGTCTCCTGACAGGGGGTAGTCACAATTCAGGGCAACGACATCCATAACTGTCCCGCATGGTCCACCCAGGGCACCCACTCAACATTCCTGGGTCCTACGCCATCCTTACGGTGGAAGCATGACAGAGGAAATGTGCTTAAAAACATTAAAAGAATCTACACACATGGGATCAGGCAGCCACTGGGTTGTCCCCTATGGTTTCAAGTTTGTACGTCTCAGATTCAGAACCGGACCCTGAACGGGGTAGATCAGCCTGTTTCTTTATACAGCTCGGGCCTTTGATCTCCAGCCCTCAGAAACTGGTAATGAGGAGCCAGTTGCCCTCTCCTCAGCGTATAGCTTCAAAAGCCTGGGTTCTTGCATAGTCAGAGGTGGGGAATTTGCATAACCCTCTCCCTAGGTATGCCGCAGGAACTTTATTGCCCAAAAGTCCAACTTGTCTGGCCCAGCTTCAGTACAGTCCTTTGAATTCCCAGGTGTTGCGTCACATCGCTCCACTACAGAGGTTATATACGATCCTGGTCCACAATAACACAATAGCTTTGCATTGAACACAATGAGGGGTTTTGTTTTTTTTCCATTTTGTTTTTTTCACCCAAGAATATTGCAGGAAATTGCCATGTGTGTCACACAGCTTTTGTTCCAAAGGGGTAGCCGTGTTAGTCTATTGTAGAAAGACAACAGAGTCCTGTGGCACTTTTAAAGACTAACAGATTTATTTATCGCATGAGCTTTCATGGGAGAAAATCCCACTTCGTCTGACGAAATCCCACTTCGTCTGCACATCTAGGTGAAAAACCTCATTCAAATGACGGCGTTGTTCCTGCTGAAATCAGTAAAAATTCAAAATTTCACTTGCTTCAATGCCACGCTGCTATTTGGAGAAAAATTTTGCAAACCAAGGAACCATTTGGGCAACCTGAAACACAATGATGCAACTCTACCAACCAGTAGGTTACATTGGCATTTCATAAAATGTTTCCTTTTGTATTTGCACACAGTGCTGCTGGGTGAGATTACCATACTTTTATTTATATAAAACCGTGCATAACTTTTTAAGCAATCCCATGGGTAGAGCACTCTGCGTAAACGGATAACAGTCTGTCTGTCTGGTTTGGTACATTTCTGATTTGACCTGTGCTTCATTTACATATCAGACTGCTTGGCCTTGGAAGGACTAATGGAACTCCGCACCTTCCTGTACACATGTGCTTTTGTGTCTCAACACGTCGCAAACATCAGCAAGGCAACAGATAGTTTGTGGGTTTTTTAAATAGCAGTTGACTCATTTCCAAGTTATTTCAAGAATGGCTGTTTGAACTAGGTTGGCATGAGAGGTGAGGGACGCTCTAGAGGCTCTGTTGGTATAGGTCTATAGAGCTGTACTGAAGTCTATTTCATGGAACTGGTCCATGACGTTTTGGGTTATGCACTCACTAATCATTGTTATAGACTTGTTACTCTGTAATTGATTGATTCTGCATAAACTTCTCAGTAACTACCTTTCTTCGGTCCTTTCCCCTCATCCTACCCCTCCACCCACCCCACACCTTCAAATCCTTATTTTCAGTCTAAAATCATACCATTTTATAGGCCTGGTTTCTTTTTCTCACCCTTCAGTGCTTCATTTGCATATATTTACATAGCCTACAGGTTTCTGGGATGAGAGGAGGAGCAGAAAAACACGTCCTTTATTCCCGTCTCTCTATGTAGAATTGTATTTATTTATTTAAATTTGCTGCTCTGTCTGCTACACTGTTGCTAAGACGGGTTTGTTTCCCTCCACGTTCCTGCCGAATTCTGTGCTCAGGGAGGAGCAGGGCGAGGAGAGTTTGAAACACACAAGTAACTTGAGCCAATTCTTTATCCCCAGGACAAACGAAGTGCAGGCAGGTGCAGTTGCGGACTTGTCCCCCCAATCCCCTACAAATTTGCTGTTTTTGCACAGTCCACTGCTCCCCATCAGCTTAAAGGAGGGGGGGAAAACACCCTTAGCCACTGCTACTAAAATATCTTTTCTCTCCTCTCACCCCCCTTCTCAGAAAACAGATTCCGCATTGTCACTCAGAACTAATGATTCTTTCTTGGTTGGAGAATAAATTTGTTTCAAGGGGTGAATTTTCAGATCTATATTTTTCTGGTTTACGTGTCAAATCAAAAATGTAAACCGCTTGCCTTTCCCTCAAAAATCTGGGCAGTTGGAACGCCTGAATGTCAGCAGCAGTTCTTTTTCTCTTAAAAGGCTGCTTTCAATACAAAAATGCCTGGCTCCAATTGAGCTCTAGTATAAACCCATTGGCTGCTAGGGAATTGCCAGCTATGGGCATGGCCCAGTGAAGCCGAAAACAATTCGTCACCTGAGTTTCTCTTCATATGTGGCAATACAGCCATACAAGGCAAAGAAGGGTTAAAATTCTGCTAATTTTGCTGTTGATGTGGCTTGTTTCCTTTCTTTTGTGCATTGCGCCACTTGGGATATGGGGTTTGCTACTTCGTTCAGTTTCAACTTTGTTTTCAGTCAGTTTCCCGTATGTGGTCCTCAAGGAGGACAAGCCAATGTTCTCATCCTTTGGATTCACACTGTGGCAGTGGAGAAGTTTATGTGAGGAGAACTGCTTTCCTAGATGTCAGTGGGTCTTCAGAGTGAATTTTGTGTCACCCAGGTGTAGAACCTAAATTGATTGGGTGAAATCTTGCCTCTGTTCAAGTTAATGGATGTTTTGCATGGAGGCTCCAGCATTTTACCTGTCATAGAAATGTGAAACGTTTCTGATAAGAGAGGCTAAGGGTGTTGTAGCACTTCAGTGTTGACAATGTCTATGCCAATGGGAGGGATTCTTCTGTCGCCATAAGTAATCCAGAGAGGCGATGATTAGGTCAACGGAAGAATTTTTCTGTTGATCTAGCACGGTCCGTGGTGGGGGTTTGGTTGGCATAGATTTTTCACACTTTTGAGAGATGAAGCTATGCCGATGCAAGTTCCCAATGTAGACCAGCCCTAAGTTTAATGCACTCAGGAATCATAAGATGTTAAAAAATCTAGGTTAAAGTAAGAAGGGGTCACTTGACCTTCCACCTTCTTTCTGCTCCTTGTTCGTTAGACTAATGTGGTCTTCCTTGGGACTTGTTTCTGCGTACATTTGGACTGGTTTGATTTATGGTGTGGTTTTAAACTAGTGCAAAAAGCTGCATGGACACTATTATTTCAGCTCAAACCATGTTTATTTTGGTTTACTCAAGTCGGCTATCAGCAGGTATGATGTAACCCAGAATAAGTGACTAGGGCCTGGTCTACCCTGAGAAGTTCCATTGGCATAGCTACATCCATCAAGGATGTGAAAAAACACACCCCTGATTGACAGCTACGCTGACTTCATCCATAGGGCAAGTCTACATTATAAAATTAAGTTCCAGAAGGGTAGCCATGTTAGTCTAGTTCAGCAAAACAAACAGGATTCCTCGTTTGTTTTACTGCAAAATTAAGTTGACTTGGTATATTGATGTACAGCCACTCCAGTGACAAAATAGCTTTTGCAAACACGACACTCCTTGTGTCGGCAGTGCACATCCTCATCAGAAGCAGATTTATACTGTCTGTGTGGGGCTTTCTGGGATGGCTTCTGAAAGGCAGTAACAGTTGATGTAAGCAATGCGGTGTCTACCCTGCTGTAATGTCAACCTAACTATATCGACCTAAATCCCACTAAAATTCCAGTGGGGCCACGCTAGTTCCAATTAAGTTAATTCAAACTAATTAAAATTACTTCAAATTAGTTAATTTGAATTAACTAATTCGAACTAACTTTGGTAAGTGTAGACATAGCCGAAGTGTCTCCACTAAAATGTCGCTCCCATCTCTGGAGTTAAGTTGGTGAGTGGATGAGTTACCGCGATGGGAGCGACATTTAAGTGGAGACACTTCGGCTATGTCTACACTTACCAAAGTTAGTTCGAATTAGTTAATTCGAATTAACTAATTTGAAGTAATTTTAGTTAGTTTGAATTAACTTAATTCGAACTAGCATGGCCCCACTGGAATTTTAGTTCGAACTATGCAAGTGCCATGCATGGCACTTGCTTAGTTCGAATTAGTCAGTTGCATTAAGTTCAATGTGCCGGTTAGTTTGAACTAACATGGCCACATTGACTTAATTCGAACTAACTAGTTTGAATTAAGGGTTAGTTTGAAAGGTATAATCGAATTTATTAGTTCGAATTAAGGAAGCCCTTAATTGGAACTAATGAAAACCTAGTGTGGCCAAGGTTTAAGTTAGTTCGAATTAAGCCTCCTTAATTCAAACTAACTAGCCAGTGTAGACATAGCCTTAGAGTTGGGTAAATGTAAGCTGGCTTATGTCGACTTAACTTTGTTGTGTAGACCAGAGCCTGGTGGAGATACAACAATACTGAGGGAAGAGAGCTTCCATTGACCTTGCTCACTTTGTTTGGGGATGTGGTGTTCAACGTTTACAGAAAACTCGCTTCTGGTGGTGTAGGGCTATGTCTACACTTTGGAGATGTGCTGTCATAACTATGCCAACCTAGTCTCATAATATAGACATACTCTCGATTGAAATAGAATGTTTACACTGGTTTTGCACCGTTTAATTGAACCAGAGCACAGCCATGTCTACATTACAAAATTATGCCACCCCAACTTACATCAGTATACAGGCACCACAGTTATTAAATGGTGTGTGTGTGTGTGTGTGTGTGTGTGTGTGTGTGTGTGTGTGTACATGCACACTTGGCTCCTTGTCCTCACCAGAAGTACTTGTATGAATTGTATTGTCAGAGTGTGGCATTGTGGCTTGGCTTCTGACAACAGTTGATGCTGCGTTGATCTAATTACATCAGCCGTAACGCTACACCACTCGGGGAGCTGGTGTTTCTAAATTGGCAGAGAGGGCTGCTTCCCTCGACGGAAGCCAAATTTAAGTGAAGACCCTTCCACAAATACATGGAAGCAAGACAGCTTGTATTGACCAGCCCCATGTTTGTGTGTAGCCCGTTAAATATCAGTGGCGTGGCTCTAGGAGGGCTTTGTCCACATGGGAAAAAGTTTGCTAATATAGTTTGCTTAGTTTACTGGGCTGCAGTAAAGATTAATTAGTTATAAATGCTGGAAGTGACATAAGCTTTGGGGCATTGCTTTACAGTGGTTTGTATCTGAGTAGACAACGTAAATGATGGTCTCCCTTGAATTTTGGGTTTCCCTAGAATAAACTGGAGAGGAGAAACCTGCCCATATTTCTGGATATGGAGATGCGATAAGGAGGATGACCGCAGACTGCCAGTCCCAGGTGTCGGTGAAGGTAAGCAAGCACTCCGAACGTATCAATGGGGCTGTTTTAAGAAACTGGAACTGTCTCATATTTTTGATTCTCCTGCTTGGAAGAAAGATGGAATTGGGTATCGGTGGATGATTCAGGGGGTGATCCACAATCCATCAGGCAGCGAGGCTATTGGTCCCACTATTTCTATATGCGATGGTTCTTTGCAGCACATAACCAGCCAGATCGTCGGCTGGCATCTGATGAGCAGAGCTCCACTGATTTCAATGGTCATTTTGCACGAGCTGAGGATCTGAGCCATAGATGCTGCTGCTCCCGTGAGAGGTGAGACGTGACAAATTAATAGAAGAAGGAACCAAGTGAGGTGGTGAGAGGGCAGGGAATGCAAGCGTGGTCTTTTGCACCCACTTTGGATTTTTACTTTTATATTAACTTTATTTGTACTAAATGTTGTGTTCTGGCTAACTAAGGCAATGTAGCAAACTGCCCACTTTTATTAACGGTTGAATCCAACTGAGGCAAGTGATGGGCCAGCTCCCGGCTCAAGCTGGTTTCAGGAAAACTCCAGCTCCTAACCTCCCCACGCTTGCTGCGCACAGCTGATGCAAGGCAAGAGAGAATCAGTGAGGGACGGCTATCGCCATGATGGCACTGGGCTTGAGCTGCAAAATCTGGATCAGTACTACCATGGCTTTTCAGATCTGGGGTTAGCTCCAAGATGAGGTGCCTCTGAAATTAAGATCTGGGCTTGGATTTCAAATACCGCCAAAGTCCAGCAGAAACCTGGAGAGTGTCTCCTACCCCCGGCTGCCTGGGTGTGTTCAGGGAGACCTCGAGGGGATGGATTATCTCAGTTTCCAATAGCTTGACTCCAGCTCTGTTGCTCTGTAAATTGTTCTCTTGCATGGGGACAGACAGAACTCTCTCTCTTTGCCCCCATGCCCTCTCGCTGCAGAGAAACATGCCAGCCAAACGGCTCAGAGAGGCTGTCTTCAGCTTGACTGTTTTTTCCTCTCCTCCCCTGCTCTCCCTACTCTGCTTCCTTATTCCCACCATGCTAAGGTTGAGCAAGAGCAGGTCTGGGTGAGGCTGAGGGGAGCGCTGGAATCGAAGTTCCTTTTTTCCTCCCCCACATCTATGCTGGCTCTGATGAAACTCCTTTTCTGGGGACTGTTCAGTTGCTGCATCCACCCGCAGGACACGCTGGAAATAATTGTCCTCGCTGGAGACTTTGCAGCCCTGGAAATTGCAGCAAAATTTAACCCACAATTGGTAGAAAGGACTTTTTAAAATGTTTGGTTCATATCTCAAAACAGCAAAGATCCCACTAAGGGCCTGATCCAAGGCCCATGGTCTAGGAAAACACTTAGTCCTGCCTTGAGCGTAGAGGACGGGACTAGAAGTCGTCTTGAGGGTCCCTCCAGTCCTAAGAGTCTATGATGCCTACTGAGTTCTCTGGGCTTTGGTTCAGACCTAAGGCTGGAATTTTCAGGAGGTCTCAGGGCCTGTAAAAAGGGGACCAGATTTTCTGAAGAGCTCAATACATAGGGTCATATTTCCAAAGATCTGAGCACCCATTATCCACCCAAAGTGCCTCAATGGGAGTTGTGACATGCTGAGTACTTCTGCAAACCTGTCCGTTATTTGGATTCCTAAACAAGACCACGAACACCCCATGAATATCTAGCAGCAATAATTAGTTCATATCCTGGTGCCTATCAGCTGGTAACCTTTTGGGGGAGCTTTGATCCAGGATTTTGGTTTGATCCATCAAGAGAAAAGGATCAGTTGCAAACTTATGATTGGGTCCAAAACTCCCCAAAGTTTGGAGAGGTTTAGATCTAGTAATCTTTGAATCCCTGGCCTGCATCATGGTCGTTATCTTAGGCCTTAGGGTTTCAGTTCCGGCCCCTCTTTAGTAGAAAGGGTCATGGGAAGGAAAGATGAGCAATTTTTCCCAGATTGCCATAATGTATGTTTCTCCCTGTGCTTAAATTTTCCCTAGTGAATCTGGCACATCCCTTTTAGTGGATGTGGCGTGTTCCTTAATTTTTCAAATGGTTTCTCATTATTATTGTTCTGTGTTTGCACTGAGATAGTGCATAGGACTCCACTGTGCTAGGCGCTGTACAAACACGATAATCTTTGTGCCGGGCTTCTAAACTCTAAAGGACAAACAACAGTTTCTGGTCTCCATTCTCCCATGCCAATTTGAAGTGAGTTCACCTGAACAATGCTCTGCTCCCAACCAAATCCATGACAAACCTGTCATCTTCACTGGGGCCTGAGGGGGCTTTTTTCTCCAGCTTGCCTCCCAAGTTGGAGGATCCTTATGCAATGTCAGTGTTAAGACTGGGTTAGCTTTCATTCTTCAGTCTTAAAAATTCACAGGCCTTATGGACCCTGTGGGATCACAGTGCTGTTACATCCTCTGATGCTATTCACCTGCTGTTAGACCTCCTGTTTCCAACTACGCCCGCACATTGCGCTCTGTACCCCCGCTCCACCACCCGGTGTTGTTAACAGTTGTTGAAAGCACAAAGCCAAATTCTGCCTCCAGCTGCACCTGTGCAATCCGTCTGGCCTCAGTGAGGTTTCCCAGGGTGAATCTGGAACCAGAATTTGGCCTTGGACCCCAGAGTTAATAGAACTGACATGGCATGATCCCAAAGGGATGGATTGTGAATCACTAGCATAGCCAGGGCCCCCACATGGAGGGGAAAAGGGTACAGTTTACTGGGACCTGGGGGGACCCGACCCAGGCTGCAATCCCCATTACCCTGTGTGTGTGTGTGGGGGGGAGTCATGTTACAAATTTGTCCTGGGCCCTATGCTTGGGCACTGAGCATGGCATTGTCCCTCCTGCTTGACCTGGTCAAGGGAAGGAAGAGGGCCTATTTCAGGCAGAGATTTTTCTCTTCCACTCTCCACCCTGTGATTGCAGGATGCAATGTGATTGCAGGCAGTTTCTCTTTGGAAGGATTGTTCTGGTTTGGTTTGGTGTGGTTTCCCCTCCCCATTTTCCTTCTAACTGTAACCCTGCCTTGGCCACATCTTCTAAAAGTCAACCAGTTCTGGGTGGCCCCGTTATCCAATGGACATGTGGCTGCCAGCCCAGTGGGAGACCTTGAGCATGTTACCTAAAGTAGCTAGTAACAAAGACACTGTAGCCCGTCTGCTCAATGACAGACCGTCATTTGGGTTCTGATCCAAAGCCCATTGAAGTCAACGGGTGTGTTGGTCCTATCCCCCTCCAGTCATACTTGGATAGCAGACTCCATATGGTTTATGCTCTCTGTCTAGGCTGCCGGCCCCAGAGGTAGCTGCTTTTCTCTCTGCAGTGTTCTGCGCGCAGTTTGTAAAACACTTCGGGAGCTTTCAGGATGAAAGGTTTATTCTTGAGCTGAGTCCAGAGTGATGCTGAAGGCCACAGTTTCTCATTTAATTGAGTGGGAGCTGCCATGCAGGAGGCAGGTGTGCAGCACCATTCTGGATATGGCTCATTCTTCTCTTGTTTCGCACTTCCTTGCAGCCACGTTCATCTTCCCATGCCCTCTGTCTGTAGCTCTCCCTGTCCAACTTTCCCTATTTTGTGCCTGTGTCTCTTTAGTGCTCTCTCTTTTTTTTTTTCTTTTTCTCTATTCCTGTTGTTTTTCATGTCTTCTCTCCACGCTTTCTTCTGCTCCAAGCACAATGTAACCCCAGCATGGTTTAGCCTCTTTTTCCATTTGTGGAGTAGCCGCCACATCATTGCAATTTCCTCAAACTTGCTGTTCAAAATTATTCAATACACTGTTTTATTAATCTTTGTAGCTCTCCAGATTGGTCGCCAACAGATCTCTGCCATTGGCTAACTGAGCCGTATTGATTAGTTGGGATTGGTCAGAAAGGTCACCTGGGTCTGTTTCTGTTCCGATTGGGTGGGTGCCCAAGCACTTCTGGCACGTGCATTATGAAAATTCACAGCTAGAATGCGCAAACCTTCCTCATTTGGGGACTACTTAGCCAGCAGCAGTCCCTTTGACAGCAGTGGGTCTACTCACGTGAGTAAGAGCTGGCTAACGTAAGTAAGGGGATCACAATCTAGATCTCGGATCCCATACATCAGCGAGTCCACAACCTTGAAATTTGCTTTCTGCAAACAGCTGTGTCTGTAAAAACCTGGATCTCAAACGTTCTTCAGAAGCCTTGATGAACCAATTAGAAAATTTGAGCGAATGTGCACAGGGAATTTTTTGCACTATTTGTTCTGTTGCAGAGAAGGAGCCTCACTCAGCCCTGGTGTAAGTTAGAACTCACTCCAATGAAGAGTGTTAGGGTCAGATTCCTCCCTGATGTAACATCAATGGAGTTAGGGAGAGATCCAGCTGTAGTTGCAATCTACGGTGAGCCAGGGCCAAATCCTGATTCTGGCCCATTGAGTGTTAAATCATTGCCATTTGGGTGGGGTGATTGAATCTGTGCTCCAGACCTCCCTCCCTTGGATGCAAATGGTCCCAGCAAGACTCCTCACAGAGTGGCAGACGGCATCCCCCCTTCCACCCCCTCTGTCATGACCTGTGCTAGATTTGTGCTTGGAGAGGCAATCTCTCCCTACCTGGCAGGCAGGGTTGCACGTGACTCCTTTTAAGGACTCTAGAAACCTCCAGCACTGGGTTACCTCCTTGCCCTCTGTCCTGCCCCACCCCAGTTCTTGCAAGCCCCCCAAAGCACATACTCTGCAGTTGCTTTTATTTGTAACCTCCTCTCGCTTTGCCTTCCTCCCTCCCTTATTCCAGCTCCCTCCCTCCCTCTCTCTGGGGGGAAAAAAGGTCATTGCGCAAATGATTAGTCAGAGCTCAGTTGCTGTAGCAACCAGCTGCTGTAACTGGGACAGGCATGCATTGAGGACAACAGAGAGGTCGACCATTAGCGAGTGCTGGGGAGCTGAAAGGCTTTGTATTTGCTTTCAAGAGCCGGCAAGCCAGGCAGCGCAGAGCCCCCTGTTCCGCGCTGAGCACAGGGATGCTCCTCGGGCATGGAGCTTTGCAGAGAAGCCTTGGAAGCCGGTGTAATTTTTAAAATAATAAATAGTAAAATTCCCCCCCCCACTTTGCTTCAGTCTCTGTTTCCAAAGGAGCCATCATGGTCCTGATGGTCTCGGGCTAATCCGGCTTTGTCTTCCCCGCCCTGGCCTTCGCTAGGCATCTTCCCTTTCCTCCATCCTCCTCCTGGATGTGCGCAAGAGACTTTGTGCTCAGGGCTTGTCTGGGAGGGAATCTGGTTCCCTTGCTGATCAGTGAATGTGGACGTACACTGGGATTCCCTCCCGGTCCAGCCTACTGCCTAATGCAGCATGGTGGGCCTTTGCTCTGGGTTATCTTTTTTTTTTTTCCCCCTTCCTGTAACTTTCTAAGTTGGTGAACTGCTAACATCTTGCATAGGAGAGGCGTGGGGATTCCGTGTCCTCTCGCAGCATCTTCCTTTGGCAGTGTGAACGCTAATCAAACCGACAAGATCGGGAGAACAGGGGTGCCAACCCCAGTGACCTGGCTAATTTCCCCCAGCAGTTTCAGTGGGATGTGATTCTTCTTTACTTCCGATCCTAAGCCCTTTTGGTGGGCATTGCTGCACAGCCGGAGCAGTTGGGTGCTCCTCCAGAGGTGGTTGCTAGACATTGGAGGATGATGCAGTGTCTTTTTAAGGCCTTTTCAACACTAGCGCTTATACCACCGAAATTGTTGTCGCTCAGGGGTGTGAAAAAAACCACCCCTCTGACACAAGTTTCGCCGGCATAAGCACTTGTGTGCACACCACTGTGTCGGCAGGAGACCGTCTCCAACATAGCTACTGCTGGTAGTTTAAGTGGCTTTGTGATGGGGGCAGGAGAGCTGTCTCCCACTGACGTAACACAAGCACCCTTACAGCGGCCCAGGTTTATCGGTACAGCCGTCTTGCTGTGAATTTCAAGGGTAGATTAGCCCTTAGTTCAGGAAGGACAGGGCGCGGTTGCAATGGCTACAGAGGTGGAGTCTCGTGGAGGCTGGTGGATTCGTGGTTCGTGCTAGCTGCCAGACTAATCCGAGCTATGTTGCATAGGATCCCCCACATTGCCTTCCTAAATCAAGGCCTGAACGAAGCAGCAAAGGAAGACGCTACATTGATAACTGCACCTCCACTGACTTCAAATGGAGATCTGTGCGCCCCTTGTCTCTGAAAATCAGGATCCCTCCCTCTCTGGTGCCAGAGGTTGCACGGTTGAAGTTGCTGGGTGCTTTGCTACTGGTTTCAATGGGCTGTGGTTCCACAGAATGCACTGTAATTTACCGCCACTCTTGAAGGAGCTCTGCGTGGAAAGGCTGCAGGGCTGGGTAATACGTTTAAAAGAAGCCTGCACCAGCTGGACAGAGTGTTAGGGATCTTGCTCCACTCCAAACCTTGCAATTCACTGTCTTTCTTCTGTTGTCCCGAAGTTGCCACATGGGAAGATTTTCCCCCACGAGAGCGGACACTCTTAACTCTCTGCGCCATCTCTCCCTGCTGATGAAACGGCTCCCATCAGATGGGCTGTCACAAATGTCCAAGGGCCTCTGCTGTATTCAGGCAGCGATAGACTAGTGTCCACGGAACCATTTGGGCCAGAGGGGGTGTGGGCCGAGTGCTGACCCAGAACACCACTAGAGGAGGGTTGAGTAGAGAAAAAGCCCACCTGAGGAGCGAGGGCTCTGCACCCTACAGGATCAGCCCCCATGTCAGCCTGCCCAACATTGGGTTGAAGGATCCATTCCCCAGTTTTCAAGATTTAAGAAACTATTATCTAGGGGAAAGAGGAAAAGATGTGGTGGGGGCTGAATCTGTGGTGTTGGGCCGGTATCTGCATGAATTGGCCGGAGCTCAGATGGTCAGGTAAGGAGAACCTCAGGGCCTGTCTCTTAATTCAGTGAGAACCTAACATCATTTGGGGCTTCTAGGCCCTTCCGTTACTATTACCTAGACAGAGAAATCTTATCTTTTGATTGCAAGGGTTTTGTCTATGGGATCTGCACATTCCCAATGTACCCATGGGTCTTAATCCCACCTTGGTCACCCATTTGCCACACGTGCCCTTATACAAGTAATTTAATGCGCACACAGAGCCTCAGGTACCCCAGCTGTCTGGGGATGATACGCACCTGCCTTCAGAGCGGGGTTAGGAAGGTGAGTTTGCTAATGTTTGCAAAGTGCTTTGAGCTCCTTGGAAGGAAGATGCTTGAGAAGAGCAAAGTCTTATGTTGCATCAGGATGATGGTAATGTAAATGCAGTTAGGGAAAGGCCAACCCCAGTTACAAAGCACGGATTGATGGTAAACTGAATCTGTGTAGAGTTGAAATAGATGGGTAGGTTCAGCTGGTGTTTTCCAGGGATTTCCTGGGCTTGCTGCATTAGACTGACACCTGAGCTCATCTGGGGAGCTGTAGCCTAGGTTCTCAGCCACAGGAAATGATCTAATAGGAGCTGTATGGGAGCAATGAGATACAGACTCTTCTGAATTGGTGCAGAAAGTGTCCCAAGTACTCGGCAAATGGCTATCCAATAAATGTGCTTCTGTCAGAAGAGGGGAGAGATTACTGGGATATGACAGAAGCACATTTCACCCCCATTTTGTAGCTACTGAAAGAGAAGGGAAGGCTCCATGTACCTGAAAAGTTCTACGTTCTTTATTATGGGGGTTTTATTTAATTTATTATTACATAGGTGAGCCTTACACTGTGGCCAATTCATATGATTTATATCACAAGTTACACTATATTTGATGCTTTTGCTTGAAGCCCCTGCTCCGGGAGTCATATAATTAGGTGAAAAACTCAGCTTTTCTTTTAAAAAATAAAATAGAGTTTTCTTGATCTCATGGTTGTGGAGAAAAGCTTAAAAGGTGAAAAAGTGTAACCCCTGGGCTCAAAAGTCAGATGGCAAATATAAAATTACTTAATATTTATTATTTTTTAAATTCTAATGATGGGGGGGGAGGGGAATAATTGGGTCTTGGTTTCTGAATGCTCTGGGCTGGCCAGAGTGGTGTTACTTATTTATATTGATTAAAATTGTGTTTTCCTTCATATGCATTGAGGTAAAACAAGCCGTTTCAGATTATGTGGCTAAGAATATTTCAGGCTAAAGCAAACGACACAGCAAGAGTGAATACAAGATCTCCATGAGAGAGACGAAAACCCACAATGACTCACCCTGTAACAATGTGAAATACAAAATGGTGCCTGCCTCCCAGCTGGCCCCTGCACTTAGAAATAAAGCGCCCAGAAACCCGAGCGACCTCTTCTTTCGGTTACGTTGCTCCATACACCACAAATCATGTATTATTCATTCTACCTTTCTATACACCAGCCCCCACTTAATCCTGGAGGATCCCCAAGTGCTTTACAAGCTACAGCCGGTACATATGGCTCCTCTGACATGCAGCCAACTCTGCACTGAAGCCCAGCTATTGTAAAGTGCACGCCAGGCTGCCCGAGTGCCATGGGGAGGTTTGGACATTTTGACCAGAGACACTGGTGCGAACCCTGACTTCTGTATGAAAAGCAACCTGGGCGCTTTACCCTCCACGCAGAGCAGACAGGAGCATTGTCCTCGCTTAGCTGCACCTCTGCCTCCAGGAAACACTACGTAAGATGATGCCCCAGCTCAGGGGCACAAAGGGATGAGTCAGGATGTGAACCTGCTGGCTCCAGGGAATGTAATTTCAATACCTCAGGCTTAGCATGAGCAACCACCCCCTCTAACAAAGAGAGGTAACGTATTTCCAGCCTCCCGCCCTGAGTACCCTCCTCAGGACGAGGCAACAGTGTAGAACGCCTCAGGGACTGGGTCCTTTGCGAGGACTTTCTCAAAAGCTCCCCTGACTGGATCCCTGAATGTGGCAAATATATTTGGGGAACCCTACACCTATCGGGCAAAGTGGATACATTTTGAGCAGGCAAAATAGATTGGACCAACCTCTCAAATCCACTGAACTCAGCCTGTTCCCAGCCCAGCCCAACATAACAGTGAACCTTTTCCGGATGGCGCTAATGCCCTGGAGAGAGCAGGAGGCTGGATATGTTCAAAGTGAATGGTTAGCTTTCTTCCGACAGGTCACAGTCCGTACACACTGAGTGAGAAGAGGCCACTGTGACCATCGGGGGGCGGATATGTCTGCATCAGCTGGTGAATGCCGTTGCTCAGTGAATCCCATGTTGTGTTTCAACCTCCGTTTTGAATGTAGCCTGTAGCATGTCTTTGAGCATCCATTTTGTAGCTGGAACTTGACACTTCCTGCAGTGACTAGCTAGAATGTGCCTTCACTGCACATTTAATCCAGGCCCTTACCTGGGTTTTAGCCCAGTGTCCCACCATCCACACAGAAAAACCTTTTACCTCAGCTTGGAGGTGTTTTTAAGATCAAGCCAGCTGACTTGGCTGAGAAGGGAGGGCTTAGAGTTTGGGCTCCATTTTAACTTGGGCAGGACCCTTCCATGTGCTGATTCCACGTCTAATTCTGCAGTGATCAAGGACCATTGGCATTGAAGGGCTGTACCCCACTGGGCTGGCTTCTAGCAGGGACGTTGACGTGGAAGGACTCTGCCCAGATTCTGGTTGGAATCTGGAAATTCCCCAGTGGAAGTGCATGAACAGGAAAGGTGACAGAGGTTGCTTTCAAAGGAGAATGCTCTCTGAGTGAAGGGGAAGCCATTCTGTGCTGCTGGAAGTAAAATGGTCAAACCAAGAAGGGTGGAAGGGCTGCCTGATCTAAGGGACTCCGACTAAATCCAGGGTGATGAGGACACTGAGGGGAACATAGACAGGAACCTGTGGCTTTCCTGAAGTCTGCAACGGTGGCATTGTTCAAGAGGAAGAGTGTTTGTGGTTAAGAAATAGCTTTGTTAGGGGCAGGTGGGACTCAGGAGCTGGAGCCAGCCCCAATAGTCGCTGGAGTCTGCCTAGAGAGCTGGGTCTGATACACAGCATGCATCCACAAGGGGAACCCAGTTCTTCCTCTCTGCTTATTGCACAATTGAATGGAGCATCATGTTCCCCACCTACAGTGCTGTAAATAGTGTTCGTAATATGCACTGAGCAGACCCTTTGCAAAACCAGCGTGCATACTTACCTGGCTAAATCTTTCCACTTGTTCCCTTTCAGGCTCCACTGTTCTGGATGGGGCTGCAAAGCCCATGGATGTGCATTTCATGCTTTGCTCTTCCCCTACAAAGAAGGAGTCCTGGGGCACTTTTAAAGACTAACACGTTTATTTATTGCATGAGCTTTCGGGGGAGAAAATCCCACTTCGTCCCTATAGCCATGGTCCAGAGAATGACAATATAGATCCACAAAGCCCTGTTCAGCTGGGCAAAGGGTGTTTGAGACTCCCTCCTTTCTCCTTGGCTTTCATCCCAGTCATTGAGATGGACTGGACCCACCCAGGCTCAGTCCCAACATCTGAGGTCTGGGGGTGGCAGTTTTTTGATTCAGTGCGGGCTCTGGAATAAACTTGCCCACAACTCTTGGAGTGGCAGAGCCTCCCTTTGCCGACCGTTAGGGGATATTAAAGAGACTTTTGAGCATTTTCAGAGGAGTGGGCAAGAGGCTGGCGAGCACGAGAGATGAGTCGTGTCTGCCATGGTCCAGTTGGACTGAGTTTGTATTTTGAAGTATTCTCCTGCAGGAGCTGGGTGCATTTGATAGATGTATCATATAAATTACAATACATCAACCACACCAGCCTGAGGCCTTTCTTTTAAAATATCCCCATTAACTAGTTTGCAGTCCCCAGAAGAACCCCACATGTGAACGTTTCACGGCAATTCACTTAGAAACCAAAGAGACTATCTTCGTCCTGGAGTTGGCTTCCATCCTCCAAGGCTTTCCTGCCCAAAGAGAAATGCACAGGGCCTTTCTCTACCCTGCAAAGCCTCCCTTAGCTGACTCCTTCCCGGAGTTTAAAAATTCCTCCTGCATTCCTGGCTGTTGGGTCTCTGGCAGGAGCTGGGTTTTGCCCTCACTGCCAATGGCTCACATGGAGCTGGTGTGACATCTTTGAAATGCTGTGGTTTTGGGGAACAGGCAAGGGCCTGTTGCCTTCTCTCTCAAGTTAGATTAGTTGTAGCATCCGCCGTCATATGCCATCTCTCTCAGACTTGGATCGAGGGGGGTTCTGGCTGGGATCAGATGATTCCCTTAGAGGACGTGCATTGAGGGAAATCCACCACGGAATTAACGAGTGAGCTGGTTTCGGAGTAAGGGCTCTTGTTACTGTTGCTAAGGGTTCTGGCTTAGCCTGACAGCTAAGAAGGGAGCTCTGAGCATCTCCCCAATAAGCCAGGTGAGGTTTGTCAAAAACATTCTACCGCTGCAGCAAGATGGTGTTAGCGGGATGATTTCCCCCGTAGGAAACATCTTTGGAGACTAAGGAAGGGCAATTCAGACCAGTTCCAGAGGCCATTGAAAATGTCTTGCTACTGCTTACGTGGGTCAGTTCACCATTGGGTATTTTGTGGAAGAAGCCCAAGATCATAAGGGCTCCCCAAAGGGAAAGAGTTCCCTTTCTCTGCAGACTGGGGGTCCCCCTGGAAAATAATGACGCTGAATCTCTAGAGATGCCAATCAGTGCTGTGAGTGAATGGGTTCCTGAGTCTTACCAAAAAAGCCTGTGGTCAAATCTTGGTCTCAGTTAAGTCACTGGGAGTTTTGCCAATGGCTTGGATGAAGCTGGTGTTACTGTAGGGATCGAACCTACAAACCAAATGCTCGAGAAGTGGGGAACCCCACTGTGCTGCGATAGATGCACTAACATAACTGAGACTAGCATTTGCTCTTGTCTCAGGGACTCCAGCTGGTGGGTGGAGAATTAAGAAAGCTGCTGTAGCCACACTGGACTAAATTCTGTCTCCAGTGGTGTTTATTTGAGCGGAAAGTTAAAACTAAGTAAATGCTGAGTAAAGGCCTCAGGATGTGGCCATTTCTGTCCGTCGTCTTTAAAGAAAACCTTTCAGTTTTATATGGAGTTTGCCTCTTCCTGGCTTCTCATTATTTTTTATGACTTTTCCCACTCTTGTGCCATTTAAAGATTTGTTCCTTGGTCTCAGCACAAACTCGGCTGCCAGGCTTGCTTTGGTTAATTTCAAACGTTATCCACATAAATTGGTTAAGGAGCGATTTGTTTAATAGACCTAAGAATGAGAAACCAAAGGAGTGATTTGATTTTTTTTTTTCATGTCCTTTTCTGCCCTAAACTGTTATGTAGTGCTCCGCTGTGCCATCAGACAGCTTCCATGTTCCATCCAAGAGGTGGTTGCACTTCTGTGATGGTTAAAATTATTTCTGTTGTAACATGAAGGTAGAGGATGCTATTTGGGATTGGATTGGGTCTTTAGGATACACCACATAGTGTGGGGCAAGGCATAGCTGGAAGCCTCCTACGCCGACAGCTGGCGTGAGTAAGTGTAACTTCTCTGGGGGGGCTGTATCTGATGACGCGAATGGTTAATTTGGCCTCTAATCTCGAACAATAGCCGGGAAAGACAGATGCACGCACACAAAAAGAAAAAGACCAGGCTTCAAAATGGCAATAGGGGGAATGATGCAACGAAGGTGAAATATCAAAGGGAGAGAGGAAGCGCATAGCAGGAGAAAGGGAAACAGATGAGAGGACAGCAGGAAGTGACCTCACTGAGTCGCGAGAGGGGTGGAGAATCCGACAAGGGAGGTGAACGGGAAATAGGAAGAGGATGCAGATGGGACAGGCTGCCCTGGGGACACTCAGCTAATGAATGCTGTACTGCTGCCTTCGTGTTCCAGTTGTCTCTGCGCCCAGCGCCTGGGTCCTGCTGTTAGACTCACATACCGGCTCAGCGCTCTCCTTATGTCCTGCAGACAATAGCTGGGATTGAGGCCAGGGCTATGCCAGCGCCTGCCAGCATCAGCTCAGGTGCAGGGCCCCGGTCCCTGCTGAGGCTGCCAGCCAGCGAGGTCATGGCAGCTGCAAACACCCCTGCTTGTGAACGGACTGATTCAGTTCATCTGAGCAGTGGGGCCCCTCTTGTGCCTTCGTCTCTTCTCCCCTGAAGTTTCTATCTCTCCCTGAGCGAATCCATCCATGAGGACATGGGGCCAAGGTAGTGCAGGAGCTCTGTGCCCCAGCCACCAAGAGTGGCCCTGGCCCCGTAGCTTCCCTGCTTCCAGACTCCCTTGGCCTTGTTCTCTGCAGAGACTGTTCTAATTCTGCTTGTGGGAGCTGGCTGAGCCTCTGTCCTTTTCTTACCATCATCGGAAAGCTATTCTGAGCTGACTTGAATGAGCCGTGCCCTAACTAGGACAACAGATGATTGTTTGGTATCAAAGGATTTGGAGAAAATACATTGGCTGGAGCAGAGATAGCGTGTGGAACAGACACGCTAACGACCTTGGAGACTGATGTGTTGTCTCCTCTTGCGGTCAGTTTTCCGTGCCAATCCAATAGCCCCTGGGGAAGTAAAGCTCACCTGGGTATCAACAGCTCAGGTTCACTGCAGATCAGACATTTTTGCCAACAATTTCAGTGCATTATAGAACCACCTTCCTCGAGCCGTGGGTGTGTTTCAAGAAAACTTGTGGCGTATACAGTACTTAGAACCTTCCATTGCACAGAGCAAGGACGTGTAGGGAGGGTATCCTGAAAATTGGGACTTTAGTGAAAGGAGGCACAACAGAGTCCAGCTGAAGGTGCTATTCACTGACGTGTTTGTACCTGGGCCAAAGGAAAAGAAACTCCCCTAAGCAGATTGACCTTTTTCCCCATGAAGAGGTATGTTTTGTTGAAAACCAGCCTTGTAAAAAACAAACAACGGAAAAGCTTTTCATAGAAAACTCTCAACAGTATAGATTTTTTTCCATTTTTTCCACAGAACGGTCCATGGTCTTTTAAAAATCAACCTAGTTTTCCAAATTTTTACGGTCCTTTTTCATTTACCCCCAAAGCCCTGATTTTTCCATAAGGAAAATAGTGGTTTGTGAGAGGGGGGCAAGCAAAAAATGTGAAGAGATTTTGAAAATATTAATAAAAATTATGATTAAAAAGGTCAATTAAAATATATAATGGAAAATTTTTATGGAAAAAATGAAAAGAAAATCCCACTTGCCAAACTGGCAATAACTTCAAAATTTCATAATAGCTTTACAAAGTCTTCTCCCCATTTTCCAGCCATCTCTGGTTTACCCTAAGCACTTGGAGCAAGAGAGCTTTGAAAGCAGGGGTCTTTCTCTCCAAAGAAAAAAGATTTTTCAGTTCTAAAATTGGGTTTACAAGATCATCTTTCCTATTAGGAGCACTAAAGTCTCCTGAAAATGCTACCCTCCAAAAGCCAGTGCCTGCAGGAGCCCCTGGGTGCCTTCTCCAGCAACGTACTGCTGTAGACGTGCCGTGTGTCCTCAGGCGAGGCATTTAAGAGCTCTGTGCCACCGTTAGCCCATTGGGATACAGGGATGAGCCTCACCTACCTTCTCAGGCTTAATTAATGAGTGTCTTTGGAGTGCCACAGTGAAGCTTGAGAATCTAGTCACCATTGGAAGTCGCTCCTTTAGTCTAAAAGGCAATTGTTTGTTTCCTCTATAAACTAAAAAGACCCCCAGTTTCAAAAATTGGTGAGCGCCTTCGACACCCACTGAAGTCAATGGACTCTGGGGGTGCTCAAGTCCAGTTAGGCTCAAAGGCTATGTCTACACTGGCAATTTAAGTCGACTTAAGGAGGCTTAAGTCAACTTAAATTAAGCCACATCCACACTAGGCTTTCATTAAGTCGACTTAAGAAATTCCTTAAGTCAACTTAATGGAAGCTTAAGTCAACTTTGTTACTACCACTCATAAAGTCGACTTAACCCTTAAATCATCTCCTTAAGTCGACTTAAGGACGGTGTGGACGTGGAGTATCCCTTAAGTCGATTTAATAATCCCTTTATTAAGTCGACTTAAGGGTGGTTAGGTGGACTTAACAAAGTGGACTAAGTCGACTTAAAGCTAAGTCAACTTAGTCCACTTTGTTAAGTCGACTTTAATAAGGTCGATTTTTGTCAGCTTAAAGTCAACTTAACAAAGTCGACTTAACTTTTCTAGTGTAGACATAGCCAAAATGTCCTAAATGGAGTGCCCAAAATCAGGGGCCACTTTAAAAAAACATTGGCCCAACTCGACACTTTTTTTTGCCTTACTGTGCTACAGACTCACAGTCATTCCATGCTGGCTTTTCTAATTTTAAGCCCCAGCTTCAGATGCAACTTTCTCATCCCAAAGCTCGTAGCCGCAGCAAGGTGATAGCTTTCGAGGTCTGAGATGGCTGAGCCGTTATGGAGGCATTAAACAGAATTATTTCAGGATATAGGGTGAGCGTGCAACAGCTACTTTCATCCTGAAGAAGTGCATGCCAGTGGGCTTTGCAAACTTTGGCCCTGAATGTGAAAGTCAAGTTGTTGTCCTGGAAATGAGTTCCTGGTAGAGTTGATGAGTCTCTACTGCCATGGACAGTGACTCCTAATGACTTCAGTAGGAGTTCCATGCACTGGGTGGCTTGTAGGCCTTTGCGTACCTGTCATTATAGCTCATGAAAGATATTATTGATCCCTCTTCCAAAACTGTACTAGAAACATCACACAGTGATATGTATTTACTTTGTGCTGTTCCCATGGATGCCTTTCTAACTACCCCGTACAAATCAGGACAAAGCAGAGAAAGTGGAAAAAGTGAACCAATCGAAAAAATGGATATATATCCTGAACAAAGTATGTGCTGGAGTGGGAAGGTTATCTCAGCTGCGTGATGAGTGTGTTACTTATCGGTGGCTCCAGGAGTGAGTAATACATTGCAAAACCAAACCAAACCCTCTGTACCACACTCACCTCATCAACACATTCTCACTGTATGTACTTGCATGTCATCCACCAGTGAAATGCAGCTACCTTTGGGGTGGGACTCGAGCTGTCTTGTAGTGCACAGAGCAACAGTTTGACTGGGAGTAAAGAACAGACCCAAATCCGAGATGGAATTTGGCCAGAAGGCATTGGTTAGTTTCTTTATTTTGCAGATTGTGTCAGGGGCTTTCAAATATCACAGGGGGTCAGGTGCGCATTTAATCCAAAAAGATGGCCTCCGAAGCAGCAGAGCACTGGGGGATTGGCTCAGCTCTGAATCCAGAGAATAGTGCCATCTTAGGCTCTTTCCCATCTTCTCCTGGTCAATCTTGGAAACAAACAGGAGGGTAGCCCATGCTGTTACAGATGCTTGTGTGGGGCAGGGTGCAAAGATGCCTGTGATAATGGAGATTGGCCTGGAGCACCCCCCTACGCCAAACCTGCCTGGATTTGGGCTATTTGAAATCTGAGAGTTTTGCTGCTCTGACTCGTTTGGAGTTCACCTATAGCGTTTTGGGGTCTGTTTCTTTCCTGCCAGTTCTGCCCTTAGATTTTGGTGTGACGTGCTCTGAGGGACATTGAAAAGGGAAGGGGCAGTGCCTAATTGCCATGAGACAACATGATGGGATGACCATGTGTGGGCAGGTGTTCAAAGGCATCCATCCTACACCTCAGCAGCTCCTGAGTGGGTCTGCTCTTCTCCCCGGCCATTCATGGTGACTCCCAGATTTCAGAACCACATCATGTGTCCTATGCACTTGTGCATGTGGCTGTGTGAAACAGAGGGCTGCATCCGCCTCCCTAGGCCAAACTAGCTGTGATGTGCTGGATAGCCTCCTACAGGGAGGATTCTAAGTAGAGCCCTGCGCGGATACAAACATGTGGATCTATATCTGATCTGCATCTGCAAGAAATGGTCTGCGGATATCCATGTTGTATCCGTGGATGCGGCTATAATGCGTATTTGCAGGGCTCTAATTCTAAGTGCCAGCAGGAGCTGAATGGTAGCAATGCCTGTCCTACCTGAAGTCCATATCAGAGTCACAGAAGTGGTGGCTTTTGCCACACAACCCCCAGCAGGATGGTCTGGTTGGAGCCCTGCAGAGAAAATCTCCCTGGCGTGCCCCTCTTGAGCCCTCTGAATCCTGCCCTGTGCACCCATGCTGGCTGGGCTCTTTTCACAATGTGCAGGCCCAGGGAGGGGTGGCAAAAATTACCCCAGGGATGACAGCCACTCCTGGGAAGGAAGGGCCAGGGATTTGTTTTGCTTAACCCATGGCGTGTGTTATGAAAACACGAGCTGAGGATTTCAGTTCAGTCGAGTTTGTGCCCTCCAGCGATGAAGAAACTCAAGAGGCGTTCCCCTCCCGCACCCCCCCACTACTTCTCCTGTGGAGTTAGGGTGGTGGTGTTACTGTGCGGGGCTTCCTGAATTGTCTTTATAAAAGCTTCCTCTGTGACTCGGAGGCCTCTGAGCTGCTTTCCCCACCCCTTCCCAGCTACGGAGCCTTAAATAATTGATACACTGATAAATAATAGATCTTTGCTTTTCTCTGCCTTTCCACGCGCGCCTGTGCTTCCATGGCTGGGCTGCATTAGGGTTAGAGTGATTGTGTGTGTGTGTGTGTGTGT
>ML685804.1:6761323-6847022 GCA_007922175.1 Pelusios castaneus
GGTGTTGCCTTAGGGTTAGAAAAGTGTGTGTGTGTGTGTGTGTGTGTTTGCAGCCTGGTTGTGTTGCCTTAGGGTTAGACAAGTGCATGTGTGTCTTTCCAGTGTGTGTGTGTGTGTTTCCACTGTGTGTGTGTGTGTGTGTGTGTGTGTGTGTGTGTGTGTTTCCTTTCTGCTGAGCTGTACTGGGGTTAGAGCAATTTTAGCTGGCAGGGTGGTGTGTGGGTGTGTTTGTGTTTGTGTTGCCTTAGGGTTAGAAAAGTGTGTGTGTGCGTTTGCAGGCTGGGTGTCTGGGGGGAGCCAGGCGTTGCAGAGGCAGAGGCATTCCGGGGAGATAAAGGGCCGGTTTGATGTGTGTTCGTGTGGCAGGGCTGTTTTCCCTCACATGCCTCTCTCTCTCTCTCTCTCTCTCTCTCTCTCTCGCTTTCTCTCTCTCGCTTTATTTTTTTCCTGGAGTGAAGCCTGGCGCCAGCAGTCTGGAACCAGCCTGACAAGCTTTTGAGTTATGGAAAGGGGGAGGGGGGAGGAGAGAGGGAGCGGGCGGGGGGGTGAAGGGGAGCGAGGCAGCTGGGCTGTGGATTATTACAGAAGAAGAAGAATACACACAAGGGGCTCTGGAGGTGGGGGTTCGGGGGGAACCAGTTTCTAGCAAACATTTCAAAGGGCATTCTTGTACGGGGGGGGGGGGTGACGGAGTCATTCCGGGAACAAGAACGTGTTTTCAGGGGCTTGGGGAGGTGTGGGGCTTATGAACAGTGCTTGGAGGGGCTGTGGCCCCTCTGTACCCCATCAGAACATTCCTTTCTGCTGAGCCCTGCCTCTGGTCTCCCCTCTTTTCCCAGGCCGCTGTCCAGCCCTTTCCCCTCCCGAAAAGAAACTTAGCTTCCTTTCATCCCATGTTGCCCCTGCCTGCCCACAGCCCCCCAGCTCCATGGGGCGCTTGCATCATGGGCTGCTGATACGGAGAACAAAGGAACTGCGGTGCTCCAGAGCCCAGGTGGCAAGAAGTTGGGTGGCTGGAGGGGATCTGAAGGGTGCAGACCCGTTAAAGTTCCTGCTGACCAGCCCTGGTTAGAACCCCCAGCAGATCTGAAACAGCTGCCTTCCCCTTTCCTTACGCTGGCAGAGCATGGCTTTGTCAAGGTGATCACAGTCGGATGCAGATAGCCAAGGGGCTGGGCGTGTTGCCTGGCAGTGTCTCTCCCAGGGATGTGGGCATCTCCAAACAAAAGGGGACCAGAGGCCCTGAGCAGGGCCAGGCTCTGGCAAGTAACTTAGCGGTGAGGTGGGGGCTTGATATGGGGCTGTAGAGGCACCGAAATGTTTGGGGCTTCACAAGTGTCAGAAAATGCAAGCGCCTTGTGTAATCTATACATGAACGCTGCCCTGTGGGCTGGTCCAGTGTTTTCCATGGCACACGAGGATATGTAGCTGGAATCTCTAGGGCTGTGCAAGTACCCATTAACACACACCTTTTCAGCTTTGCTCCAGCCGTAGACTGTCTCCACTGTGCACTTCCCCCACCTCCCAGGTGCTCTCTCATCCATGTACACACACTCTCTCATGTTGGTGCTCTCGCTCGCTCACTTGCTCCCTCTCATGCTGTCACATTGCTCCAGTGGGAGAGCTTCACTTCATTCCTCTGTGTCCCCAGAAGGCAGTGGCTTGTGTGTCACCAGAGTCAAAAGAGTGAAGGGTGAGCTTTGGAGAGGGGGAGGCAATTTTGGTCCAGCTGTTTAGGGCTCTTTGGCTTTTGTTTGTTTTTTATTGGAGCTTATTTAACTCAAATGTCTGGTGAAGGTTTTGGAGAAAGATCCTCTTTGTTAAAGATTCAGTACCCCCAGACCCTTAAGTAAAGGTGTGCAATCTGCTTATATATATCCTCCTAGAACCCCAAGAAGACTTCCAGCAAACTAAGGAAGGCAAGATTTAACATTTCTGATATTTCAAAGGTAAAAACCAAAAGGAAAATATATAATATTTTTTTAAAAAAAACACCCTAAAACTATTCAGGCTTTCTTCTTCTGTTACAGAGAACCAGAAAGGCATGAGCCCAATTTTTTAAAGCTCATTTGTAGGTTATCTGTAAGCTGTAGCTCTCAGCAGAAATGTTTCCAAACTCGCTTTCTTTTCTGCTTCCATCCAGCAAAATGATACCCTCCCCTTTTGCTGTGTTTCTGGAATATGGGTCTTGATGTCCTACAGCTGACTTGGTGGTTCAGCTAATCCAGTATTTTGTCTCTGACTGTGGCCAATGCTGGGTGATTTTAGAAAATATAAACTCAAAATGCCTTGGTGCTTTATTTGCAGTGCTCTAGAAAGACCTACGGTAGATACTGTGCTGTACCTAACTGAAATATTATACAGGACATGGGAAAACTTCTGCCAGGCCCTAGCTGGTGGTCAGCTTGCTTCTTGAAGCATGAGAATGGGTGTCAATTCTTTAGCAGCTCTAACTGGGCATCTGTCTGATGCACGTGGATTTTAAAGGACCTAAACTGGATGGATGTGGATTTTAAAGGACCTTACTAAACTAATTGGTTTTTGTTTGGTTGGTTCGTTTTTTTAAACCCCGCAGCACTGAGTTTCACAGCTTTAATAGCCCATGGTTAAAATAACTTTTTCCCCACCTTGTGCCCTTTAATATTGGTTGCTGCTTAAATTCTTTGTTTTGGACAAATACTTCATGGACAAGATGTAAAAAAACACACACAATAGTAATGGGCCCAGGGAAGTACTTATGCACGTGCTTGCCTTCAATCATACTCTAATACCTGATGCTTATCTCAAAGCAGGCACTCGCACGGCATTTTGCAAAAGGAAGAGGGTATCGTTATCCCATTTTACAGATAGGGAAACCAAGGCAGAGCAGGAAAATGACTTGCCTGTAGTTGCCCAGTGGCTGAGCCAGTAATAGACCGCAGGTCTCCTGAGGGGCAGTGCAGTGCAGGATCTACTAGGCAGTACAGCTTCACCCTGACCGCTCCGGGGCTGCTGAGGTGCCTCAGGGCTCTTGTGACACTTTTTCTCAAGGCCTGGCACACAAGTAAAGTCCCTATCTTTATCCCTGTTTTGTTGAGGAAGTGATAGCAGTCAAATACCCATGGCTGGCTCGTGTCAGCTGACTTGGGCTTGCTGGGCTATGAGTCTGTATGTAGCCGAAGGTCAGATGTCTACGTTGCAATTTTATAGCCCCGTGAGCCTGTGTTAGCTACCGGGAGCGCAGCGTGGATGTTTTACTGCAGTGTAGACGTACCCAGCAAGGCTTGCCCAAGGTGACTCAAGGAGTCAGCAGCGAGCCCACTCCAGCGCCCAGCTATGTTGCACTCAAAGAAACCAGCAGGAGAGAGTCAAACAGCACACCCTCTGGAGCCAGGGGGTGGAAATAAAATGTCATTCTGGGGAGCTGTGGTGGGGGGCAGTGGGGGAGGCATCTTGGAGAGGCCTCACCTTTCATATTCTAATGCCTTCCCTTTGCCTGATTTGTGAGCTGGCGGAGGCTCCTGCTGGGAATTCTCTGACGGAGGCACACCGTGCTGGCCGTCCCTCGGTAAATTACACAGAGATATAGTGAAGGAGGAGAAATCAGTTACTCTGTGACTGAGCCTCCCCGGGGGGCCTTAATTCAAATATTGGTGGAGCTGAGCAAGTGGGGCGTTGGGGGAGCCATGGAGTTGGAGCGGCTCCTGCCAGGTCTCCCGCAGGTGCTAGGTGGTGGGGAGGAGAGAGGGAGATGTCACTCCGGTGAGCCTCCTTGGGAAATGCAGGCCCGAGTTCTCCCGATTCGAACCGCGCTGGCCTTGCATGGGGGCAGCACTGAGCAGGCCATGTGCCTAGTGCGATCCCATGCTGAGCGAGGCGGGCTGGCTCCTGCCAATGTGCCGGAGGGAGGGAAGGCTGGAACCTTCAGGGCAACTTGTGCTACTTGCTCTGATGTCCTGCAGGGCACAGAGGAAGTCGGTGCCATTAACTCTGGTCGCACAGGGTTGGAAAGCCCATTGCTCCTGTACAGGCTTGGCTGGTTCTTGCCCTGTATCTTGAGCAGTTGCGTGCACCAGTGCAAAGTGAGAGCAGATTACTGCCGCTCTGATTCGGGAGTGTTGTACACCCACCTTCCACTGGTGCAGAGGGTGACCCAAGAGGCTGGGCGATGAAGAATCCAGCCCTCGTTACTTGCAGTAGACAGGGCGCTGTGCCCACAGGGAAGTTCACAGGCATGCTCCTCTTTGGCTGGGGGTCTGTAGTGGCACCCGGCGGGGAAGAGGCAGCAGAGAATCAGAGGAAGGCATCGCTGTACAGTCGGTGCCTGTCTTTGTTCCCTCCTTGCTCCTTTGTTACAGCTAGAAAAGAGCATGGCCGCTTCAGGAGTAAGACTTCCAGATATGAGCTGGGGCTCCGTGCCACCATTCCCCTCCTGCAGTCACCCCCAGTGCCTCATACAATGACACTGTGCACCAGGGATGCGCGTCACAAACGGGTGCGTCTGACAGGTTGTTTGGAGCATCAGCCTCTAGGCCCCGGAGTCCAGTAGGGCTATGACTGTTGGGACCACAGAGTGCTGTTCTCCAAGGAGGTCGCACCCTTGGCGAGGAAGAAATTCTCACTCCGGTTTTAAGCAAACCAGTTGCTGCCATCTCCCTCTGCCCAAAAGCAGGCTCAGGCAGCCGTGCGCTGCTCTGCGAGCTTGACATAAAGAGCCGGTGGCATTTCAGAGTCTCCCACGCATGCAGGAGGTTGGGACCTCCGTGGATGCAGGGCCCGTTCCATTGTCAATCAGCCCAACGGGCTAGCTGGCACCGTCAACCCGAAGGCACAATGGCTTTCCCAGGGGCACGTTGACTGTTGACGCACTTGCTCACGCAGTGATTTGGAGCTTGCATGTATTGTTTGGCTTCCTCTGCCAAACTAGTGCCTGTTTGGAAAGTTGGGGGTGTAGGAGCCCTTTGTCCCCAGGTACAGGTGGGTCAGAGTACCCTATATAAGGAACAGATAAAGCAGGTTAGCAGGGAGCAGCCTGGGTTTCCTGCCACCGAGACACTGGTTAGGGCCTTTGACCAGCCGGAGTCACTAATTGTTTGCTCTTTTTGCGGTGGGATTCCACATTGTTGTTTGAGTCGTGGAAAATAGAGTAATTCGAGAGTTGGCCAGCACACGCATGCCTCACACACACATGCATCTCATACACTACTGTCACGGATACTCCCACTGGTTTTTTGCACACTTGCTTCCATGTAATCTCAGGTATCGACACACACAGACAAACATATGCATGTGAATCACATTTGCATGCTCCAAATGTACAAGAAACCAGACCACATGACACATGCGTCCACATGTATATGCTCCCACATTCTGTAGAGACAATCACACCCGCCCATCATGCATGCAAGCCTCAGACCTGCAAACACAGATGCATGAGACGCACATCTCATGCAAACCTACACTTCTACATACATAGACACAGAGCACAGGCAGCTCAATATGCACCCACAGACAGACAGAATCTGCAATACACCAACTGTTTGGAAAGAGAGAAAAAACTCAGCTTCCGCCCAGAGAGATTGGGGGGCGGGAGGGGGGGAGAGGAGAGAATGACAGACTGCAATCCCCCTTGAGTGCCTGTCCTCATGAATATTAATAAGGTGGTAATTAAAATGCAGGGACACAGCAGGATGGATGCAGGCACTGCCTTCGGAGCACTGGGAATGGGGGGGAGCGCGTCTTTCCAGGCAGGTTTTGATTCCGTTCTCTGATGAAAAGAAGAAAACGGAGCCTTCAACTTTAATCAGTTTAGAGTTTTTTTGACACAACGTATCTTTAATTGCCAATATTTCTGCTTTCCCGAAACCCGGCTGTACCGTCTCCAGCCTAACCGGAGATAACGAACCACAACCAGTGCCATGGCTGCATGCCGTTTTTATTTCTCTAACTTGTTTGTGAGTTTCCTGGGGTTTCACCTCTCAGTCTGAGGTCATAGTCAATTTGACTCGGCCTTTGGGGAATTGGAAGATGGAAGGTATCTTTCAGCCAGCACTTCCCCCCCCCAATCCTAATGTTAAGAAAACTTGGCTTTTCTGGGTGCTGAGAGGGTACCCTCCCCCTCTCCTTGCCCTGCAACCATGAAGATCAGAGAGGCCTAAATATGGACCTGAGCCTTCGTGTCATGAGTTTGGCATTCTCAGCTCAGTCCTTTATGATGGCATGAGCACAGTTAAATGCAATGATGGGGAGTGAACAGACATACAATCAGAAGTCCCCTCTGCCTTCCGATACAGAGGGGACTCTTCTATCCAAGGGTGGGCTCTGTTGGTGGGCCACTGGCTCTGGAGCAGGACAAGACTGAATGAATATGGAGATGAGAGCCTCTAGCCTACAGATAACTCAGGAATAGAGAGCGTTTCATCCCTCCTAGACACTCGGCTTTCGAGGTCATGTTTGGGTTGTCTGGAGAAGTATGAGGCGAGGAAGCTCAGGATTCTTTGACCATGGCGCATTATTAATTACTCTGTCACTCTTTGCAAGAGGGTGATCAGAGGTAGGGACCAGTAATGGAGACACCAAACAGAGGCCAAGAGGGGATGGAACATGGAGGTTCAATTCCCCCTTCCCCTAAGAGACTGAAGGCTGGGGTGCCATTGCAGAGCTGTGAGGAGAGCCGTTGGGAGGCTAAACATCCCAGTTGCCTCAGGAGAGGGTGACGATTCTGGGCAAGGGAAGTTCCTCAGAGGAAGAGTTGGATCCAGAATCCTTTGAGTGGTTCGTGGGCGAAGTGACCACTGTCCTTTGTTGTCGGCAGCTGGGCTGATGGGCCAGTGAAGCCTTGAGACCTTCAGCGTTGGTCCTGTGGAGCCCCCACATAAGTGTGTATTGCCAGCTTCTGGAAAGCTCTGGACCTCAAGCCTGCAGTGAGAAAAGACACCTTGTGTTCCGTTCTTCCCCAGGAAACTGCAATATTTTTGAGTGATGCCCTGTTTGCCAGCATGTTGGACGTGCCTTCTCTTCATGCCAAGGAAAGGTCTGAGATCTTGCATCCTTTCTTCCCATACAGCCCCGAGACTTACTCTCCTCCAAATGTGTGCCCGTAGCTTCCTGACCTGAGCAGTGCGGTCTTTCCGACTGGCATGAAGAAGCAGAAGAGCTGGAAGTGAGCGCTCATCGCTTGGTCTATGGCATCCTGTGCAAGGTGCGCCAGGGCAGCTCTGTCATTTGCTCATGGGAAGAACAAATATTTGAATGTAAAGGGAGCTTGGACACCCAAAGACAGGGTCTCTCTGGGCTCCTGTTTCTGCCACAGTCCTCTTTGTGTATTTGAAAGGGGTGGTGTATAGGGAGAAGAGGCTGGTTTTGGAGGAGAGGAAGGAGGACCAGGCTTTCCAACCCATCTCTCTCTCTCCTGCCAGTTTTTACAAGGAGGATGCCATTGTATTTAAACCCACGGCATGGAGGTCTTGGTTCTGGTTCTGCCCCAGACTCATTGCTTGGACAAGGGCAATTTGCCTTATCTACTTGCCTCTTCAGTTTCCCCATCTGGGAAATCAGTGATATACCTAAGATACATTGGTGATATTTTCACCTTCAGGAGAGGTGGTTTAAATGCCATCTCGAAGTTTTCTACCCTGATTTCAACAACCACAACCTGTCCATTAAAGTTTCTCTGGAACACTCCCACAGTAATGTCAACTTCCTGGACGCCACAATCAGCTTCAATAATGGAGCCCTAAAGGCAACCAGGTACAAGAAACTCATGGGTCACCTCACCACCTCTATATATCCGGTAACCATCCCAAACACACCAAGAAATCTGTTACCTGTAGTCAGGCCCTCAGATACCATAGAATATGTTCTGGGTGTAAGGGTTACACACCTTAACACTCTTGAAACCACCTTTGCCAAACAAAGACTCTACCAGAGGAGCTGAGATCCCACCAGGGAATGTGCCAACCGAATATCCTCAGAGAACCTCCTTCAGCACAGAAATCAAACTCTCTGAATGCACATTCCTCGTTGTCACTTACCACCCCACCCTGGAACCCAGGCAGGGTATCCTCAAATACTAAAATTCACAATCAATATGGACACCATCCTGAAAGAAATCTTTCCTGAACCCCCACTTCTGGCCTTTAAACAGCCCCACAACTTCTTTACACTCATCAGAAGCAAGCTCTCCACAGACCAGGTCACAGCAATTCAACTCAGTGCCGGACCCTGCCAGATCAACAAATGCAAAACCTGCAGACATGTCTCCACTGTTGCAATGAACAACAGCCCAGAACACACTTTTTGATGTCCATCGATCCTCCACAAACTTCTCACAAGATGGGGTGTTCCTCATCTGGTGCACCACATCCCTGAACTATGTGAATGGAACCAAACAGTCGCTACGCTCTGTAATTAACTCACACTGAACAATGACAAAAACACTCTCTCCCCTGTGGGGGACACTTTGATCATTCTCTATCAACCCCTCTCAAAGGAAACCTGCACAATACTTTCAAAAGACAAGCCTGGGAGCTTAAATTCATAACTCTGCTAGACACTAAAAATCATGGACCGAACAGTCCCTGGATTTATGGCTTATTACAACAATCTGTAACGCACTAACCCCCTCTCTTTTCCTCTTATGGCTGCAGAGGTGTTAACGGGACACTGCTTTGAATGGATCCTTACCATATGTGCTAACTACTTACGCTAAACAATCTCCTCCATCTTGAAGTTTGCTGGGATGCTCAGAGTACCTTTCCCACATTAGAAGAAAATCTCTGTGTGGCTCGAAAGCTGGTCTCTCTCACCAACAGAAGTTGATCCAATAAAAGATATTTCCTTCCCCACCTTGTCTTAAAGCATGTTGAGACCCTTGGCTGGACTGTGTTACACCTGCGCAAAGTGTGGTTACCATGGTTTACCAAGACCCACCACCAGCCTCTTCTGGGATCAGGAAAGTTTTATAGCAGCAGGTAGCCAGAGCCAAGACAGAAGGTAGAAAAAAGGGACAGGGTTTGGGGAAGTAAACCTTTCTTAAAATACGGCTGTAAAGGGGTGACTGTGTTAGGACCCCAGAGTAATTGGTGCAGAACCCACAGGGAAGCATCCTGCACCTGCGCCTTCTCAAGTCCCGCAGCCTCTTCCTAGCTAACACCTTCCTTCCAACAGCCCTGCTCCGTAACTTGAGTATCTCCCTCACTTACAGCTACCAGGTAGGCATCATTGCCTGTACTCCAGTTTGTAGGCCTGTGTGCCAGCGCCTAGCTCCCCGTCCCTGGGAAAGAGCTGTCAACCTCCAGTGTGGCACCTGGCACCCCTGTAGAGCAGGGTGGATTGGCAGAATCTCGCTCTGCCCGCCTAAGGCCTCTGAGGAGGAGTGAGGGAGAAGGAGCAGAGAAAGAGCGAGGACTATTTTTCAAGGTAACATTGGTGCATCTACTATGGAAAGAAACTTCTGTTCGGCACTTGTTCCAAAGCACTGGGGAAGTTGTCCTATTCTGTCCCTGTCGGTGTCTGGATTGCAAAGTTACCACCTCTCCATTCTGTGCTCCCCACATCCATGGAGTCTGAGTGCCCAGGTGTCATATTTCTCCTGGACAGGTTGAGCTAGGGTGACCAGATGTCCTGATTTTAGGGAGAGTCCTGATATTCGGGGCTTTGTTCTATATCTGTGTTTATTAACCCTCTTCCTGATTTTTCACACTTTGGTTAAGCAGCTTTTGATTCTCTGGGTCTGTTAAGAGGGCAGGAACAAGGTGCAGAGGTGGAGGAGATGTATCCTGTGATCAGTGGGGCCTGGAGGCATTTGGGCTGTATCTATTCTAATGCTGCCAAGTGCTTCGCTGTAACTCATGGGCAGTGGCACAGCTGTAGCTTGGGCTTATTCACAAATTGCCCTGATGGCGCACAGCAAGAGTGGGCTGATGGCCACTACCCTCAGTTTCTCCAAACATGCCCCCTTAGGGGCAGTAAGGACCACCTGTGCAAACCAAACTGCACCCTTGCACAGCCCTGCTGCAACCTCATTGCTTTCAGCGACACTGTGGTTGAAGGGAACTTAGGAAGCAATTCTGTCAATGATTTGCAAGGTGGAGTAGAATCCAGCCCCTCTCCCTGAGCTGTGTTAGTACTACAGGGCTGGCAGAAGTAAAAAGGAATAAATGTGTTTTGTCATTTAGTGATTATTTATAGCTTTGCATTTACATGGATCCATAAGGGCCCCATCCTAAGCTAGTGTACCAGTGAAGTCAATGAAGCTATGCTAGTTTACATCAACTCTGTAAGATGGTAGATGCTCAGATACTGTGGTTATGAGCTCAGTAGCAACTTGCATGGAACTTGGCGGGAGGAGCACAAGTTGCAGGGGGGGAGTTTTTGGAGGAGGCACGAGGACGTCAGTCTGTGTACTTAAGGCTAGAATGCTCAATGCAGTTGCAGCAGTTCTGGAAATAGTTCTCTTAGTGAGGATCCAGTTCAGCTTTAGAAAGGTGGAGTCATTTTCATATTAGACTCAGCTCGTGATCCATGAAACAGGCCCCCAATACCACAGAAACCTTAATGTGAGTAGAGGTGACAGACTCTCTGACTGGGGATAAGGGGTCCAAAATGATGCCCCAGTATTCCAGGGTTTGAAATGAAGATACGACTGTCCACGGCTGCCTTGTGACCATCATCCCTAATGTTCACCTGATGTTTTAGTCTGGGCTTTCTCAAAAGTCTGATTGCCTGGCTTCAGTCACTCAGGTTGGTGTATAAGAAACTGGTGCGTCTCCTTTTGTGGGCATGCACCTGGTCTGCGCTGGCAATTATAGGACCAGTTTTGGCCAAGGCTAAGCTATCTGTGTGCTCATTAGTAGAGGACACATTGGAAAGCGTCTCACTCTCTCTCTCCTGGGGTTGGTGGACAATTCAGTGCGGTTTTTCTGGGGCTCTGGGCTCCCCTTTTGGAATGTAGCTTCTGCAGTGTGAGGCACTGGAGCAGCTGCCCTTGCCAGGATCCTCCATCTCTGAAATTGACAGATGTGAGAGGTGCCCAGAATCAGGAGGGAGGTAAATGTATGGGACCCTGAATGATTACAGTTCGGCTGAGTGGGGCAAAGTGCCAGGTACCTCCCACTGGCAGATCCACCACTGTCTGTACCACATTTCATAGACAGCCCTAGCAACTTCACATTCAAGCTGCCTTGTTCCCATGGAGCTCCAGGACTCTCTAGATTTTGCAATCCCTACAACTGTGTCCGTCACTGCGAAAAGCAGAGTCAGGTTCATGTCATCAGCATCATCCTTAAGTCACCTTGCGCCCCCATTGCAGTTGTGTCTCATCCTGTTGTCTGGCATTTCCCAATGCCTCTCTTGGCTGTTGGGCAACGTTTGGTGCTGAGCTTTTTGCTTGGCAGTCAAAGGCCTGATGATTAAGCTTTGGGAGAGAGTCATGAGTCGCTTGGGATTGCAGAGCATGCGCTTTCCCGTAGGACGAGTGCTTTTAAGAGGAATGTTTTTGTGCCCCAGTGGGTCTCTCTGCATTCATCCCCTCTCCTTTTGGGGGTGCTTTACCAGAGACGCTTTATGAGGTGTTGTGGTTTGTAGATTGCTAGATGCTTTTCGCCCCAGAGTGAAGACAAGGGCTGTCTCCTGAGCAGCTGGCATTGCCAATATAGGCATCGTACTAACTGTCTAGGTTCTCACACAGCCTCCCATCACCCGTGGACCTGAGCAGCTCCCACCTATTAGTAAATCTGTGCCCAAACACTCCTGTAAGGTAGGGAAGGTCCATCTCCATTTTATAGATGGGAGACTGAAAGCCTTCTTCCAAAACCTGCTGGAATCATTCTAAGCAAACCAAGAGTCTGGTTAGTCTTTAAAAGTGCCACCAGACTCCTCGGCTATGTCTACACTACAAAAAGGTAGGTCGACTTAACAAAGTGGGTTCCCTCAACGGGGACTTAGTAAGTCGACCTTTGGCCGACCTAATAAAGTGGACTTAAGCATCCACACTGTGCTTAGGTAGACCTAAGGAGTTCACCTGAGGGTTAGGTCCACTTAACCGATGGTTCTTATTAGGTTGACCTAAACTTTCATTAAGTCGACTTATTGAAAGCCTGGTGTGGACAGGGACTAAGTTAGGTCGACTTGAGCCTCCTTAGGTCGACCTAACTTGTTTGTTTTGGTAGACTAGACGAACACGGCTTCCCCTCTGGAACTTGGAATTATTCCATTTCCTTCAGCTCAGGACCTGCCTCAGGTCACCAGGAAACCTGTAGTTGAGGCAGGAATTAAACCTGTCACCAGAGTCCCAGACCAGCCTTCTATTCAGAGGCTGGGCGGGGAATAAGGTATTAGAAGTAAAGGAATTCAGCGGGGAAGTTCTGCATGGAGTGGGTTAGTGCCACACCCTTGGTTGACTGTCTTTATTTTTAATGCTGTGGGTTGCGTTCCCTGCTGCAGAAGCACTGGGGGATGCAGGCATCTTGGAAGGAGAAATTTGAAGAGGGAGATATGGCAGTGTGGGTCAGGGAAGGGGAGTTCAGACATGAGGCAGCTGAAAAGAAGGAGGACTGGAGAGGAAAGTGGGAAGATGCAGAGTGGGAAGGAACATTATTGGGGTCTGACATGTCGAGTGTGTTTCTACAGCCCCAAGCACAGTGGTCTGCCTGACATTGCCGCAGTAGAAATGTTAAATAATAGCTGATAACTGGGTTGAGTGGAGCTACCATCTAGCAGCCTGGGTTTTTGGAAAGTCACTTCATATTAGACATTGTTTTAAGGTTTCCTTGTATTCCCCATCGCTCTGTAGGCATCTGTTGTCTCTTGTTTTATACTTAGACTACGAGCTCTGTGGGGTGGAGCCATCTTTGTGTTCTGCGTATGTACTTCACCTAGGACAGAGGGCTCCTGGCTCCTTGGTGCTTCCGCAATGCAAATAATAAACAACAGTATACTATCAAATCCTACAGATCAAACCACTGATCCATCCACACTAGCTTTCATGCTGTGTCATCGATGCACACCGTAGCCAGAGGGCCTTGGGGAACTGAAGTCATACTTCATTCTGCCCCATTTCAGACGCTGACACATGGTTTGTCTTTGCTAGGTACAGCTGCTCTCCTGCTGACACCCGTTGTAGCAATGGGTACGTTTTTCCTCATGTAGATAATAAGATTTAAGGGAGCAGATTGGAGTCTGTTCTTTCGGGTGAATCATCAACAGGCTCATTTGCTCAATTCCCATCCACTTACACCTGTGCAAACCCCTGTCACTGGGTGCATCGTGTGACGAAGGCGAGGTTGCAGAGGGGTCACTGAGGGCCTGATTGGATGGCACAACCTGATGAGAATGTCAGAGGAAAGAGCGTGGCTTGAGCGTAAAATTCCAGGTTGAGTTTGTGGTTGAGCTTTTCCTGAGTCCTGTAAAGAGAACAAAGCCCCATGATCCCATTTTCCAAGCAGAACTGCCCAGGGGCGGCTTTTGGGGCAGGCAAAGCAGGCGCCTGCCTAGGGCCCCGTCACTACCCCATGTCTGCCTCCCACCCTGCAGGACACATGGTAGAGAGCCAGGACCCGGGGTCACTGGGGGAGTTCGGGACCCTCAGTGGGGTGTCTGAGCCGTGGGAGTGTTTCAGGGCCCATGAAAGGGGGCAGCGTTGGGGACCTGAGACTGGCCATGGGGCTCTTGGGGGTCCTGGTGGGGTGCTGGGGCCCTGAGGCCAGCAGCAGGGATCCTATAGGGGGCCCCGCAATGGGCCATCACCTAGGGCCGCCTCTTCTTTTCAGGAGCGATTTATAGGCGAGAGATACCCTCTGCCCCGGCCATGCTTCAGGTTCCTTCCTGATCTGTCTCTGTGGATCTGTTTACTCCCAAAGCATGAACATTTTTGTTATTACCTTCACTTGCATAGCTACAGCTGTTATTTATGGTCATAACATTATGCAGCTTCTGCATTTGTCTATAGCAGTGGTCCCCAGCTGGATGATCTCAATTTACTTCTGAGTGGCTGTTGCCATTGAAACCTATGACTGTTGCTGTCGAAAGTTTGGACTGGTCTATAGGGTCTCCTGCAGCAGTGAGTCCCACAGGTTGTGTGTGAAGCAATGTGCCATGTGACCTCACTTAATTTCTAGCCCAGTGTGTCACGTAGCCTCTTGCATATCCACCAACTTGCTACTTGGAGCATCCCAGGAGGTAAAGAATACTCTCCTGGAAGAACCATGCCTATGCTCTTGAGGACATCTGCTCTGCGTTCTATACCTTTTATTTCTTCCCTCCTCCACCCCCACCTGGCTCTCCTGCCTCCCACTTCTCCCCCAGTTCCCTGGCCAATGGACAAAGATGGCCACCAGATACTCCCGCGTCGGCCTAGCATACTCTGGGAAGTTGTCATGACAGCAATAAGGTCAATTCAACCAGACCATGTGGGTTGGGATGTAACGACGCGAAATACACCTGGCATCATGACACTGGATTGCTGTGGGTTGGGCATAACGAGCCTGATCCTGCCGCTCTTCCTTGAGCAAGCTGCCATCCGTTTCAGAGTGCATTTTGGCAGAGCCTGGGCCAGGGGTTAAGGCACTGAACTGTGATCCAGATTCGGGTTCCATTCCTGGTTCTGCCACAGATCACGTTGAGTGACCTCAGTCAAATCACTTGATTTACTCTCTGCCTCAGTTCCCGTCCTTAAACTGGGAATGAAACTTCGCTTTCTCCCAAGCCTGTTGTGAGGATGAATCCATTAGTGTCTGTGAGGGGCTCAGATGCTACAGTAGACAAGCCTGATGAGGGGGAGAGGGTTCCCTTGTGCTTTTACCCAGCCTTGACATTATATTTACTCATCGCTTCTTACCCACTGTACTTGAGGAGACTGCTAATTTGCCAGCAACTCAGAAGGCATTCCTGTGCTGTCTCCTGCCAGCACCGCACTGCAGTAGGTTTTAGCCATGTTCACTGAGCTAGTGGCTCGCCGGGCTCTTTAAAGCTACGGCCCTCTTCGGGAGGGGCCCTCATGTGGGCCCAGCAACCGTGTCCTCCTCTGCAGCCACCAAGTAATAACGGTGCTGATGGCTGGGCCATATTTGGAGAACTCTGCTCTCCGCTCCCTCCCGGCCTCTGCTAAGGTGATTTGAAATCCCATCAGCCTTTCCCCTCCTTCCTAACAGTCCACGGCAGGACACGGATGCATTTGTGGCTCTGTAGAGTTTCTGTATTCACTGAGTGGTACAAATGGAGAGACAGCAAATCGCCAGGGTAGAAGGGATGCTTCCTGCTGGCTTTTGGGCCCGGGATGATGAATCTGTGGGGTGGCAGGGTGAGCCTGTGGAATCCATCTGGCAATGTGCTCAGGCATAGGATCTAGGGAAGTTCCCAGGAGTGGCAGCGGTACCTCTGTGTGAGCGTGGTCCGCTCTCAGACGTGCCGGCAGCTAGAGTGTCGCTGGAGGAGAGCGAAGAGGAGACTCCTTGCCATCAGAGAGTGGGCTGGGGGCAGGTTATCCAACCCCTTCTCTTTCCCCACTTGCGGGGAGGTCTCTGCTTTTCCTCTCCCCTCGTCGTGAAATGGTTAAATTCCTTTCCAGCTGAGCTGGCAAACAGAGCTCGAGCATATTAGTCAGATCACAGTGGGGGGGGGAGGAGGAACGGAGAGAGGAGGGGCTGGGGTGAGAACTGCAGAGCGCTATTCTCAGGGGTGCTGAAGTGCAGGGAGGGGGGCTCAGCAGGGGTTACTGCTTCCCAGAAACTTGATTATTTTTAACCCAGGAAGTGGGGGCGGGGGGTGGGGCGGTATAGCTGGAGGACTGGAAAACAAATTGTTGGGGTTGAAGAAGAGGCACCTTTGGAAGCAGACAGCTGGCTAACTTCTGCTAAGATACAGGCCAGAGCTGCCGCGTCTGCGCTGCTAACCAGTGGCCCTTCCTTGGCTTGGTAGGCAGAGGGTGCGCTGACAGATCTTGTTGGAAATGTCCTGTGGGTGCATCACTGCTGTCCAGCTCTGAATGGACTGGCACCCAGTTTGCTGAGGGGCCAGAAGTGACGCCACCACGTTATATCTTCCCTCCAGGCCTCCTGGGACTTCAAGAAACTGGCTCTGAGCCCTGAAAGCCCCTCTCTTTACACCCTTTCACTTGGGAAAGCGTTTCCCTGGGAGCTGCCGTTTTCTGAAAGCCAATGGGGCTTGCATTTGGAGGCCCCATTTCACACAAAACACCTGCTGCTGATGGGGCTACACGGAGCCTCTTCCCTTCCAGGACTTGGACACTCCCTTTACGTCAAGTCGTCTCATGGTGTCCCAGCGCTGTGCATCCCATGCTCTCTGTCCATTCCCAATGAGCCCAGGAGGGCAGAGCTTATGTCTGCAGGGAAAGGGCCTGGTATTTGCTGTGATGGTCCCCTGCAGGTCTGCTGTAGAGTGGATCTCACATGGATGTGGAAGTAGGAAGTTTCTCTGTATTGACTAGAAAGAAGAAGGGTGACAGAAGTGCTAACAGCTCTGTCTTTGTAAAGCGCCTTCCATTCCGGCTGGCCATGACAGAAGGGCTGATCTATTAGGTTCTAGATGTAAAATCTTCTAGCCTGAAATTCTCTGGAAATGGGGTTTTGATCTCATGAAAAGTTTGGCTAGAAATAGGAGGGGGGGGATGAGATCCATTTTGTCTGAAATATTTTCATTCTGGAAAAAAAAAGTTTTTTTGATTGACACTCAGAATTTTTTTGTTTAAAAATGGGCATTTCCTCTTGGACAAAAAACAACAATTTTGGGGGGGGGAGAGGGTGGAGGGAATGTGTTGAACAAAAACTTTCTACTAGTGGTAATTGGGTCCATCCTTGAGCATGTGTCACTGTTACCTCACCGGGGTGCAGATTCTGCCAAGTCATGACACCAGCTCTTTAAAACACCACAAAAATGCCTGTTGTGAAGAGTTTAAAGAATGAGCAAAAGGAAGATCCTGGAAGTCCTGAGTGGAGGGCCAGACACTGAACAGCAGGGGATGTTGGAGACTCACACGGGCCCTTCCCTGGATCCGTTGTTGCTGGAATATGAGACCTTGGTCCTGTAGAGCGAAATGGGGCAATAAGTCTGGGCTCAATGGACTGGCCACGTCCTGCTTTAGGATGAGTGGTTGGACAACAGCGTGGCTTCATCATTCTCCTGCTGGCAGATTCAGAGCTCAGGGTGGGGAAATTCCCTTTAGTGCCGGAGCTTCCTGTCGCTGCTGTACCTCCAGCAGAGAACACTAGAAAATTCAGGCCAGGACCGTGACATCCTCACTAGAGTGTGTCTCCTGCTGCCAGGCATCTCCCCATCTCAGCAAGTCTAAAACCCCTCTGAATCCGAGTTCTCTTTTTGGGACTCAACCCAGCTACACGTAGGGAAAGAAAAATTCCCTTTTAGGACTACACTAGGGGGTGATGGTACCCTGTCCCCATGATACTCAGTGCCATTTCATCCTATTCGCCACCTCCTCTCCTTATCTCAGCACTCTCTGCTTCATTTCCCAACTGCTCATCATAAATCTCTGGGATCTGAATTCTTAATTGATGTACAACCCTGTTTCAAGGCCACAGGAAGGGTCCATCCACCTTCTGGGACGGCTCCCCTCACTCAGTCACACCGGTTGCTTCAACTAGTGGGACACTTGCCTCATGGTCCCCTGGAAGTTTCTGCATCACATGTGGAGAGGCAGGTCCACTTTCTGCTCTGGTGACAGGCTCTGCCCTGCCACGCTTCACAGAATTACCGAAACAAACAAGGAGTCTGGTGGCACTTTTAAAGACTAACAAATGTCTTTATCGTGTGAGCTTTCGTGGGAGAAAATCCCACCACTGACAGCAGTTTGCACAGACAGTCGTGTTTTCTATCCATCTGGGTCATTTGTATCTAGGGACAGAGTCAGCGCCTAGCAGGGAGCCCCCATGGTGACAAATCTTTTCTGATGGCCATCTCCTCTGAGGTACGCGCGCTTGGTTCCCTCCAGGAAAGCTAGGCTGGGCACTGCAGGTGGAGGGTGGCATTCCTGTCTCCAATAGCCTCTTCTTTGCTTTAAAGCCCTCCCCGGGGCCTTGCGCATTCCAGGCCTGCAGAAATGGGGGAATAGTTCCTTGGGGCAAAAGGCCTGAGAAGGGAAGGTCTGAAAACTCTTCTGAGACCAACTAAGAGTGGGGAAAAAAAGGGCACAGAAGAGAAAGGGGAGGGAGAGGTTAGAAGGAAGCAGGGAGGAGGAATGGCGTCTGTAATCTCCTAGTTTACTCTTTTTTTCCTTCATTCTCTTTTTCTTTAACAACTCTCCCCCCGCCTCCCTCTATCCTTGCCTGTGTCCCCTTCCTCCGCCCTCCTTACTGCTTCCCTTGGGCTGTCTTATTCCCTCCATTCTCTGGGTGTCTGGGCAGGAGTAGCGGTTTTATAGACACAATGGTCCCTTCCACCCAGAGCTCAAGAAGGAGGCTGAAGGGGAAAGGACCCTCTGGGTCAGGTAGGGGAGAGAAGTTCTGGGGCTGACTAGCTGTGTCCTTATGGCTAGCGACAGAAGAGCCCATGTGCAGGGAAGAGTTTGTTACTTCGTTTAGTTATACAGGCTGGGCACTGAGCACCATATCCCCTGAATTGTGTTTATTCTTGACTCTCTTGCCGATTCTGTACGTGGCCTTGGGCAAAGCACTTGTGCTGTCCTGTGCCTCAGTTTCCCCATCTATACGAAATGGTTAAAGCTACCTGTCTGCTGAGAAGGCAAGGAGGTGACCAGTGTTGCTGTTCTGTGGTTCCCCGGCAAGTTGTGTGGAGCCTCAGTCGCCATAGGACACAAGGGCTGAGTTTGATCGGACCAATGGGATTGGGATTGGTAAGAAGCTGACCAGCCCCTTGTTCTCAGGTGGTGATGGTCTCCTGTGCATGACACGGCCCTTCTTTGGAGGGTCACCTTCTCCATCCCTGTGCACACACCTTCTCTTGTCCCCCTGTATCTCCTGTTCTCCAGTTGGTTCACCCGCCTCTGGGGCCGGAAATAGAGAATCACAGGGAAGTGGCAAACGCTAACCTGGCAAATGGGGCTTTAACCCCCACTCCTGGACTGGGACCCTTGTATTTAGACAGGAAATCCCCCCCTTTTCCAGCCCAGCCCAGCAATCACCCTGACCCGGCTGCAAGCTCTTTTGCATTTGCGCCATTGAGTATGTGTATTTTTCATGCCACTCTCCAGGGTAAGTTGCTCTGCTATTTGCCTTAAGGGTTGCGGGAGGTGGAGAGGGCGGTAAGGGGACCAGCTCTCTGCTGGCAGGGTATTTTTTCTTTCGTTTTTTTCTTTGTTCAGCTCCCTTTCAGCTGCAGTAGCAAAGGCTGGGTGTTCTGAGCTGACAATAATTGCTGCAGTCTAGACAGTGTCTGGTATGAGGCACACCGAATCAAAGAGGCCCCTTCTCTCCCTGTGACTTTCACACATGCTCCCTTGCTTGGGCTCCTTCTTTCCCGCATGTTTCCTTGGTGTGTCTGTCTGTCTGTCTTGCTCTCTTTCCTGCACCCCTCTATCTGCCTCACATAAGGAGAGAACACATCAGTGTCTCCTCCCCCCTCTGTCTCTCTTGATTGTTCCCTTCTTTTCGGCCTCTTGAGCACTCTGTCTTTCTTACCCTTCTCTGTCTCTTTCCTCCACCCTTTGCTTCCCATTCTTCACTCCCAAACCTAGGTGGAGAAGCTGATTCACCCCGTAGAAGGAAGGGGTTTAACTCTTTCTTTGCTTGCTTGATGTCTCTCTCTTTATACACTGCCACTTGACTCCCCTGACTTGAGCCAAAGCATTATTTATTGGCACAGTTGTCCAAGAGCTGCCAAGTCCAGTCTGCAAGACCTGGCCATGAAGCTCTCCTCTCTGCCAGCTCCCCCAGGTGCTGGATTATTCTCTTTCCATTCAGATCAGAGGTTCCCACCTGGTATTGCTATTGGAATAAGGCTGCCAGAGGAGATGGAGCCATCCAGGAACCTGCAGCCTAATGGCAAAGTGCCCAAAGCAATGCAAATCGTGCTGAAAGCTGGTCAGCTGCAGGGGTTTATATCTGGTGAATTCAAACGAGTGGTGGGTTCTGTCCAGGCAATAGCAGCATCAGATATGTTTATCTTTGATGAGAGCGGTGGACATGTTCCGTGTGTCCCGCTGGCCAAGGAGGGCCCTCGTCACCACAAATATTGGGCCTCCCCAGCTCTGTTGAGGTGTCCATCCATCCTGTGTTTCAAGAGATGCTCCTAAGGGGGTGCCAAATGTCCCACAGCTAGTCTATCAGATGAGCAAAGCATATTCCCAAGCGATCGTACACATGGCATGTGATTTTGTGACATTGTGGGGTGCTGTCCCCGAGAGAGAAACTTTGCCCCATCTTTTTTGTATTGGTCAGCCTACTGGCTATCCGTCTCTTCTCCAAGCCCACTCTGCACGGGCTACTGGGATCATTGTGTAGCTTGTTTCGTAACCAGCATGCAACTCCTCTGCTCAACGGCATCAAATGTTACACAAGCCTGTAATGCATCTGTTGAATGAACGCTGATCATATACAGACAGCAGACATCTTTCTGGAGTGTATTACCAAGAGTGTGGTACAGATGTAAATGCTGCTGTGCCCCGTTCTGGGTGCCACACTTCAGGAAAGACTTGGACAAACTGGAGAAAGTCCAGAGGAGAACAAGAAGCAGGATAAATGGTTTTTAGAAAACCTGACCTATGAGGAGAGGTGAAAGAAACTGGGTATGTTTAGTAAAGTTTCAGGCGGGGGGAACCTGAGAATCTTCAGATAGATTAGGGGGTGTTATAAAAAAGACAGTGATCAACTGGTCTCTGTATCCATGAGAGGGAGGATAAGAAGGAGTGGGCATAATTTGCAGCATGGGAGTTTTAGGGTAGATGTTAGGGAAAACTTTTTAACGTTCCAGGTAATGGAGATCCAGAATAGGCTGTGGAATCCCCCTCCATTGGAGGTTTTTAAGAACAGGTTGGACAAACCCCTGTCAGGAATGGTCTAGGTCAATGGTTCCTAACCTTCTTTTCCTTTGTGGACCCCTACAAATTTTGAATGCAGACCTCTTTGGAAATCTTAGACTAGTCTGTGGACCCCCAAGGTCTCTGGACCACAGGTTGAAAACCACTAGATTTACTTAGTCTTGCCTCTGTGCCGAAGCTGGATGGATGACCTCCCCTGCCAGCTCTATGTTTCTATGAGTCTGTCCCACGTTGGGAGGGGAAACACCTCTTTAGCCACCATAGAATCCCCCCTCTGAAAACTTCATCTTTTCCAGCTTTCTAGCCTAGCACAGGGAACATAATTCCCTGGTCACCAATCCTGTGACGTATCCTGGCTTTGCACCAAGACTCCAAGGCACAGATGAGGCTCGCAAAAGGGTTAATTGGTATGAGACAGCTGCTTGCACAAGTAGTCTGTCCTGTGCCCTGCGGGGAGATCAGCCAGTTCGAATGGGATGGGAGGGAAGTAACTTGAGATCCTGCAGGGGCGGGCGGGGAGGAGCCAGTTGGGATGGGATGGGATGGGATGGGATGGGATGGAAGTAATTTGAGATCCTGCGGGGAGGGGAGAACCAGTGGGTGGCGTTATTATGGAACCCAACAGAACTGGAATTCGCCCTCTGCAGCCGGGGCAGTTTTGATGAAGCTCGGTGGAATTTGGGTCTCCTTTCATGCAAACAGCTGATGCTTTCCTAGCTCGCCAATGGACTTGTAATACCACTGATCTCTGCTTGAAAGACTTTTACCCCATAAGGCTCTAATGCTAATTAATAACCCTTCAGCAACACATTTCAGACTGATCAATCTCCTGACACATCGGGGAGTCTCGCGTTGGCAAGAGAAACATTCCTGACGCCTTTTTTCATAGACTCCTAGAAAATTAGGGTTGGAAGGGAACTCAGGAGACCATCTAGTCTCAAAGCAGGACCAACCCCAACTAAAGCAGAAATCAATTTAATAACGTTGCCTCCTGTAACAGAAACACTACTTCTCCTGCCTGGCTCCAGGCACTCCAGTCCCTCTCTTGGGTGTCTACTACTTTGGTTTGGGAGAGATCGACATGCTGGCCATATTGGGGAGTGCACTGCACATGGGTGGCCCATGTGCTAGCCCTGTCCCTGGTGGCAGAGGACAAGTGTGGGCATGCATTGACCCATGACTCGCACTCTGCTGCAGCCAGGTGCGGGAAGGGGACGTTGATGGACTCCACAGGAACGCCAGGTATCTCTGTTGCCTTGCTGCTCTAGGCTGGGAGAGTGGCTGCTCAGCATATTTAGTAGCGAGCCATCAGGGAGGTGGTGACGGTTGAAAATGTAGGTCAGCATAGCACTTTTCCCCAGTAGGTCTCAAAGCACTTGACCAAGGGCATCATATTGTTAGCGCCATCATACGGATGGGCGAAGAGAGGCCCAGGGGAGATGGAATGACTGGACTGAGATCACCCAGCTAGGCCGCAGCAGAACCAGGAATAGAGGCTAGGTCTCCTGAGTCTCAACCCAGTTCTCTATCCACTAGGCCGCATTGCCTAGAAACAAGGATTTGGGTGGATGTGATATCCCTGGGGGGTCAGAGAGCATGCAGGGTGTTTCCTCCCTTCCCGTTCATGATCAGGCAGAGCACCTTGTGATCTTCCAACCCACCCTGCCCTCATATCTGTCCTCCTGGCAACTGTAGCCCTTGCTAACACTTGATAGTCACTTTCGGAAAGTATGTGATGTATTTTTAACTGTCCTCAGGGCAGTTTAGCAGCTGGAAACTAGGAGGAAAGCCAGCGCCATGTGACCTGCTAGTCCTCTGCAGACTGTGGTTGGATACTGACAAATCTTCTTAAGGGCTTGGTTGGTGGGTGTTGCTCATTGCTTTGGGTAAAACAGATTCTCACGTACGGGGGTCAGGAAGAAACTCTCCCCTCGCCCCTGACCAGATTAGCAGTGACCCTGGGGGGTTTCATCATCCTCTGCAGCATGGAATGCAAGTCACTTCCTCGATTTCTTGACATCTCAATCTATTTCCTGCCATTGTGTTGGCTTAGAGCCCTGGGGCACCTTCTTCCCTCCTGTTCTCTGTCTGTGACATAGTAGTTCAGTCTCCTCAGGACTGTGATACCTTGGTCTAATTCTGGCCACTGGCTTTGTGGGGAGGTGGCTGGGTGGTATTCGGTGGCCTGGGATTTTTAGGAGGTCACTTGATATATCTGATGGTCCCTCCTTTGACTCTCTCATGTCAATACAATAGGAGACCTTGGGCTCGTCTGCTGGTGGCAATATCGCCGCTATCAAACCGACCTTCCCAATTGACTGAGTGGGGCTGTGAAGACCTGTTCCATCGAGTGGGAAGTCAGTCCCTGAAGACCACCCCTCTGAGTTGAAGGGAGGGCTCTGGTTCTAGGCATAGGGAAGTCAGAGGGAAATGCACAAGTTAGTTTAGGTAACTTGCGTATCTCCCTTCGACTGCTGCCCAAAACGGCAAGCTGTGTAGACCTGCTCCTTGAGCTGAGTTAGTGCAGCAGACAGCCTTGTGTCTGAGACAGCTTTGTGACAACTCAGTATGAAACTCACCAGCCCTTGATTTGATCACAGGAAGAGGGGTGAAGAAGCCAGACATGACACTGCCCTGCTTATACCTGTAAACCTCTTAGGAAAATTTCCCCCCATGGCTACATTTTGAAAGGCACAAACTGGGTAACTGTCTACCTGGCAGGCACAATTTCCCAGTCTGTTCATAGAAAAACTTGTTTGCACGTGCAGCTGCAGGGGGTGGGTCCCCATTTTGCAAGCCCAATGTAAGCCTTTGAAAAGGTAGCTGGTAATACTTCACCCTGATAAGGGCAACCAGCAGCCCCTAGTGTGAATTTTTCTTGTGTGCCCCCTCTGTTTCCAGAGAGCTCACCATTCTTTCAACTGGAGTCCTTGAAGTTAGAGACTGTTGCCGTCATGTGGTGTCCCAGATTAAATGCCCTGAATCCCTTCTGCAGTGAGCCAGAGGTTGAAATGGGTGGCACAGAACAGAGGAAGCCTCAGATGTGCTTATGTCTCCTGGGATTTCATGCCCCCCATTCTTCTTTAATGCCCTGCCAGAAGGTGCCCAGATACTCCAGTGTGGCGAATTCTGGGCCATGCAAGACACTGAATTTGTGAGTCGCTGGGAAGGAGCGGCAGGTGAACGCACTGGGCATTGCTTCCGTACCCATGTAAACACCACGTTGTTGGCACATTGTTGCAATAACTGCTCAGCTGGCAGTTTGCATCTCCTTACCCAATACGCTTTGCATCCCAGTTCTGCTCGGCATGATTAGCTCTCCGGGAACAGCCTGATTTACTGACTGTTCTGTGCCAGGATTGTTGCTTACGAGAGGGATCCAAGACTAGGAGTTTGAGGGTGAAAGCAATCCAGAGAAGGATCCAAATGTAATGAAAATGGGGCTTCTCGTGCTCTTAATTCTCCATTTTTGGGGGGAGCCACACAGTCAAATTAAAGACTGTAAGTAAATGCAGTATGATCAGAAAAGAGGCTTTGCTGTATTCCCCTCTGCTGGTTCGTGCACTGAAGGTAACAGCCTATTACTGCTGACATGGAATTACTCCTTCAGGTCAAGTGGCAGAAACTGGCCATTTGGGCTAAGCCTGGCCAGACGAAAGAGGTCCTTTCTGGCACATTATGCTTGATTCGCAGGGGCTGTTAAACCCGGGTCCTGACCACGTGCCGTCATTGGAGTGCCCATAGCACTTCTTCATGGGCGTAGGGAGTGCTGCCCTAGGTGTCTAAATTCCCCCGGTATGTCCAGTTGGATAGAGCAGTTCTTCACTTTCCAGTCTGGCCATGCGTCTTTAGTCAGCTGCTGGGTCTCACCCAGAGTTGCCCGCATTTCAGAAATGGTGTGATACTTCCGTGTCCCTTACCTGCTTCAAAAGGATTGTTGCATAGCTTCTATCTTAACGTACTTTGAGATCCAGGGGAGAGGAAGTGCCAATGTTTGCTGTTCAGTTATTTTATTTTTTTTATTGCTGTCTCAGTGGGGGCAGGAGATCGAACCCTTTGATTTACTGTGTCCAGTTTTGGGCTCCCCACTACAGAAAGGATGTGGACAAATTAGAAAGAGTCCAGCGGAGGGCAACAAAAATGATTAGGGGGCTGGGGAACATGACTTAGGAGGAGAGACTGAAGGAACTAGGCTTATTTAGTCTGCAGAAGAGAAGACTGAGGGGAGATTTGATAGCAACCTTCAACTACTTGAAGGAGTGCTCCAAAGAGGAGGGAGCTAGGCTGTTCTCAGTAGTAACAGAGGACAGAACAAGGAGCAATGGTTTCAAATTACAGCTGGGGAGGTCAAGGTTGGATATTAGGAAAAACTTTCTCACTAGGAGGGTGGTGAAGCCTTGGAATGGGGTACCTAGGGAGGTGGTGGAATCTCCGTCTTTGGAGAGATTTAAGGCCCGGTTAGACAAAACCCTGGCTGGGGTGATTTAGTGGGAATGGTCCTGCTGTTAGCAGGGGTTGGACTAGGTGAGGTCCCTTCCAGCCCTGTGATTCTATGATTTCCTGTATCATGCCTTTAAAACAGCTCCGTCCTAGTGGGGATTCTGCAGTGATCGGGCTTAGCTTGCTGGAAAAGTGGGGTTTCCTGAGGCTTCCTTAGAACATCTGAAATAATCTTGGGGAAATGGCTGCAGTCAGGTTTCAGCCCTGTCCCTCCTGGGACTCCACCATATCCCCAAGGTCTAGGGAAGACTTGAGGGGGAAAAAAGCCCCATCTCAATGGGAAAGCCCTCCGAGGTGAGGGATCTGAGCTGGTATTTTAATGTTTTACTCGTTAAGTGTTGAGGATGGAAACCGACTGCAGCAGGTTTATACATACAGCACTTTACACGCACACTGTGCAAACAGAACAGTGCGTCTCTACTTCCCAGCAGCCGCAGACAGCGCAGCTTCTTGTAAATCGGCCGCTGAGTGAAGCAGCAAGTGGTGCTGGATTTTCCAGGGGTTGAGGCTCAGGAGTGGGACCTGGCGGTGTGCTGTGCTTCCCTGCAGACATCTATTGAATGGCTGGACGATTGGGCTAGCTGTTCCCCCCCCCCCCCCCCATTTTTTGGCTGCTGTAGTGCAAACTCCCAACAGAATACGGCCTCCGACTGGAGTTTTGGGTTTTGCTAACTGCGAGGGGCAGGGTGTTATTTTTGTCCTGCGGATGCAGTTGCTCAGATATCGCCCTCTCAGCCGGCGTAAACATCGCCCTGCTAAGGACACGCTGAGCACGTTGGTGCGGCTTTCTTCCAGGGTGCACAGGTGCTTGCCCAGAGCCGTTCCATCCCTGGGGTGAGGCAGGCCAGGCCCTCGGGACGTTGCGTCTGTGCTTGACTAGAAATGAGAATTATGGGGCTGGAGAGGCCAGCGTGCTCACCGCTGCTTGGCGAGCCAATCCTGCTTTTGTTATCAAATCGGCAGCTTACTTTCCCGTGTCTTTGTGTGTTCAGCCAGACCCTCCCTCCGAACGGTACCTGCCAGATGGCCTTTTTGGCCGGACCTGGAGCTGTTTGATGCATTGACTGCTTGGCAATACGGGTTGGCTTAGTGAAGGCCTGTCAGCTGGGTTAGTCCTTGTTCCCTTAGCACACGTCCTGTGCGTTGCAGTTCATTGGCTGAGCGGAAGCCAGCGCTCCCCTAGCTCCTGGTAGCGAGGTTTGGGGCTTAGAAAAGGGCACCGAGAGTCGGGACTCCTGGATTCTGTCCCTGACACTGGCTCACCCTATGCCTTGTCTAAGTCACTTTTCAAAGTAGTAATATTTGGAAAAGGTTTTTAATAAGACTGCAAAGGGGCAAATTCAACCTTGGCGTCACCCCGTTGACAACGGTGGATTGATGCCAGGGATCAACTTGGCCCCGCATCATAAATATTATTATTTACTTGTATTAGGGCAGCATCCAGAGGCCCTAAATCAAATGGGGGAGCTGTGCTAGGGGCTGCCCAAACACCCAGCAAAGGACACAGTGCCTAATATGACGAGGCCCAACCTCTAGGTGCTACCACAGTACAAATAAATCATAATCATTAAAGAAGAGCTAATCTAAACAGACAAAGGCAGGGAGGGGAAATGGGCGGAGAGGGGATATGGCTTGCTCAAGATCACCCTACAGCACCAGGAAGAGAACCCAGGCGTCCAGAGTCCCAGTGCAATGCCCAAGATACATAGGGATTGCGTTCATTGCTAAAGTTAGTTGTTCTGTGGCTCTTAAGGGACCTTCTGCAAAACACTGATTTGTCCAGTTCTTTCTGCAGATTCCCCAGTAACCCTGGGAAATTACTGAATAAAAGTGCAGCGCAGGGGAAGCTAGGAAGACACTAGATTTTCCTTGCTGGCTCCACCTCCCTGCCATGGATTGTGGGTACCAAGTTAATACCCCTGCCCCATGACAGGAGTCACTATCCATTCTAGCTGCTGTTGTTTATTTTATGGCATTTCTTTGTCACCCGAAACAAAAATCAAAATATCCCAAACTCACTGGCAAATCCTAACGTTTGACTTGCCCAGGATGTCAGTCTGTGTTCAGCTGGTCTTACATATAGGGCCAGGTCCTCATTCTGCCTCTCTGATTCCATGATCATCATCACCGTGGTACCTGAGCGTCACAGTCATTCCTGGATTTATCCTCACAATTCCCCACAAGGCAGGGAAGTGCTATTATCTTCACTGTACAGATGGGAACCTGAGATCAAAGGTAACATTTCCCAAAGGGCCTATTGATTTGGGGCCTGACATCCCATTGACTTTTGATGAGACTCGGACTCCTAAGTCACTTAAGTGCTTTTGAAAATGTTACCTTAATTCCCACCGAAACTTAGTGAAATAAGCACAGGTCCAAGAGTGAGAAGAAAGCCAAAGACAGCAAACAGCTAGCCAAAGCATGAATGGAGTGACTGTATTTGTGGAAAAGAAAGATGAGGATAGAGCTATGGCTGAAGCAGAGTTGGTCAGAGCCAGAAAGGAGAGAGTGAGGAGCTTGAACCTGAGGTGGAACCTGAGAGGGGTCCAATGGGGTTTTCAAAGAGAGGTCTGGAGCAGAGAGCAAAGAAGATGGTTTTGATAGCTGGGATGGCTGAGACGCAATTTGGGAATTGGTAGAGCATGCAGTGTTTAGATAAGAGATGGCTAGAGTGTGGGTAAGGGTTATAAGATGGAAGGACAGAGAGTAGAGGAAATTATGGAGCTGTCGTATGGGAAGAAGCGATGTGTTTGGCCATCACCTGAACGTGGAAAGGGAGAGATGTCAGGAATCAGTGGAGTCAGGAACCTAGCAAGAAAACATGCAAGGTCTAGAAACAACCCAACAGCAGTGCCATGTCTGAGGAAAAAATAACCAAATGAGGAGAAAGCCAGGTAAGACTTGAGTCTCTGGCTTTAAGACTCACAAAATCCCTCAATTAAATCATGAGCTCTCTGGGACAGGGAGCATCACTGACCGTGTGTCTGTACCCCCTGACCCAGTAGACTGAGATCTCTAAGCACTACCACACTTGATATTAGTATGATTTATTAAAGAGGGAAAGACAAAATGTGGTGCCAAGATTTGAACGTCAGAATAAACATCATATTATGATGTCTTTGATCATGTATACATTGGGTGCTGTCTGTGTGCTTGGGGCTGTACAAAATTTAGAGGAAAGCACAGTCTCGATAAATGCACGAGGTTCTTGTTTTGGCCCAGACTTCCCATTAAAGTCCAGCTGGCCAGTTCCTGGAATCACTCAGCGTTTGCGCCACCATGACTCAAGAAACATCTGAAATGTAATCAGGATTTGCTTAAAGGGAGAGTAAATAGTGACTGGGAAACCCGCATTCCTGCTGGTTAGCACCACACAAGCCGCCCCTTTGATGTTAGTGTGAGGAAGGGCTCATTGAACTGAGGGAGAACTGCAGTCTAGCCCTGAGTAAGGACTTAAAGATTTGGCCCTGAGACAATGATTGAGATTTTTCAACAGTGTTTAAAATCAAGGGGAATTGGGTGCCCAGCTCTTTTATTTCAATGAGTTGGGCATCTAAATCCCTTCAGCAGTTTGGAAACTACCCACTAAGAACAAGGATGGCAGAAGTGATCAGTGAAGGAGCAAGACCCATCATGAAAGGAAACGAATGAAAACAGTGACGGGAGACAAAGAAAAACAATAGTTCCCTGCTGTGCTGACGACAACGAAATTACTGCCAAGCCCGAGAGTGTCATGAAACTCAAAGCTCTTCGCCAGTGTAAGCTTGGTTCTCCAGCTTCTCTTCACACCATTGAGATTTTTTTACCTTGTGTGGGGGGGGGAAATGGATACTTTATCACATGACCTTCTATCACATGACCTCGAAGCAACAGTATCAACGAGTTTGTGGGCGTCCTGAGGTCAAGGAAGAGCTGGAGGTGCTATAGAGGGGATAATGGATGGTGAGTAAGGAAGGGACCTCCTGTTTTGTCTACAATGTGTCCGTAGTAAAGGAAGGTACCATCGAGCTAGCAGAAGTGTAACTTCCTAATTATTTAATAATTTATTCCTTTTTTACAGTTTTGTGTTGCTATGACTGTTGTCTCCGGACACATTTGCAGTAAAAATTAGTACATGAAAGATCTCAAAATTGTTGTCAATTTTATACTGTAACTTATTATCAAACTTAGCACTTCTAAGCAGGCCTCTCCTCTGAGGATTGTGAAATGAAACACAAACGTTAATTAATCTTCCCAACCTATCTGCAAGTTAAGTGGTACCCAGAGTGGGTAAACTGGCGGAGAGCAAGCAAGGTATCTTACAGTGATACGGAGGATTTCTGGGTGTAGAACACAAAAACAGACTTTGTCTACGTCTCCAAACACTAGTCCATATTCCACCAAAAAAGGTGGAGAAGAAGGAAATTACACGGAGCTATGGACTTCAGTCAACCACTGAAATTAAGAGGATTCTCCATTAGTCTCTTAGGACTGGCTTGGAGAACTGGATCCTGGATAAGGACTATTGTATATGGTATTCCTAGAGAAAGTACAGCGACAGGTGGAATACTATGAAATGAAAATACGGACGTGGGATGGAATAGGAGCAAGAACAGTGTATACAGGGTCTTGAATTTAAATCATTTCCAGCAAAAGCTTTGGGTCAAATCTTGAAGTTCTTCCTTCCTTTTTAATCAACCATTTCTCAGCCAGATTCGTGTTGAAGTCAAGGAATAATGGATATGACCCACTGTGAATAAAAATCTCACTCGATCTTATGCCTTGACAATCTCTGGTCTGTCTCCTCCACTTTCCATGGCTCCCATATTACTGGAAAGCTTTGGGCATTGAGGTGAAATCAGCGTGATAACACAGAGCTGTAGTGTGCAGGAGCTATGAATTAGGGCCAATGCCTTTGCAAGCAGAATGCCTTGTAGTGCGATCCCTGTATGTGGAGCAGGACTGGAGGGGGGAACGGGGTTGATCCTGCAGAGTTCTGAGCCTCTCTGATGAGGTGTAAGTGCTAGGAACATGCTCCAGTCACCAACTCCCACAATACACTGGCTGGGTGTGTCTTTTCTGCTGTTAAATGCAGAGCCTGCCCCCCCTCCCAGGTGATACCTTGCATGGAAGCTGTGTCCGTTGTGGTGCAGAGGTCAGCCCCAACCTGGGCTCTCTTCACCAACTCTTCCTCCAACTCTGTCTTATCCTCTCTCTGTGAACTCGGAGGGCCTGATTTGCACAAATTACCTTCCTCTTTTGTGGGCACCATTTTTGCATCACCTGTTCACTGTGGGGATGGGGGGGAGGCAGGGCATTTACTTGCAGATGCAAAAACGTGCGCCAGCAAGAACAGAGAGTGAGCCGATACCTTGTGCTCAGCTGCCAGCATCTCAGTGGTATATTGGCTTCCCGTTCTAGAGCTGCGTTGCTAGATGGGTTCTGTCTGCAGAGTATTGCTGCCGGGGACGTGCTACGCATGGGGGTATGACAGTGCACTCATTTGGAGATGGAGGCAGTTCTCCCAAGAGTTACTGTTTGGCCGAAAAAACATCAGGGACATTGAGATTTGATGAGCCAAATGCTGCTTTTGAAACTTTGTTATGGGAGAAATTCTGTTCTCAGTCATCCTGGTGTCAATCCAGAGTAAGGCCATTAGCTTTGGTGGAGTCACTCTGGGTTTACATGGGACAAATGAAAGTAGAGTATGCCCCTTATTTGATTACGGGGAAAGGGGGGGGCTTGTAAAGGAGTCTCTTGGAGTTGGGCACCCAAATCCTGAATTGGAAATGGATCAAAAGTTCATATGCCCCCCACCCCTCACAAAAATCGGATTCATCCTTTATTTTGGGAAATCTGTCTATTAACCCTACAGTCCAAGCTGTCCGGATGTGACAGTTTTGATGAAGGAGATTTTAAAAACCAGAAAAGTAGCTTTGTGGGAGTTTTGCATTGCAACATTCATTCAATCATTCATTGCAAGAGGAAAGAGATGCTTTGGAAGCTGGTCCCAAGCAGGGAGGTCTCCCTGGCAGTGAATAAACATGGCAGGCCTGGGCTTCTCTTGCAATCTGCTGCTTCAGTAGCAAATCGGGCCATGACTGCAGGATGCTGCCCTGCTTCTGGGTAAAACGCATGATGGAAAAAGTGACTGAACCTCTTTAATTGAAGCAGTGGGGCTGGGGGCTGGTATCATGAGCTGGAGTAGCTAGACTTTCCTGGCACAGTGTCCTCTCCCAGCATTGCAGTGATTGGTGCAAGGAGAGGAAAGATTTGTTTCTCCAAGCCCTTTATTTAAGATTTCCAAACCAAAATTTACATTAAACTGGGGCTAATGTGGAGAGAGTGTAGCAGTACTTTAAGGGTAAGACGCATGGTGAAATGGTGTAATTATCCCCAAACCAAGCATTGTAAACCCGGAAACGGCAACAGGAAGGTTCCACTGAAAAGAAACCTAGGCATGCCAAGATACAGACGTGCACCCTGAACGCTGCTCATGCAGTAGCTCTGCGGTCCTGCCTAATGCATCCAAGTGTTCGTGCTTCCAGCAGGGAGGAAACTGAATTTTAATAACACAGATGGAGGACGGGGCTCTTTTTTTCTTTTGTCCATTGGTGTCACTGCAGGGCAGAGTTAAGGTTGTTCGGGCATCTGTCTCTCTCCTCTCTCATAGAATCGGAGTCATACAGCCAGATGGGACTGCCAGCTGATGTGGTCTGATCTCCTCTATGTTACAGGTCACCAGCACTGCCCAGCACCTCAACGTCAAACCCAACCACTGAAATTAGACCAAAGTATTACAGCCCCCAGCCTGACTCTCGTCTCAGCCCACCATCTCCGTCTGTCCCCATTCGTTCCCCCATCCGGCTGTTCCCTCCCTTCCCTTTCTCCTCTAACTCCTCCAATCTCTCCTTGTCCGCTTGCAGACCCCTGGCTGGCAGCCGCCCTCTCTCCCCACTCTCTCAGCAGAACTAGCGGCTCTGAAGCGGGCACGGTGCTGGTTGAGAGTAACTTGATATTTCCCTGCGCGTCCCCCCGAGGGTTTTTTCCATTACACAGGCACAGCAGAATGGAGCTGCCTTCTCGTGCGCTTGCTCTCCCCCGCCCGCAACCCCTGGCACGGCTTTCCAGAGGCACATTGTGCAAATGTAACCTTTCAGCAAGCCCCGCCCACGTCAGGAAGCTGGGGGGGGGGGGGGGGGGGCGGGGTCTTTTTTTTTTTTTTTTTTTTGCCAGGAACGCAGCCGATTTGGAGCTGGAAGGCAGCCCGTTAATCAGAGACGGCTGACAGCAAAGCACACATCCTGGGCAACAGATTTCTGCGCACACTGGCGCTCTCTCTCCCTCGCTCTCTTCTGCTTCCATTTTTTCCTCTGTCACCATCTCCCCTTCCATCCCTTGTTCTGTTCCTCTCCCTCCTCCTTCTGCAGTCCCCCTGCCTGGCTCTGCTACTCAGGCATTTTCCCAGGACTCCGGCTCTTTGGAGCGTTCTGTTTTTCTCGAGTCCCTTCCTCCCTCAGCGTGCAGACTATTACCCTGCTTCCCGAGTGCCACGGCACTAATGTGCTGCAAAAGCTGCTGCGGCAGGGCTTCGCCGTGCGGGAAGGGCTCGCAACCTGAATTCTTTGCAGCACAGGGCCTCCCCATCAGCGAGGTGTTGCATGTCATGGAACCACTGCAGCGATGGGCCAGGGCCTGCATCGAGCCATAGGGGATGGGGCTCTCTGAACCGCATCATGCCGTGAGGCTACTGCAGCAGGAAGCCCCAGCCGTAGAGGCTTCGGGTGGCATGAGTGATCTCTGCAGGTTGGGCCTCCCAGCATGACACCATGGGACGCTGTGGTCGCAGTCCTGCCAGGTTATCTAATGGCAGAGTGCAGTAGGCTGGACCCATCAGCGAGACACGAGGGTGGCCGCAGCATAATGCCACCCAGGGTCATTGCACGAGGGGTCCGTGAGTCCCAGCATTTCGCCACCGTGCGTCTCTCTCTCTCTCAATGAATGAAGCAAGCACAGAGTGAGTGCTGGACATGATGTGCCTGCTATTTTTAAACCCTCCCCCCCTTCCCGGGGTTGCTAAGAGCATTAGGATGACAGGATCATTGGCATGAGCTTGGGAGGGCACTCATCATGTGACACAATCCCAGCACAGTGGAACTGCATTGACATCCCCGGCTTACACCAGGGATGCTTTTGACTCAGTACATTTGTTAAAGCATCTGGATTCAGTCCTGTAAAACCCACGCACTGGTAGATATATTCCCAACTAGGGCATATACAGTCTTTTTTACACACACATCCAGTAGCCAGCATGTCTTGGGAAGGAGAAACCCCAGCCTGGCCTTAGTGATTGGAGATTGAGCCCTTTCATCCATTGGACTAACCCAGGTTGGTCACTGAGCCATGCCGTGTCCAGGGAGAACCCTTCATTTAGAAGCAATGGGCCAGATTTATCCCTGGTGCAAATTCAGTGGCCCCCTAGTGATACATCTCCTGAGAACGTAATCTGGATCCCTGGTTGGGACTAGAATTTGGGATCTTTGTTCTTCCGTCTAGAGGAACGAGTCGCTTTCCAGCTGGTGAGCTCTGAGGCCTTTTAGAGTAGGGGAGGTGGTGGCTTGGGCCTGAAGCTGCTATTCATTGCCCTGTTGGCTAATGCATATGAATCACACAATTGTCAGGAAAGCTGTCATGGGGAGGGATCAAAAACTGGACTGGATCCCACAGTTCAAACCGTAAACTGACTTTTTTTCCGGAGTCTGAAGAGCCGTTGCCACCGGACCTGAGGATTTATCTGTACTTGGACATTCTGTACTGAGTAATTGTGTTGCACTAGTGTTAGATGAGGCTATTACCCTGTGCAAGCCCCCTTTTGCATCAGCCCATTAGGGACTGGCAGGGAGGTAGCTACTGTCACACTGGATCCAATTTGCATAGTCTAGACAGGGCTTTAAGCACTTAAAGAAGGGGGCTGATTTTAGAGTTGCTGAGCACTCTATGGTCAGTTGGATTTGGGGGTGCTGAAATTGTTCATCTTGATGCAGAAAAACCAGAATTGTTCAATGAATATTTTGATTTTGCATGTGGAACAAAGCAGGATGTTGTATTTTTATCACATGAGGATGATGATAGACTTTCCAGTTCATTAGTACCTAAGGAGGATGTTAAGAAAACCTATTACTGATAAACATTTATAAGTCAGCAGGCCTGGATAGTTTGCATCCAAGAGTTCTAAAAGAGTTGGCTGAGGACAACTCAGGCCCACTGATGTTAATTTAAATATATTTGGAGTACTAGGGAAAACCAGAAGAGTGATAATGTTCTAATATTCAAGCAGGGCAAATAGGGTGAGCATGCCTACTCCAGGCCCATTAGCCTGACACCAATCCTGGGCAAAATAATGGAATATTCAATTGATGATAAATTAATGGATCAGAATACAATGCCAATCTATGTGGTTTTATAGCAAATAGGTCTTCTCAAATGAACTGGATTTTATTCTTTGTTGAGATTATAAATTTGTTTAATAAAGGTATCTGCGTATTTGTAAAACAAACAAGGAGTCCTGTGGTGCTTTTAAAGGCTAACAAATGTATTTATCGCATGAGCTTTCGTGGGTGTAATCCCACTTTGTCAGATCTGACATGCTACAGCTTCCATTTCATGCATCAGATGAAGTGGGATTACACCCACGAAAGCTCATGTGATAAATAATTTGTTGTCTTTAAAAGTACCACGGGACTCCTTGTTTGTTTTGCTGAACTAGACTAACACGGCTGGAACTTGCATATATGCAATAAACGTAAACTTTTATAGGGGATTTGACTTAGTATCACGCAACATTCTGCTTAAAAAAAATTAGCACTGTACTGTATCAATACATCCCACAGAAAACTGGTTAAAAACTGTCTGACAAATCTCAAAAGGGGAACCATCATTGAATAGTGGGGTTTCACGGGGATTGGTGCTATGTCACATGCTATTTGATGTTTTCATCCATGATCTGGAAGTAAATATAAAGCCCCTGCTAATAAAATTGGTGGGTGACACAAAGGTTGGTGGAAAGCTAAATATTAATGACTAAGACGTGCAGGCCAAGGCTAAAGAATGGCAGATGGTATCCTGGAAAATAGTGACTCTGAAAAGGATTCAGGCGTCCTTGTGGATGAACAACTGAACGTGAGTTCCCCAAGCGATGCTGTAGCAAATAGGGCTAAAAGTGATCCTGGTCTGTATAAATAGGGAAGGAGGGGACAGAGAGGTGATTTTACTGCTGTGTGTAGCATGTGAGATTGATGCTGGAATATTGCATCCAGCTGTGGTGCCCGCTTTTGAAAAAAGGATGTTGAAAAACTGGAGAGGCTGCAGACAAGAGCCCCAATGGAAGTTCTGAGAGCTGGAGAAAATGCCTGACAGAGAGACGTTAAGGGTATGTCTGCACAGCTATGGCAGTGAGTGTCCAAGTGCAGGTCAACATGCCTTCCTACCCTAAAAATAGCTCGGGCTCTGAATCCTAGGGAACGGGGTGAGGGCTGTGTTTAGCAGTGGTGTGAGCTAGAGTCTGTTGAGCTCAATCTGTTTAGCTTATCAGAAAGAAAAGTGAGAAGTGACTCAATTGTAAAATGTAAGTACCTGGATGGGGAGAAAATATTGGGTCCTAAAAGGCTTTTTAATCTAGTGGAGAAAGAAGAAACAAGAACCAATGGCTGGAAGCCAGACAAATTAAAATGAGAAATGAAACACAATTGTTTAACAGTGAAGGTGATTGGAGGAACAAACTCCGAGGTGGATTCTCCATGACTTAATGTCTTCAAGTCAAGACTGGACACCTTTTCTAGATGATAAGCTTCAGTTAAAGTCATTGGGCTGAATATAAGGGTAACTGAATCAAAAGTTATGGCTTGTGATATACAGGCAATCAGACTGGCTGATCTAATGTCCCTTCTGGTTTTAAAGTCTATGAATTAGTTCTTCTGAAAATCAGTCCTCAGAGTTAGGTGCGTAGATACGGATTTAGGTACCCATATTTGAAACTGTGGGTCTTGGTTTTCCTTTTTGCAGCAGTATCTCTTGGTTTCCTCCCTGGTCTTGGAGCACTTAAAATGTAAGATGTGCCTTGTTTTCATGGCGTATCTAGTTTGGCTGGAAACAGAAAGCATTGGAAATCTCAGATCTCAAGAGAGAGCAAGCCATCTCAAGTGAGATCTTATTTTTCCGTGACACTGAGTAGAATCAAAAGGTTTAGAGAGCTTTGAGGAGCAGCTGAGTTTCTGGATGCTTACCCAAAACGTACTTCTAGACTTTTGTGGGGGTCACCCATCGCAGATTATCCCATTCCATTCAAATCGCCTCCAAAGCGCAGTAAAGCGGTGACCCAGTGCCAAGAGCCATAGCTGGGCAAATAATGCATTTGTTGAACCTCACCTCTTCCTCTGGTTGTGAATTGTCCTTCCACAGACAGCGATTTTCTCAAGTGCTGCATTATTTGAAATTACTCACTGAATCAGGGATGGTTCAAACAATTTCGAGGCCCTCTGCAAAGTCATTGATTGGCCATTCCATCTGCCCAGCCTGGTGTTCAGTGTATGATGTACTTCTAACGACTCTATGGAGCTAGACGGGAAAGTTTGGAGAGCTGTAGATTGAGGTCAGTAGAGAATGAGCCCAAAGCTGCTGAGTTTTATCTGCACAGAGTGCTCAATCAGCACAAAGCATTTTGTGCCCAAAGCCGGAAAGTAAGAGTGGTAAATGTCCCACTCTCTTTTGTTCCCAAATAAATCATTGTGAGTATTTGGTATTCAGCATTTAAGATCTGTTGATATTTTTTTATTGGTCAGGTAGATCACGTGGTATGTTCCCGTGTCTCTGATTCGATGAACGTAACTTTTGGACTCAGGTTTCCAGGAGGATATTCACAAACATGAGGTGGACATTCACTGCTTCTGAACAGTCGCCAATGTTTGCTTAAAATTCATGGCATCTGTGAAACCTTCCCAGGCATAAGCTGGAATATTCATGGAACAGGAACATGAACATGGCCATTGGGAATTCATCTTAAATGCCAAACAAATATCCACAGAAATCTCTTTACATCATGCGGCTGCCTGTACTTACATCCTCACTTGGGAGACAGGCAGCTGTTGTCCCCGTGTATGGTTGTGGAAACTCAGACAGAGGGCTGTTTGGTTGGTTGGTTGGTTGGTTTTTAGTGGTGTCCCCAGTGTCGTACAACAAGACAGGTTTTGACTTAGTCATTCTCTAATGTAAATACTGTGGGCCCAAGTCTCCACTGCCAGGGACTTCGTGTTGTGCAAAGTGGGAGCAACGCATGGGCTTGCTAACTTACATCTCTTTGGCCCCGACTAGTCACTGGGGGGTGTAACAGCAGAAGGTACACGGCGATGGAGAATCAGGCCCCATAACTTGCTGTATGGCCAACGGATTTCAGGCATCTGTGATGTGATCTGCCTGGCCCCCATGTGCAGTCCTGCAATGCCAAGCTGCTGTGAGCTGGGCTGCCTGCTTCTCTAGCTAGGTCCTTTTCAGAAACGTAAAAGGGTGAGGCTTGCGTTTGGAAATGGATCCAACAAAGAGGTTAAAACAAAATCACACCACAGTTCTCAATCCTCACTCCCCAGGGGAGCCAAACACAGTGATGCACCCGCTCCCTGACGACTCCCCAGAAGTCCCTCCTTCCACCCGGGTTGCAGGAATAGCTGACGGATAAGCCCCAATAACAGAGGACCAGGCTCTGTTGACAAGTTCCAAAGGGGTGGCTGTGTTAGTCTAGTTCAGCAGAACAAAAGAGGAGTCTCGTGGCACTGTACGGACTAACACATTTATTTTTCGCTTGAGCTTTCGTGGGCAAAGTCCCACTTTGTTGGATGCCAGAGTTGAGAAAATTTACACTGGAAAAAAAACAACTTACAGTATGGGAGGGAAAGATAAATCCTGTGATTACATTTCACTGCATCAGGTCAGATTACTTCAGGCTCTGTTTAGTTATCCCAAATTATTTCTTTTTCCTTTCTCTTTCTGCTGCAGCTAGTGGTTTTCCTTTTCTCTGTCCTGAGAGAGGCCAGCAGCGGGGCAGGGGCAGGAGTGGGGAATTCCATGTCCCCACAGGGTGAATTTGGCTGGGAAGGAACAGCAGGCTGCTCTGAGCAATGTGGAAGGCAGCTCTGTAACAGGAGCTGGCTGCTCTGGAAGCCAATCTCTCCCTGGCCCCGGCCGGACCCCCCGTGAGTGGAATGCATGTGGGGGGGAGGGCTGGGAAGGGTTAACAAAGGGTGAAATACTTTGAAAGCCGGTTTCCTCTCCTCCTCCCTTCCACAGGCTAAACAAATATTCCCCCAGCCCTGTTCCCCAGAGATGCCTCCCCCTCCTGTCCAGCAGCCCATTGTTGGCGGTGGGACAAGGGGAAGGACTGGGCGGTTGTTCTAAGAGAACAGCCTTCGCTTGGCATCGGGACCGCTCAGGTGGCTGTAACTGAGTCTGGCCATCCAACTCCAGCCGCTGCTGCCGCCCAAGGGAACGTGCCCTTCCAACGGGCCGGGGGTCTCTCTGCCGCCACCCCAAAGCCAGCCTCACCCGCGGCGCCACCCGTCTGCTGGGGAGCCATCCCCAAGCGATCCCTTGTGGGCAGGGTTAGGGTGACACCTTTTCGAAAGGGAAAAGCAGGACACATGCGGGAGCCCTGCCCCTCTCTGTGGCCCTGCTCTTTGCTCCTCTTTTTCCAAGGCCCCGCCCTGGCCCCGTAGCCAGGCTGGAAGCCATGGCCCACCAGGAAGCCCATGCAACTGTGAGGAGTCCTAGACCCACCACTTGCCCTGGGCGGGGACTGAGGTGCCCAAGAGCAGCCTCTGGCTTGTGTCCCTATCTGACCCACCACTGCCTAGGGCAGGTGAAGGGTTAGGGGCTCCCCACTGCGGTCCAGCACTGTGAGGCTCTTGATGCTGCTAGTGTTGGCTTCTGGTATGGTCTGGCTAAGATATGGGTCCTCAGGGGGGCCAGGAGGAGGACGGGGCAGGACCTTGGGTCCATCGGTCTCAGCCCTCCCCCAATGGGAAGAGGATGCTGCTGCTGGGAATCTGGGACAAAGGCTGTCCCAGAATCATCCAGACCAGGACTTGCATCTCCATTTCAGTACTGTACAATCCAGTTCGGGATGGGTGGTCACCTGGGCATGACCCATGAGTGATGCAGTTCCTGCATGGAGATGTCTCTCCGTATTCACCATTCACTCATGTTCTCCAGGCTTCTCTACCAGGCTGGGATCACCCAGCACCCAGTTCTTCCTTTCCCTGCCCCTCTTTGCCATAAGGACTTATGACAAGGAGAGGTGGTAGACCAAGGAGCGGGGTGGGAACTCCCCAATATGAGATAGGCCCAAGCCCAGAGGTACAGGGGTGGTGGATTTGAGGCTTGGGATTAGGACCATCCATACAGGCTGTGAAGTTCTAACCTGGATCTGAATGTAGGCAGGTGTTGAGTTCTTCAGAGCTGGGAATCTAGTTCCCTCTGCTCTGGAGAATCTCACAGACCTTCCCTTATGTATCATGGCAGTGCTGGGTCTCGCAGCGCTCAGCATTCATACCCAAGCCCTTTTACTCAGATACTACCCTCCTTCTAGGGTCATTTGGCTGGAATTTGGGTCAGAAATTCCCAGAATTTGCATGTGATCAGATACTGGTGATATTCTAGCCAAGACTCCAAATGAGATGATAGCTGTAGGTAGCTCCTGGCGCACTGCAGGGGAGGGCTGAGCTGAGGAGCATTTTCTAGTTGACATTTGGGTTATGTCTACAGGGGCTGGAGGTTTAATGTCCAGCGTGGGGCAATGTACACCTGCTAGCTCTGCTCAACCTAGAGTGCTAAAAATAACAGAATGGTTGTAGCAACATGGCACTGCCAATTCTGGCTGGACAACCGAATACGTGCTCACGGGGTTGGACCGGATTGTGTTTAGTTGGCTGGCCTGAGCTCCTGCCCAGGCCATCATGGCCATACTGCTATTTTTTGTGTGCTTGCTCAAGTAGAGCTAATGCGTGTCTGTCTTTCTGATCAAGTTTGCAGGTGACATAAAATTTGGGGGGGTGGTAAACAGTGAAGAGGACAGAGCAAGCTGGATCTGAGCACAAGCAAGCAATAAGTGTTTTAATCCAACTAAATGTAAATGTCTACATCTAGGAGCAAAGAGTGTCGGCTGTACTTGGGGGAGTGGGGGGACAATATCAGGGGAAGCAGTGACTGAAAAAAATTGGGAGTCATGATGGATAATCAACAACGCCTGAGTTCCTAGGTGACACTGTGGCTAAAAGAGCTAATATAATTCTGGAAGGCATAAATAAGGGACTCACAACTGGGAGCAGAATGGTTATTTTCTCTGTGTGTGTGGCACTGGGGCAGCCCCTACTGGAATGCTATGTCCATTTCTGGTGCATACAATTCAAGAAGGATGTTGATCAACTGGAGAGGGTTCAAAGAAGAGCCATAAGAATGATTAAAGGATTAGAAAACAAGCTTGATAGTGACAAGCTCAAAGAGCTCAACCTATTTAGCATAATGAAGTGGAGTGGTGACTTGATTGCAGTCTATAACTATCTACAGGGGGAACAAATATTTAATAATGGGCTCTTCCCTCTGTCAGAGAAAGGTATAATGTGATCAAGTGGCTGGAAGTTGAAACACATTCAGACTGGAAATAAGGCATATATTTTTAACAGTGAGGGTAATTAACAATTGGAACCATTTTTCCAAGGCTCATGGGGGATTTTCCATCACTGACCATTTTAAAATCGACTGGATATTTCTACATTATCCCTCCCAACAGCTGTGTAGATGTACTCTAGAGGAGTTTCCATACCCCAGGTGAGTACCATGTTGGTTTTATAGGGACCACCCAAGGGTGTACGTTCTCACACGTGTTTCCTGCCTTGTGCCAAGGCGGATGGTTTCAATCCATTGCTGTTTAGCACAAGACCTTGCCTGTGGCGAAATGGTTCTGCTATCAAAGCTCTTAGCCATTTCCACACACACACACCTTCACTGATGTATTGTGATGTGCAAATTCCCCTGCTTGTCCCCTCCTTCCCCACTGTGATCGGTCACACGCCATTCTTCAGCCATTCCCCTGTGCTTCTCCACAGCATTTTCCCTTCTCCATAGTGGAGAGAGGAGCTTTTTTCCTCCTACCCCAAGGAAGGGGAGAGGGTGATGTCCTATTCCCTGCCGGGAATTGAAATCTCCCCGGTTGATTGTGTCAAAGGAAGGGCCCTCATGAAATGAGGGGAAAGTTTCTCTCTTTCTTAGATCTTCATCTTCAATGCGTCTGACGAAGTGGGATTTTTTCCTACAAAAGCTCATGCAATAAATAAATATGTTAGTCTTTAAAAATGCCACAGGACCCCTTCTTTGTTTTGCTGTTTCATAGAGGCAAGCAGCTACTCCCCATGTGACTAGTGCTGATCAGGACAAAGTGATTTTTCATCAAAAACTGCCAATTTGTCAAAACCCGAAACTTTTCATGTTGGGGCGGGTGGGCTGGGGGAGGGGTTGGTGCAAAACAATGTTTCACTTTGAAATCGAAATTAACGTATGGTAAACAAAATAAATAAAACATCAAAGTGTTGACATGAAAACAATTTTTTTTCAAAAAATTATCGAATCGAAGCATTGCAATTGACCCCCAGTTTAAAAAAATGGTTTTGCACGGTTTGGGTGGGTTTGCAAGTTTTTTTTGAGATTTTGACTTTTCGGCCAATTTTCAGGCTGGGAAAAATTGTTGGACTCTTGAAAATTTTCCCAGATGGATAACCTGTTTCCTGCTCCACTCTACATTTCATCCCGTCCCCTGCTATGGTCTTCTAACCAGGCCAGCCCTCTGGCTATAAAATCCAGTGGTAAAGACAAGCTCCTTTCCATATGCTGTTGCATCTGGGAGAAGACTGAGTGGGGACGGGACCCCCCAGCCAGCCAGCCTCAGCCTGGTGGGCTGGAGGAAGAATGTTTACATTTCAGGAACAGAGCTCCCCTCCTGCAGATTTTCTCTGCAGCCGCCAGCCCTGATATGAAGAGCCCTTTCCAGGAGAACAAAAGGCTCTAGATTGCCTGATTCCCTGCTGCGTTATCTGTGCAGATAACCTGGGTTCCCCAAGCAAACCCTGACTGATCATCTGGGGGTGAAAATAACCTCCTGCGTACCCCCTCCCACAGCAGGCTGGAGACACAGGGTCCCTAAGGACCGAACACACAAACACACTTTTTGCAAAAGAACACAGAGGAGGTAGCCTGTGCCCGCAGTTGCAACCATGTGCCAGGCCGTGGGTAAAACCACTGGAGCTTTTTGGGAGCGAGCTTCGTTTGGGCTCCAGCCTGAGACGCTGAGCGCCCTCCCATGGATGTCAGCGGAGCGTGAAGGCATGGACCCCTCACAGGATGAGGCCCTTGAGCATTGCTTTGGGGGGGAAATACTGGGGTGAGCAGTAGAAGAGAGTGCTGGAGGGAAGTTTGGTCTGCTCCACCCCTGCACATGGCAGCTGGCTCTTCAGCGCAACCCTCAGAACCGAGGCTTGCTCTTCTCTGAGCGGCTCCCGTTTCTCTTACCTGCCGCATGGATCCCTCCCTACCCCCCAACACCAGAGGGGAGGCAGGGAGAGGGAGGCTGGTGGGATTTGGGGTTCTTAAAATACAGCGCCAGAGCAGCTCTGAGGCTCTGCAGCGGCGGCAGCAGAGAAGGGAGAGCAGAGCCTCCTGTCACCCAGACGAGATCAATAACTAATTTCACTGCAGTAGCAGCACAGGTTTTTTTCCAATAATTGTAAGCTAGCAGTTGGGAATGAGGCTCTCCCCACCGCTCCACACTAACCTGCACCCGATCAATCGACAACGCCACTGGGGCAGCGGGAAAACTCATTTTTCTCCTTTTCTTTCCTCTCCTCCTCTGCCTCCCTCCTCCCATGTTTGCTTTTCTCGGAAAGTTCTTCTCTCCTGAGCGTCGGGTCAGTGAGTCCCAGACCTCATGTCAGGAGATGGGGTATGAGCTCCCAAGCACTGCCCAGCAATATGGAGTCTGGCCACTCCAGATCCAACATCTTTTAGGGGTGGGGCTTCTTCCTTTACTCTGCTTATTCTGATCCGCTCTAGGGAGTCAGGACTCTTGCATTCCAGTCCTTGACCCCACTCCGCCCCAGTTTCCCCACTATGTGGCTATAGTAATTAGAGATGGGTCCGAACCAAATCTACCTGAGCTCCCCACCTCAGACTTCAGGCATGTCCAGGACCCAAACCTGGATCCGAATTTCTGTACCAGTCACGTTAATGGACTGACGCAAAATCTGGGATCTGAACTCTGGCAAACTTTGGAGTGCTTGAAATCGGGATCCAGGTTTTGCAAGTTGGTCCTACTTCCAGCATCAATATCTCCCTCCTTCCCAGCATGTTCCACTGTCTGTCATAAAACTTAGCCCAGTGGTTTTCAAACCATGGGTCGGGACCCAGTACTGGGTCACAGACCCTCAGGTACTGGGTCGCGGGGCCCCTTCTGTCACTGCCAAAAGACTGGAATGCATTGCTCAAGGTGTAATTGTTGGGTCGCGGGCATAAATGATTTTTTCCAACTGGGTCTCAAGAAAAAAAGTTTGAAAACCACTGACCTAGACTGATAGCTAATGGCAGTTTGCCTTCATTTCACGCGAGAGGATCTGAATCCACTTCCAGCTGATGACATGAAATGACACCCAGGAGGTGGATTTGTTACCATTTATAGAAGTGTTTATTGAACCTTTTGGATTGGGGATTGCTGTTGGTTTGGGTTTTATTAGCCCTTTCGGCAGCACTCAGCACTGCTGACCAGGTGACTCTTTTATACTCTCGGACTGTTACAACATCGCTTTCGCTTTGTTTACAACATCGATCAGCAACAGCTCTTGCGGGTCGGTTTAACTGACCTTTCAGCTTTGTGTGTTGCCCTGTCAGGGCTTAACGGTAGGATCCATTTGCTTGCTCTTCAGGTCCTTTCCGGGGCCATTCGTCTCCCAGATCTACATCCCCTGGTCTGTGATTTCTTCTCCAGCTGCTTACTCCCCATCCATATGTTAGACCTTGTCTGCACTGGGTCAGCAGTGCTAACATCTAGAAGAGCCAGATTTCCCAAAATGCTCAGCACCGACCACCAGAGCCAGATTTCCAAACACACAGTGGCTATGTCTACACTTGCTAAAATTAGTTCGAATTAGTTAGTTCGAACTAACTAATTAGAACTAATTTTAGTTAGTGCGAATTAGCTTAATTCGAACTAGAAAAAGTTAGCTCGAACTAATGAATGGCACTTGCTTAGTTCGAATTAGCGATCCCCACTCATTTCAATGGCCGGTTAGTTCGAACTAAGAAATTAGTTCGAATTAACATGGCCACATTGGCTAATTCGAACTAGTTCGAACTTTAGTTCGAACTCCCTATTCAAACTTATTAGTTCGAATTAAGGAAGCCCTTAATTCGAACTAACTAAGGCCTAGTGTAGCCATGGCTTTAGTTAGTTCGAATTAAGCCTCCTTAATTCGAACTAACTTGCCAGTGTAGACATAGCCACTGGGAGCTGAGCACTTCTGAAAGTCCAGCTCCCGCTGTGGGTTCCAAGCTACTGGAAATCGGGCCCTGAACAATTTAAAAATCTGCTCTTTAGTGCTGACGCAACTGACGCCCACTTTACCCCAGTGCTGTTTAGTCCAGTTTCAGGCTGGCCCAGGTCACTGGTGGCTGGAATCCCACGATAGACAAAGTCTTACTTAAATCTTACTCACAGAGACATCTTGCTCATGACTCACGTGCTTGTTCAACCAGCTTGCTGATTGCTTTTGATACTATTTTCCTGAACCCATATGCTGTACAGTTCTGCTTAGTCTTCAGCTAGCGCTGTTGTTGCACGTGGCATTTGCAAACGTGGCAGAAGAGAAGATCTCCGCTATAAGCAGTGTGTTGTTGCCGCCATGTCGGTCCCCGGATAGTAAGATGAGGTGGGCGAGGTAATGCCTTTTAGGGGACCACCTTCTGCTGCTGAGAGAGATGAACTTTTGAACGACACGGGTCTGGGAAAGGTGCTCAGCGTCTCACAGTGAAATGCAAAGTCGAACAGATGGTTTAGCGTGATCAGGCCTGTAGTTTGGATCGTGTACTGACGCCGGACTTGTGAATGGATCTGTAACTAGAGCATCTTCCATCTCCAGAACATACGGGCTGAGACCGTTGCTTAATATAGAAAAAAGTCTGTGGAATCCCTGGTTAAAGCTCCCATTTCCCCAAGGCTTGGCTAGTGGGGTTTTCTTGGTTTGCTAGCACTCCAGATTATAGATGCAGCAGAAACCCGCGTTATAAATTTGGTCCCTAATTTAAGATCCCCTTTCACTGGTGCCCCATGTGCTTCCATATTAATTCACCTTCCCTCTAACCAGGGAGCTGCACCCGGCACCTGCATAATTTAAGCGTTATTGCTCACCTTTAAGGCATTTAATGATTGTGATCCTCTACATGCCCTGGACCGTCAAACAAGGTTGGGACTTGGAATCTGTGACAAAGACTCATTAATAACTCCTGCACTTTCACACACACTTCTGTTCGTAGGAGGCAGTTTTGAACGATAAAAGAGGTCTTTTTTTTCTGATTGGCCTATAAAGTGCTTGTCGTCACTAAAGATTGCTTTGGAACGTTTGCTTCTCCAGGGTATTCCCAATTTTCATTTGGGCTTTACATTCGTCAAGACGAATCCCATTTCCCAGGCATAATTTTATACTTGGGCAGAATTTTCCTGCAATGGTCGAGTCAAAATGAGGAGATTCAGACCAAGGTAATTCTGCTTTTTGAATCTTTTCTGTACATTTTTTTACTCATTATTGCAGAAGCTTCAACGTGAATGCAACAAAAATGATTTGAGTTGACTTCTTTAACTGGATACAGCTCAAAATGAGCTGTAGGTCTGGGGTGTATGTATGCTCACGGGGTTTTTTTTCGTTGCACAAAACATTCATTGAAGAAACAGCAACACGCACTTTCATAGGAGTGATGATGTGTTTGCACACAATTTGGCAGCAGAAAAGCAGGCTAAATTTGACAATTCTTGCTCTGCAAATAGTCTGTCCGGCTCTAACTATAACTCTGAAAGACTCTGGGTTAGCTATCACAGAGATAGTTTTTTAATGTTTTCTGAGTCTAACAAAGAATATGAGTGTCTGAGCGTCTGACGAAGTGGGATTTTCTCCCACGAAAGCTCATGCGATTAATAAATCTGTTAGTCTTTAAAAGTGCCACAAGACTCTGTTGTCTTTCTACAATAGACTAACACGGCTACCCCTTTGGAATTTGAGCAAATTGTGTTACTTGAATCCAATCACTAGCCCCATTGGGCAGCAGATCCCACCCCGCCTTCTAGGTCAAAGGTCAAAGTCTTTAAAATTTGAAGGACTTAAAAGGGGACTAAACTCCAGTCAGCAGAGGGGGGGACCTCTAGAGATGAGCACAGGAGCCACTGCAGCTTGAGCTAAGGGCTGAGGCTCCAGTTTCCTTTTTAAAAGGGACTTAGGAGCCTAAAGCCCATTGCTAGTCAATAGAGTTTTGGCTCCTAAGTGCCTAAATCCCTTTTGAAAATGAGACATAGGCTCCTAAATCAATTAAGCCTTGCTGTGCTGAATGCAGCAATGCGTAAAAACTTTTAAAACTCCGGGACTGTGCTTATTCGCTTTAGCAGCTGCTTCCAGGCTCTGCTCAATTGGGGCTTAGAAGGAGATCTGCTTGCCTGGGGAGGGGGCGGAGCTAGGCTGATGAAGAGCTCCTCCTCAGTTTTAAAGGGACAGGAACATTTTTGGACCTGCCATTTTGGGGGCAGGCGCCCCTGCTCAGCTAGAAGGGTGCAGGCTGCAAGAGGGAAGCACGCATAATCTCAAGTCTCAGACAGCATGACGTTGCGAACAGTTTATTATCTGTCTTTGTAGCCTGCTGGTACCAAATCTGCTTCTACCTCTGTCCTATTTCCTGCTCCCTCACCTCTCTCTCTTCATTCCTTCCTTCTCCCTCTTGCTGTCCTTCTTTAGCTTGCTTTTTCCCTAGCTTTCTTTCTTTCTTTCGCATCTCCAACTGACTCTCTCTTTTCTCACCCTCCCGCCCTCCTTTCCAGGCTGCCGAGTTCGCAGGTTTCCTGCTGTGACCGTGAGCCGATTGCAGGAGCTGGTGGCGGGTTTCTTCAAGGAGCTATGTGGGCAGCTGTCACGTGGGTGATTTGCATTCTGCTGCTGCCAGCCCTGGCAAGGGGCCAAGCTCCATTGGGCCAGGACTCTTTGGGTACGTCTACACTTAGAAATTAAGTCGACTTAAGCTTGCTTAAGTCGACTTAATTTACTCTGCATCTACACTACACTTTCCTTAAGTCGACTTAAGCAGCTGCTTAAGTCGATTTAAGGAAAAATTAAGTCAACTTTATAAAACCTCCTTTTAAGTCGACTATGCTGGCTAAGTCAACTTTAGAAAGTCGACTTAGCCAGTGTGGACGTGGAGTAGCCCTAAGTCGACTTTAAGTCGACTTAGGGGGCTCCAGGGCTTCCCCACTGCCCTCCCTGCCAGGGTCCCTGCCATCCTGCCTCTATGCCCTGCCAGGGTCCCTGTCCCCCTTTGCCCCATTGTACCAAGGTACAATGGGGCAAAGGCTGAGTCCCCTGGCACTGGGCAAGGGGTGCCCCCCCTGCCACCATGGACCTGTCCCAGGTCCACCTAGCCCCTACAAGTCGACCTAGGCATCCAGTGTGGACGCTCTAGGTCTATTTTGTAGGGTCCCCTCTAAGTCGACTTAAAATTTGAGTGTGGATATGCTAAGTCGACTTATACTAACAAGTGTAGATACAGCCTTTGTGGGCAGGCTCTGGACTAAATCAAGGAGTTCTGTGAGCCAATGGGAGGACTCCTTCGCTCCAGGCAGTTTGGGTGCCAGAGTGATTGATTGGCCATTCCAATCAGTGGCCAGTATTTTTCAGCTGTTGCAATGCAGTGGCCGATCCTTCTTGCCTCCTATTGCCAACTCTTTACATCGAGTCTTGAGATACTTTCTTTTTTTAAGGCCCCTGCTTCTGGCGTCCCATGATTACTGAAGAATCTGTTTGTATTATTTACAAAGGACATTTCAAGTCCTCATGGCTGCAGAGTAGAGCATGAAAATGTGCACCTTAAAGAGCCCCACATTTATTGAGATTTTAAATATCGGGATTTTTAAGCCAAGCCTGTAATTTTTGAGGCTGTGACCCATGGTCTTGGAACACTTAGGGCTGGTCACACTAAGGAAGGGCACCCAGTTCTAACCCCAGATCTCCCCGTTGGTCTACGCTGAGCATTTAGGTCGACGTATCGCTGCTTACATCGACCTTCTGCAGTCTGCATCGCGGCTGCAAAGTCAAATGAACTGCTGCTGCAAGTCGACATCGTAACCCCGCCCCCACAGAAGGCGTAGCATTTGATGCAATTTTATTAATGCGGTTTAACATCAGTGTGTACAGAGGGCAGTGTAATGCGATTTTAATGGCCTCCGGGATCTATCCCAGAATTCCCTGTTCTTGCAATTCTGTCTCTCCTGGTGTGCTGCATCTTGGCCACCTCATCAGCAAATAGCTTGGGGGAATCGGCCAGCGGTGCGGACTCGTCTGGGGTTGGGGGAACCAGCAAGCGGCATGGAGCCAGGGCGGGTGGTAGGAGAACCAGCCAGCGGCATAGCGACAGGGTGGGGGGTGGGGGCTTCGTTGCACTGTGGGACACCTATTCACAATGCAACGCTTCTAAAGTCGCAATAACAGTTGGGAATGGGGACGCAAGAAGCCAGAGCATGAAGTGTGGTGTGGACACTCTCCTCCAGTTTTATTAATTCGACCTTTCAACGTTGACTTTAGATTGTGCCCAAGTGGAGATATACTCTAAGACCCGTCCCATACTCATGCTCGTCCTTTACTCCTATTTATTCATGTGAATACATCCAGCGGCTTCAAAGAATCTCCTTGGGTGAGTACATGCTATTCCACGTGCATGATGTTTGCAGAATGCACCCTTCAAGACTTCACAGAAAATAGACCATTGGCTCCTGGGGTTTTGATTCTTAAAATGTGCGTTTAAAATATCTAAAATTACAGGAATGCCATGGTCAATCGCGGGGAACCTTTCAGGTGACTGTTTTTAGTTTTAATTTGTAGAAGTGAAATGATGAGTTATTTTTCTGTCTCCCTGTTTTGATGTGGAATTTGGTAATTTCTCCAAGGAGCTAAAAATCCCATTAAAATTCATTCTTGACTGTAGTGAGTTGAGGTGCATTGTCAAATGTGTCTTGAGTGCAGATCCCATTGTGTTGATCCTTTCAGGGCTCAAGTTGCTTTTCAAACAGGACTTTGGACAGTGGCAGGTGCCCACCGTCATGGCAGTGGGTGCTCATTGGCCTACAGGAGGCAACTGATTTGCAAGCAGGTTGTCTCTCATCCCTGAATACTTGAGCCGCTGGCTTCCTGCTGGGTGTGTAGTCCATAGTAATCAATACCTTGTGACTGGGGGGGGAGTATTTTTAATAATCATATTTTTTCTTTCTGTAATGTTAATTTTGATGTTTGGGCAGGGGGAAAGAAATCGGATTTCTTGGGTGCCTAGCAATTGTCAGCATTAAATGCATAGGAGCAATACTTTAAAAACAAAAAAGACCTTCCTTTAAAAGCGTAGAGTCTATTTCCACCATGGGAATAACGCAAGGAGAGGAGAGGAAAGCCAGTGAGTTGAAAAGCTGCTGAGTTTCCTATTTATTCTTGCATTAGGTACATGGTTTGCTAAATTCCAAATAGACTCCTGCAGAAGAAGTCAGGAGTCCCATATCCTTACCACAGGGATCTCCCAGGAACCATGCAGATTTTGAGGCATCTGTGTGGGTGTCCATTGCCACCACTTTGCTGCTTATTCCCATGGTCTTCCACTGGAGCCTGGGTAGCAGGAGCTCATCTTCCAGCCACCCCCCCCCAACCCCCACCCCCGGTCATTCCACAGATTTGCCTTCTGCTTTTTGAGTCCTTATCATTCCCATTTTCAAGCTTTTCTCCCTAATCAAGAGGACTAAAAGTTTACTTTATTTTTAAATGAGAGCTGACGTTCTCCAGTAACAACAGGATTCCAGGGGCTAGTGCTCTGAGAGAACACAAGATATTACGAGACTTGTGATAAAATCACAGGTGCTGAAAGGTTGGCAGCACTGAGTCCTGTCTACTATAATCTGCAGCCTTAACTTTTCCTTAATGAAAGTTTTTGTATTTAATTTCCCACCTTTTAATTTCTTTAATGAAAAGACCACCGTGCTAGCTGGAGTGCTCCAGGGTCACTCAGCTTCGCATTTTTCCCAGGCAAGAAGTTCTTGCTGATATTCATCCGAAATGTTCTCTTTCTTAAGCTCATCCCTTTATTCCTCGTTCCACTTTTTTGTGATACCCTAAGCATTCCTCTCCCTCCTTGGCGTGTGTCGTCTTCACAGAGCTATAGACGGTAATGTCCTGCTGTACCTTGCACCAAATAGTTATTTTAATAGATCTGATTGGTTTATGGCTTGCTCCCACTGAAGTCAGTGGGAATTTTGCTATTAACTTCCACACTTATTGGGTCAGACTCTTAAGAGGCATCTGGTGAAAAAGCCTTGGCTACCAAGAATATATACTGTGATGAATCTGCTGAGAGGCACCTGTTTTCTCTCTCCATCCAAGATAGTGATAGATCAGCAAGAGAGGGAAGGGCAGAACCAGCCCCTTAATTTTATATCTTGGAACTAGGAAGTAGGGTAAATTAATACATTTGGTTGGTGAAAAGTAACTCAAGGGTTCAGTAACTGGTGGATCTCCTTATTCATTGTAACTCACTCTTTTTGAAGTGTGACAGGGATATTGATGCTCTGTGTGGTGTTTCGTGGTTCAGCAAAAGTTTGATAAATACAAGTTTTGTAAAAAGATGCATCAGATTTGTAGCCCAGAAAGGATGCAGTTTAATAGAGCTGACTTTTATTGGGTCAATTTTCGCTTTCATTTGATCTTTTCTCGTGTTGGAAGTTTATTCCTTCATACTGGTCCTCATCCAAAGTCTGCTGAAGTCTATGGGAATCTTTCAGTTGACTTCATTGGGTTTGGATCAAGCCCTATTGACAAATTTTGAAAAGAGTTCCACACTCAGAATTGGGGCCAGATTTTCAGTAGATCTCAGCATGTTGGGTGCACATTGTGTGCTGAGCTCCTAGGAAAAACTGGACCTCTGTGTCACCCTGGGAGCTCCAAACTTGAAAATCTATACCTAGGTCTTCCTGGGAAATCTATCTCTGAGGCAGCTTCTGGAGTATGGTCTAGTAGAGCAGATGATCTTGGATGTAGAGCTCCCGGGTTCCATTCTTGGCTCTACTATTATTTTACTGGGGGTACGTCTACACTGGCGTCTTAGGTCGACATAAGGAAGGTTAAGTCGACCTACAGACTCCTGCATCCAGACTGGGCTTTTATTAAGTCGACTTAAGTGCTTCCTTAAGTCAACTAAATAATACCACCTCTTACAGTCGACTTAAGCCAGTGTGGACAGGGAGTGCCCTTAAGTCAACCTAACTGGCCTCCAGGCCCCGGTGCAATGTGGGACAGCTACCCACAATGCACCACTCCTCCGTCGACCTAGCACCTGCCAGTGTGGACACAGGCAGTTGAGAGGAGTTTTCAATGTGGACTCTTTAAGTCGACTTAAAGTTGACCTTGTTAAGTCGACTTAACAGAGCCTCCAGTGTAGACATATTGTGTGATCTTGGGTAAGATTATCTAACCTCTCTGTGCTCTGTAAAATGGCCTTGATGGTATTTATCCAATTTCCAGGGAATCGTGAGGCTAATTCATTCATGTTTGTAAAGTGCTTTGAAATGACCACCCAATAGATGTGACATAAAAGTGAAGCACAATGGTGAAAATCTTCAAACTTGGGTGCTTAAAATTAGATGCCTAAATCAATAGTTAGGCACTTAAGAAGCCTCCTGGTTTTCAGTGGTTTTACAAGTAGATGTGGGTGCTGATCCACCATTTATTAAGGTGTCTGACTTACTGAGACATCTTCCAAAATACTTTCCCAGCCCTGACGAAACAACCTGCCCTTTTTGTTCCCCATGAGAGGTCCTGGCATGTCTTGCACGCTGATAAAAACTTTCATACCCGTCGTAACACTTGAAGTCCAGCCCACCCTTGTACACAATTCTGTTTCCACCTAAAGAGGCCAATGATATTTTTGGGTCAATATCAATAAATCTCTCCTTGCTGAGGTGTTGGTTTCTAGACTAACAGCGGAGCTCCTGCTTCCCCTCTGGAGGAGATTTCCCAAGTGGAAAGTGTGTTGCGATAAATCCTTAGTCGTCTCTGGCCTCCGCTGCCTCTATTGACACAGCTGTATATCTCACAGCTGTATCCGTAACACCCAAGAGGCAGCTTTCTCTCTCTCTCTGCAGTGTGGTGCTTACAGATCAGGACTCCTGTCCAAGGTGGCTAATCAATACGGGGGAAGAGCAGGCTGTCGAGATTATGGATAGCAGTGAAGGGGAGAGAGAAAAGCCCAGCCTGCAGAAGCAAAGGTTTAGAGAAGCCTGCGAGGGTCTGCCCTCCCCTAACAATAAGCAGCAGGCTTGGCAGTGGAGGCTTGTCGAGCAGAGTCAGCACAATTTTATCTAACCTACCGTGGTGAGCCAAGGAATTCTGTGGGTCTCAGGCTCTGGGGTTGGAGTCTTTAAGAAAGAAGAAGGTTTCATGGATGTCGTTACTCAGAGAAACAAGCGGGGAGCTGGCAAGCTCACATGGGAGCTCTGGTTGTATCACTTTCTGGCAGACATGTACTGCAAAGCTGGAGAGAGATGTCTGTCCTCCAGAAATACATATAGCCTATAGATAGATGATAGCGCTCCTACCGTGATATGCCAAGGCTGTTCGTTCTGTGCTTATTTTGAGTCTTATCGGGGGCTTACGGTCAATGACAATTGGGAAAGGGACAAAATTAGAGCCATTTATCCCTCCCCACCCACAAATGTGTCTGTCTGTCCATCCGTCCATCCGTTCCAAACATCCTCAGAACACATGGCTGGCGCTGAAGGACTTGAATCTCTTGGGCTTAATCTCTGAGTCATTGGCTGATGCCATGACATCCCTGTCAGGTCCTGATATGCCGTGGCTCGCTTCTGCTCTCAGATAGGCCCTGATCTAAACCACATTGAAATCAGTAAAATAAACAAGGAATCCTGTGGCACTTTTAAAGACTATCTTTATTTTTCTCATGAGCTTTCGGGGGCGAAGTCCCACTTCATCAGATGCCAGACTCTGGCAAGCTCATGCGAAAAATAAATGGGTTAGTCTTTAAGAGTGCCAGAAGACTCCTTGTTTGTTTGGCTGAACTAGACTAAGACAGCCACCCCTTTGGAAATTGAAATCATTGGTTGTTTTCAGTGGATTTTGAACAAGGTCTATAAAGAATAAATGAAAACAACAGAATGCCCCTGGGAAAAGGTTCCAGCTGACGTGGGGTAATTTTCAATACTTTTCACTCCCCTGCCATGTGTTTATCTTCTAGCTAGGCATGTACTAACCAAAATAGTGCCCTCTTTTCAATTAAAGGGACACTGCAGGGTAATGTAGAGCTAACGTTGAGGCTTGGACCAGCGAGGGGATTTCACAGTGACTAATATTACTCAACTGCTTTTGTTAATTTAAACGAAAATGAACAGAAACGTTGCACAAACACGGCTGCAATTTAAACACGTTCCGAGGGGAGTTCTAGCACGAGTGCAAAGCTGCGTTGTTTGGGTTCCCAGCAGCTGAAATGAAACTGCTTGTAAACAGGAACTGAAACAAAGAAGTCCAGGCCCAGTGAAAAGCAAAGAAAGTGTCAGGTGGTGAAAAACAAACGAGCTTTTAAAACTTCTTGCAGCCTTGATAATCCAAAATATCGTCTCATCCAGACTAAAGTCCATGACTCTGCACTCAACCAGCCCATGTGTCCCTTCAATCCTGAACAGATGGTATTTTGAGGACTTACGAGGTGCATACGGATGGATTTCACCAGAGGTGGCTTTTGGGGTAGGTGAAGCAGACTGACGCCTAGGGTCCGAGCAGCAAGGGGCCCCATCGCCTACTTCACCTACTCCAAAAGTCGAGTCTGCCTCGATCAGCAGCAGGAGGAGAAGCTTGCCTAGGGTTTGGGGCCACGTGGGAGGAGCTGGGGCTGGGGCGGCGGGGTGGTGCAGGGTCACGGGGTCTTTGAATTTTTAGTAACATTTGAATGTGTTTCAATAAGACTGCAAGTTCTAGGGTCAGCAGTACACAAGGCTGTGTTGCAGGAGACGAATGTTTGTCTCCTGTCTTACAATTGTATTTGTTACCAGGTGTTAAAACATGTCTAAAAATACAAGTGTAATCAAACCCTAATAGGATACCAGGTGTGCTCAGTGAAGAAGTCTGGAAATACCCCCACAAACCTAATTCTGCCCCGTGCCTGAGTGCTGTGGTGCAGTCTTTGTTTGACCACATGCTGTCTTCTCAAATAATACGGAGTGATTTCAGCTCTCCGCCCCCAGCTGATTCTTCTGCAGAGAGGCAAGAAAACAAAACTCACAAGATGTTCCTTTCTCATGAAAGAAGCGCTGTTTTGTTTTTCTTCTCCTCCTTCTCAAAACTAGCTGAATGGCTTTGGCTCAAACTTTCTGGACAAATTCATCCACAGGCAGAGGCCAAGCCTGGAAAATTTCAGCCTTCAAAACTGACTGTTTCAGAAGCGACTGAAAACAGTCTGCCTGTAAAGCATCAATAGGGAGTTAGCGTGGACAGCCAGCAAGAAAACTAACGTTCAGGGGGTTACATGGAAGTAACTTGGGGGATGGGCAGTATTGTCAATTGATAGGGCAATGGATTCTATTTCTGGCTCTACCATTTGCCTGCTTCGTGACATTGGTCAAGTCACGCTTTCCCCTACGAGCTTTTATCTACTTGTTAATGATGTACATTATGTATTTATTTGTTACTATGACGGCAGCTAGGAGCTCCAGTCATGGACCAGGCCCTTATTGTGCGAGGCACTGTACAAACACAGGTCAAATAGATGGGTGCTCTGCCCCAAAGAACTTCCAATCTAAGTACAGTAGAAACACAGAGATATGAACAGCAGAGGTACAAACTGACCAATCAACCCAAGCTCATTTGGCACTGGAAGCATGTAGTCAGGCAGCAGAAACCATTGCCAATGTATTCACCACTCTGAGATTCTGCTGTATCAGACAAGAGCCAACAAGGAGGTAGAGACAGATGAGGAAGCGCAAGGAAACCATGCGACAATATTGATGAGCATGACAGGCAGATCTCAGTTCACCAGTGGCCAAGCAGGGGTCCTGTATTTTGTAAGTATTGCAGCAAAGGAGAGTTTTAGATTTATTAGTACTTAGATTGTAAAGTCTTTGCTATGTGTATGTGCTGCAACATGATCTTATTTGGGACCTCTAGGTGCTAGTCTAAAAGTAATAACATGTCTATAGCAACCATGGCTGCTCCCATTATAATTAGCAATGCATACAGGAATTATCATTTACGTTTCTTAAGGTAAACTTTGGCCTTATTTACACCTGTGTAACCTCCATTGGGACATTGGGGATTATGTGGGTGTACCCGAGAGCAGAATTTGACCCATGATTTTCACGTTGACGGGGTCCCTTTAACATAACACAGACGATTGTTCTGCAGTGAAGGATGGCAGGTGTTGCCCTCCTAGAATAGGTAGTGCTTATGGGGAACCAGCACCAAGTGCAGAGAGGGAAGGAGTGGACCGTAACTCAAATGGTTAGCCGGGATTGATTATGAAATAATCTTGAGCTACAGATGTAAGGGTCTGGATTAACAGGGATTACTTGGAGTCAGCAGCTCAAGTTGCTTCACCTCAGTCCACCAATGTGTCACCCACCTCTTGATGATTCAAACCATAGAGAGCCTGTAAGAAAGGCTAGAAAGTCAACCTCTTACTTACTTTACCATGTCACTTTACCATGACAACTGTAACCATAGAGATCCTTTAAGAGAGGCTAGAAAGTAAACAGCTTTGTTGAGTTTGGCAGAAAGAGTTTGCTCTTTGAGAGGAGGTGAGTCGAAGAAGAAAAAAAATGTTTGTCCAGTTTTTTTCTCCACAGGGTTTTGGTCCGGAGTTACCATATGCAAGTTTCTTCCCAGTGAAGTTATAAATGGTGTCAACATAGTCAAGATTTGTGTTTCTAAGACCCATCTTCTCTATGGATTCTCATGTCAACTGGCCCTGGCAAGCTACCCTCCTCCCTATCAGCAAGCCTAGCCTCTGTGTTTGAGCTCATTCATGCCTGTGATGGCTATTGCAATTATCTTCACACAGGAAGGAAAGGATAGCAAGGGAAGGGAGAGAGAAGGGCAGGAGATGAGAGAGAAAAGAGGAAGAGAGGAGGACCAAGGAGATAAAAAAGAGAAGTAAAGGGGGGAATCATAGAGGAGGGAGATAAGGAAATGAAGTTGGGAGTGTGTGTGGAGAAGAAAAGACAGGAAAGGGAGAGGTTGGCAGAAGAGTGGGGAAGGGGGTGTAGAGAGAGAAATAAGCATGAAACAACAGGGCTGGGTTATTACTCTATTGTCATTACCAAGCACATGTAACCAGGACATCCACAGGGGAGTTTCTGTAGCTAATAGCTGGGTGGTTTGTAGGAAGGTCTGTGCCCAGCTGGGCACCAGTGTCCTGCTGGACAAAAGCTGTGGGAGTCTTATGCCCTGGGAAGTGAAGGATCCCCACCCTGAAGCATTGTGCACATGTATCCTTTTACACTGCACACCCCATTTGCACAGATCCTCATCAGCCCACATACTTAACCCATTCATGCATATCCCTCTCTGTCCCTCCACATGGTTGCATATGTGCAGATACCTCCATGGACCTAGCTTCTCTCCTCCATGGCCAGCCCACAGACCAGGAAGCCTCCTGGCCCAGCTCCAGAAGTCTCTGTCTTCTGAAGGCTGTGAGAGATCCTCAACAGTGTGTGAAACGAGTTTGGTGGGTGTCAGCCCAGTTCCCCTCCAAAGAGCCTCCCCCCACCAAGAAACATAGTCGCGACTGGCTATGGTTGGCTTCTTGTTGGCAGGTGCTAGAGACAGAAATGGCTCTGGAGGTGGTGGTTCCCTTTTGGCCTAGCAGCTGTCCCGCCAAGCTAGGGTGGAGGGACGTTGGCCGAGTGGTACAGGGAAGCTGTCGCCATGCAGCCCTGCTCATTCTGTGGACAGAGCACTTCCCTCGTCAGGGCACTCATGCTGGCGGCATTCACTGATGCTGGTGCTCTTGATCATACTCAGCGTCGGAGAGGGTGGAGCAGAGAGAAGGGAATGAGCCTGAGGCCTGTTACTAACACAAAGGGCCAGAATCCTCCCTGGTGGAAGTCCTTTGGCTTCACTTGATCTACGCTGAGTTTAACTCTGGCCCCAGGGCTCTGCGGGCTGTTGCAATGTCCTTACACATGTAGGGGAGAAGGAAGATGGCCCACTTTCTGGACAAGAAAGGCCAAGTGCTGTGGAGGAGAAGTGAGATGCAAGCATGCCCCCACGGGAGCCGGCCAGCCGCTTGCCCAAAGCAGGAGAAAGCGCCAAGCCCATCCGGGGCCAGGTGGCGTCTGTGGATTACAAATCAACAGGAGCAAGGATCGAGGCTTTGCTTGTGACCTAGAAAAACGCGGTTTCTTGTGCTGAGTCAGTCGGGACTTGGGCCGGAGCCAAGGGCTTTCTGGAGTTCAGCTTGAGTCACCAGGTGCTGTGGGTAACATTCCCTCCATGCTGGGAACGGCCCAGCCCCACTGTGGGGCACATTCAAGGGCAGCCGCTCGCTTCCTGTGTGGCTGTAACTCGTGGAGGGAGATGGGTCACCTGCCTCTCGCCCAGCAGGGCCAGGGCTAAAGCTAGAGTAGGCGACTTGCCCGTGGGCACCCACATCTGCTAAGCAGCGTGTTCTCCAGTGCTCAGCTCCAGCAGAGGCCAAATGGCAGCTCATTTCCTCCCATTTAAGCTTGGATAGAGACAGATCTTTTAATCTCGCTGCTGACCTAATGGGGCTGTAGGGCTTTTTAAAAGCAATCGCTAGCGGGAAGGGTGAAGCAGCAAATGAGACTGCCCCAGCCCTTGACAGCGTCTCCGCTGCGCGGTGACAAGGAGATATGCTGGACAGGAACAGTGCATTTGTCTCCACGCTGGGTGCTGGAGAGTTCAGCGGCTCAGGGTCTGATGTTGGGGGCTCAGCTGTGAGATCTCTCAGGAAAAGGCTTAGATATTTATAGGGGACTGGATTGCATGTGAAGTACAGACCGCCATCACATGACAGGGCTGAGCTGTAAACAAGCTGGCTGGTGAGAGAAGGAATGGGTTAACCCTTTCCTACACGGTTTGCCAGTCTTTTTAATCAGGAGGTATAGGCTATGCTGGAGGGTGGAGTGGGGGCTGCGTTCTGTCCCTCAATTGCAAATGCCTTCTATGCAAACGCAATGTTAGACAGAGATTGATGGCTGACACCAAGTCACAACCTACATCAAAGGGCAGAGGGAAGTGGCCTCTCGGCAGTTGCATACCTGCATGTTTGGGATGAAAGCTGCACAACCCAGCAAGGGGCTATAGAGTCAGGGGGTGCTGCCCAGTTGTGCCAAGATCCTGCCCATTTCACCCAGTTCTCTGGCTCAATCCCTGCCGGTGGGGGACTGGAATGTTTGCCAGGCGGTGGGAGGCCTTTGCCTGGAAGGGATTGGAGGAGGGAAATTGCGGCGTCTGAGCCAGAGAGACTCATTCTTTCCAGTGGGCATTGGATCAAGCCCTAATTGGCCCTTTGCAAACATATCACATGGCCACTGAAATCAGAGGGATAATGTCACCTGTGCACATCAGGCTGCTCTTCGCCCCGAATCTCTACCCCAAGGAGCTTCTAGGAGCTCAGCTGGGACACGGGACAGGGCAAAGGGTAGGGGTTGGAGCAGCGAGTAGATGTGCCCAAGGATAGGAGCCAAAGAGGAAGAAGGGGAGTGGAGGAGGGGCCACCATGCACTTTGCCAAGCGCATGTCAATATTCGGAGCTGGGGGTGTTGGTGAATTTCTTTGATTCGTTGTTTCCTGCACATTTGTCTTGGGTCGTCATTTCTTGACAAAATCACTGTAAGTGACCAACCTGGTGATGTGGGGAGAAGAATCCGGGAGAAAAATGAAAAGATAGAGGCTGAGTTTTATTCGTAGACTTGCAGCTAAATTTCCACCTGGTACAGAGCTGTTGACTTAGATGAGGGCATAAATCACTGCAGAATTTGGTCTGTGTGTTTCAAGTGTCCTTTACAGTGCGCTGGGGCCTGATCCTGAATGGCCTCCACCCCTGCATTGACTTTGCTGAGAGTTGAGGGTGCTGAGCTGCAGAAAGTTTTGCCAAATTTTGCAGGAAAGGGACAAATCTTGTACTCTGGATCTGAGAGGCTGAGAGTCGGTTCCTAAAGCGCTGAGCGTAAGGCCCTGTGAGCAGGAGGGTGGGAGAAAGAAGGAGAGAGCGCAGATGTGGGGTGGCTAATCTAGGCTGCAGTACGGTTCCATAGACCTGTGGTTTCAGATAAACTCTGGACTGCTTTGCACAGCACGGGGAGCCTGGGTGCTGTGTGGCTGCAGTTCTGTTGTCTTAGGGATCCAGGTGACTTGGTGTTAATCACCCCCTTTTCCTTGTCTCCCCTGCGCGTATGAAGTCAAACTGCCCTCTCTTTCCAGCACTCAGGAAGGAAGCGGGTGCTAGGTTTGGAAGAAGTTTTCAGGACTCCTGTTTTTTAAAACTTCTTAGCTGAGGCTTTCTGCTCTGTTCCTTCTCAGGAGCCAGGAGTCAGCCAGACTTGATTCCAGTCCAGGTTTTCCTCCTCCTTTCTCCTCTGAAATGCAATCCTGAGGGCGTCCTCTACCTGTCTGACTTAGTGCACTGCAGACTCTCCAGCAAACCCTGCTCACCTGGGACAGTGGCAGAGAAATCCCAGGCTGGATTGGGTGCCCAATCTGGAATGGATTGTGTGTACGCTCCTTGCTGGGAGCCATGGAAACTGCTTAGCAAACACACTGCAGCCTTGTAAGGCAAATAGATGGGGAACTGTCAGGACGGGTAAGCAGCGGAGAGGAAAACAGGTCTCATTTCCTCTGGATACCAGACAGATTTTCCTGTTTGGAGGGAGAGGTGAGGATTTGGGACTTGGTGGGTTTATTAAAGGACGAGATGAGAGCACTGCAAAATATAAGACCAAATGAGAGCGTCTTCCTTTCTCTTTCGGAGGGGTAGTCGGCTTCGTCTATTTCAGCAAAACAGATGAGTTCTGTGGCATTTATGTTTCTTTCTCTTACTTGTTACCTGTGATGGGTGGGCCACTGGATAAACACAGGGCTGAGAGCCAGGACTCCTGATTTCCAGCCCCCAGTTTTGCCACTGACCAGCTGTGAAGCCCACAGGGCTACATTTTCAAATGTGGCCACTCCTTTTGAATGTATAGCTTTTTGTGTGCCCTGCTTGAGACTCCTGGGGCTTAACTTTTAGAAGCTGCTCCAGTTAAATCAGGGGGAGCTGAGGCTGCTTTGAAATGTAGGTCTCAAGCTGGGCATCTAAAAACAGAGGCATCCCCAGCGTGTAACTGTTTGAAAACATATGCCTTACCTTTTCTGGGCCTCAGTTTCCCCATGAGCAAGCCCCAGAATCCAGAGGGTTCAAAAGTGGCTTAAAGTCACCTTTGGCTCTGCAGGCACATGCGCACACACACACACAGAGCCAACAGTGAAACATAGCAAACAAGGAGGAAACATGCAAACATACACACCCACCGAACAATGAGAGGCATACCAACCAATCCCATCACACAGACCTCAAACAATGGGACACACCAACTGGACAATGACAGCCCAAATGAGACCCCCCACAATGCACCGAGCCATGTGACAACACTCCAGCGCACTTCGGACAATGAGACGCATCCACGCACACACCTGACGATGGAAGTCCACGCAGGCTTAGCTGCGAGAGAGAGATGGAGAAAAGACACAGAGGCCAGTGTCGTGTTTGATTTCTTCTCTGCAGCCGTCTCACAAGTTGCACTTCTCACCATTGAGACCTGCTTACAAACTGCAACACATTGGAACCCCCACGTCTCCTGGTGCAGGCGCATGCATGAACACACCCCAAGTCCCCCCCACTGTGGGAAGGACAAGTCACACTCGCTCCCTGTCTCCACACCCTGGTATTTACCACTGGAGGCGGAGAACAGGTTGAGCGAGTCTGACTGAACCTGGGAGCTGAAATGCTAGGTGCAGCTGCTCCTCTCTCCCCTCCCCGGATCTGTGCCTCCTTGGAGAACGAGTCTGGGGAAGTAGGGGAAGAGCAATAGTAACCATAAGCTGGTTACTCCTTGCTCCGGGTTTTCACTACTCCGAGTCGGAGAAGGGAAAAGAAGGAATGAAATAAATCACCCAGGGCCCAATCCTGTGAGGTGCAGAACACCCTCAGCCTCTGTGCAGAATTAAGCCCTGTGTTATTGTAATACTTCAGCACTGGAGAGCTCTGAGCGATGGATTGTCTTAGAAACATATGCACCACTACTCACCGGGCCCAGTTCTTACAGAAGCGCTGTCCGCACAGAGGCCTGTGACTGCTCTATTAACGTTAATTAATTAAGACGTACAACCCCACTGTGTGGCTGAGAAGTATTTATGGTGGGGAAATTGAGGCACGTTGTGGCTAAGACTTTTCGGAAGGGCCCAGAACTGACAGCGGGGTCCAGATTTTCAAAAGCACTCAGCACCTATTTAGGCACCTGAATAAATTGCCAGATTTTCAAAAGGGCTCAGCACATGGGATCCTGGGCTTTCTTGCCAATTGGGCCCAAGGTCACACAGCAAATCAATAACGGAGCTGTGAATAACATCCCAGAACCCTTGCTCTGAGCCGTAACCACTCGACAACATGGCCTAACTCAAAGATTCACCTTCCCCTAAACCTCTCTGGAGCCATTGTGACCACACCTGCTTCCTCTGTGGTTATTTTTGCTATAATCATTTGGAGGAAAAACATGCCCGGTGGGTTTTAACTGTGTAAAATTGCCCATGTCACAATCATTTGGTTGGGCTGGTTCTCCAAACATTGCATTAAGGCGAAGTTGATCTTTAGCGGTTTGGTTAATATCGCGGAATTATAATGTCGCTAGTTAAGTTCCTTACAGAACGTGAACTTGCGGAGTGCTTTGCATAGTGGTACTCCTGAGTCACATTTATCAAACAGAAAGCCCCATTAATCAAATACAAAAGCTTTTATAATTCAGAGTATTTGGTATTCTTTCTCCTCTCTTTCGCTCATGAAGCCTCCTCTGCATTTCTTCCTCCTCCCTCTATTTCCCTTTCAGTCTCTCCACAGCCCTCCACCATTCTGTTCTCCCATTTTCCTCACTAATAGATAGGTACAACCTTCAGATCCAAGCCATTCAAGTCAATACAGCTGTGCTGATTTACATCAGCTGAGAATGTGGTCCCTCATGGCTGGCTTTCCAGAGACCAAAGATATGCAAGTTGCCAGGTAAAGAGCTAGAATGTTTTCTAAGGGTGATGGGGCCCCGGGAGGATTATTTGTACTGTGGTCACACCCAAAGATCCTAATTTGGGATTTGAGCTGCAGTTAACAGAAAGGGGAGAGCCAACTGTGGGCAGTGTAAGGCCATAAGCACACAGATATTTGCTGGGAAAGTGCTAGATCGTCACTTAACATTGCTGAGCATCATCTGCCTTTCATTTGACAGTAACGCCATCCAGCAGGCATGAGCCAACCTTCATAAATGATGGACAGGTTTGAGTTTGTGCTTATAGGGACCCAGGAACTAGGTGGGCAACAGTATGGCCCAGCAAGATGGGTTTGTTTGAAGTTTGTGAAGGAGTTAGGGAGGGAACTCGCTAAACTTAGTCTGAAATGAGTCTGAGTAGAGTGGGTCTGCAGCTGACATCGCTCTGAATTTACTGTGTGACAGTAGGAAATGCTCTAAATCTGCACCACCGTGATTGCCGGCGTGAGGCCTTGTTTCTTTTAAAGAGACTCTATCAAGTTACGAATTAAGGGACCAAACAAGTAAGAAGGTGAGCGTCGCTGTTAGACCACTGAGGATACTCAACAGCATATGGAACGTGCACAATATTTTATGAGATCGGGTCACTAGACATTCATGGGCTTTTTGCAATTGACGGGTGCCAGCAGGATCTTGTCCTATATATCTACACACACACAACCCCTTATTTTATTAGAAGTTGGAAATACAAAAATTGAAATTTCTTTTTACCACGCCATTCATAATTTTATCCTGAGTCTCATGGTATTTGGTATGTTTGTTAAAGCCCCAGTTCCTGGAGTCACGTGAAGATAGCAGAATCTCAGCTTTCAATTTAAAAAAAACAAAACAGTAGGTTGCTAGCCCTTGTGACTGTGGGGGGAAAAAGCTAAAAACACAAGCCATCAAGTCCTCAAACAAGAAGGCGAATAAAAAGACTTCGACATTTTAAAAAAAAAAAAAAGCTCATGATTTTTGAGCCTCCACCAGCAACGCTATCCAAGGCTAACCACAAATGTCAGCAGAATCCAGGCTGAATACAGAGCACGGTTTCTAAATCAGTGCTGAGCAGGGATTGTCCTTGGCTGGGTTTGCCATTAAATCTCACTAAGATGCACGGGGCTTTACTGTTCTCTTAAGAGACAACCAGTTTAACTCCGTGTCAGTCCATTGCTGCCTATTGAGCTGTGCCAGCTTGCACTATCTGTGGATCAGTTGCACCCATTGCCACAAATGTGTGATGTTGCTGGAGATGAGGGAACAAATGAGGACTGATGGCCGCCTTCTGATTTTGAGGAGCCCCTGACCACCCTGGTCATGACTGATTAGCCAGTATTTTGTAAAGCAGATGCCCCTTTTAACTGGCAGTTGTAACTAACTATGGCTATGTCTACACTAGCAATTTAGGTCAACTTAAGTCGACCTAAATTACTCCCTGTCTACACCAGACTTCCATTAAGTCGACTTAAGCCTTAAGTCGAATCCTTAAGTCAACTTAAGGACGGTGTGGACGTGGAGTAACCCTTAAATTGACTTTATTAAGTCGACTTAAGGGTGGTTATGTTGACTTAACAAAGTGGACTAAGTCGACTTAAAGTCAACTTAACAAAGTTGACCTAACTTTTTCTAGTGTAGACAGCCTATGGCACTATCCATGCATCCCTAATAGCCGTCCAGGAAGAGGAGCGACACTTACACCCCTTTGGATAGTAACCATTATTCTGGTAGGTTCTCCTCCTCCCTGCTCTAGACACATTCCTAGGTTGGAGAGTGTATGGTTGTGGGTTGCCTTTTCCAGAATTCCTATCGAAACATGGGACCAGCAATTCAGCTAATGTAAACTGATGTACCCCCATTGCTATCAATGGAGCAAAGCTGGGTTTAAACTAGTTGTGATTGAGTTGTGTGTTAATATAACAAACCTTTGACTCTGTAAGTGTATTAGGAGCAGGAAAAATCAGGGGATCCACTGTATCATCAGGAGTATAGGGAGCAATTAAGGACATGGTTAAGACACTAAGGCTGTGTCTACACTTGTAAAGTTAAGTCGACTTAACAGGCGGCTACACTTTAAGTGGACTTAAGATGACCTTGTTAAGTCGACTTAACAGTAGACGTAGCCGTCCACACTGGCGTTAAGTTGACTTAATAAGGTCGACTTAGCTCTATTCCCCGTCCACGCTGGCTTTAAGTCGACTTTAGAAATCGACTTAAGGCTTGGGTTGACCTTCAGAGGTGGTGTTATTAGTCGACTTAAGGAAGCTCTTAAGTCGACTTAATAAAAGCCCAGTGTGGCCGTGGCTTTGTATAGGTCGACTTAAGCATCCTTAAGTCGACCTAAGTTGCCAGTGTAGACGCACCCTAAATGATTTCTTTGTATAGACCTTCACTGCTAAGGATGCTGTGGAAGTTCCTGCCTTGACTCAGCTCTTTTCCTGGTGATAACAGTGAGGTACAATGAGAGACTGAGGTGTCAGAAGAAGAATCTGTCATTTAAAATGCAGTAAGTTGCCAGGCTTGGATGGTCCATCCCAAGAGTTCTGCAGCAGCTTGAGTTTGAAGTGACTGATGAGCTAACAAAATATGCCACTCTCCTCTTTAAAAAGTCTCTGTTTCAGGGGACTGGAGGGTAGCAAATGCCGTCCCTATATTTAAAAAGGGCTCCATGGTGATATGGATCTGGATCGCAAAGTCATGCACTTGTACCTGGGAAATTGGGTGAAGCAACAATTCAAAAGCTAGATTCCTAGATGATGATATGATGGTGTCTAACCACCATAGTTTCTGGACAGGAAAATTGTGTTTCTCTCATCTTATAATTCTTTGGACATGTCCATAAAGTAGTAGATAAAGGAGAACCAGTTGACCTAGTTTTTTCAGACTTTCAAAAGTTCTTCAACAAAGTCCTATACAAGAGGCTACTAAAGAAAACTTCTAGCAGTCAGAGGTCATGGGGTTGCATCTTTGACCATCGTGGCTAATATCCACCAATAGGCCTATCCTCTATGAACGTCTCTCATTCTCTTTTGAACCCATTTATACTTTTGGCCATCGCATTGACCCCTGGCAACAAGTTCAGGTTGACTGTGAGTTGGGTAAAGAAGTGCTTCCTTTTGTTTGTTTTCAGCTTTGTCTGTTTGTTTCATGGGGTGACCCCTGGTTCTTTTGTTATGTGAAGGGGTAAAAAATACTTTCATATTCATCTTCTCCACACTTCCTGATTTTATAGACCTCTATCATATCCCCTCTTAATCATCTCTTTTCTAAACTGAACAGTCCCAGTCTTTTAAATCTCTCCTTATATGAAAGCTGTTCCTTATCCCAATCACTTTTGTTGTCCTTTTCCAATTCTACTATATCTTTTTGAGATGTAGTAACCGGAATGGCATGCAGTATTCAAGGTGTGGGCGTACCATGTATTTATATAGTAACATTATGATATTTTCAGTCTTCTTATCTATCATTTTCTTATGGCACCTAACATTCTGTAGCTTGTTTGACTGCTGCTGCACACGGAGCAATTGTTTTCAGAGAAGTATCCAGGATGGCTCTGAGATCTCTTCCTTGAATGATAACGGCTAATTTAAACCCCATAATTTGGTATGTGTAGTTGTGATTATGTTTTTCAATGTGCATTACTTTGCTCTTATCAACATTTAATTTCATCTGCCATTTTGTTGTCCAGGCACCCAGTTTAGTAAGATTCCTTTGTAACTCTTTGCAGTCAGCTTTGAAATTAAAGATGGCAAATTCGAAGGCAATAAAAGGAAATGCTTTTTCACACAACACATTAAACTGTGGAACTCCCTGCCTCAAGAGGTTTCTGAGACCCAGGATTTAACAAGATTTTAAGAGTGTTTGGACGTAATTAATGATAATGAATTTTGTGGGTGGCTATTAAACTTTCTTTCAGAATTTAAACCAGTTTACCTGACTGTTAGAGACCAGGATGAGACCTAACACAGGGCAGGTTATCCCATGCCTGCTCCTGCTGGGTTCTCAGACTATCTTCTGAAGCATTATCTGGTGATGGCCACAGTCAGTCACAGGATACTGGACTAGATGAGCTTTGGATCTGATCCTGTTTGATAATCTTTTTCGGTTCCCCTGTCCATGAAGGTTTGGGTCAGATTTTGATCCTACATGAGGATGATATGGCTCAGAAAGGAAATACCAGCTTTATTTTTTGCAAATTTGCTGCAGGTTTTTATTGCATTGCAAGTGGCAGAGCCATGTGTCAGGTCATGGCTAGGGAATGGAAATGTAATAAAAAGCCAGTGGTTGTATTTCTCTTGACAGAGGCCCCTTTTCAGCCAAAATGTCCACATTTTTCATCCTGCTGCCTCTGATTATGTAAGAGAAAGTTTAAGTAACATCTGCATGAGTTTGAACAAGTTGGTCTTTCAAGAGGAAGGGTTTGCATGCTCAGGAATTAAAATAAATAATTAAAATAAGACAGATATTTTCAGTTATCTTTTGTTGACATGACGGATGGTTCTGTGGGTAAGGGACTGGTGGGAGACTCAAGCTGGGTTCAATTTTCTACTCTACTGCAGGCTTCCTAGGTGATGTGGGGGCAAGTAATTTAGGCTGGGATTTTCCAAAAAGTGAGAGAGTTTCAACAGGAGTGGGCACATTCCTACCTTAGTCTCTGAAAATCCCAGCATTCATCTCTCTGTGCCTCCATTCCCCACCTGCACCATCGTTCTGAGTTGTCTGTTTTGATTGTAAGCTCCTTAGGGCATGGACTTCCTCTTGCTTTATGTTTGTACAGCCCCCATCACCATGGAGCCTCTGGGCGCTCCTGTAATACAAATAACAATGATCAAATCAGTGAATTGCCATTTACTCAGGTTAACTTGCCCTGGCTTTTCCCTGATTTGTCTGACATTTTTAATAACTGTTGGGACGCTAACATGATGTATCCAGCCTTCAAAGCAAGTCATTTATTTAGAGGGCAGGATGAGCCGTAAGGGAATGTTGCTGGCTTTGAAATAGGGCTGAGTGACGTTATGACCCTGTAGCTCTATTCTAGCTAAGCAGGCTACGGTAACGGGCTGTCAGCTCTCCCGGATCAGGGCACGAGCTGGTGGCTAAGTGGACTCAGGTGGTGATTCTGTCCCCCGCAGCAAATGCAGCATTAGCCAATACGAGTTTTGTAAGAGAAGAGTCATTGATTCTGTGATGTTTCAAAAGAAGGCATAGACAATTACAGGTGGAAGGGACCTCAGGAGGTATCTAGTCCAACTCCTTGCTCAAAGCAGGACCAATCCCCACTAGACCATCCCAGCCAGGGTTTTGCCAAGCTAAGCCTTAAAAACCTCTTACGGGGGGGAGATTCCACCACCTCTTAGGAAGCCCATTCCAGTGCTTCACCGCCCATCTAGTGGAAAAGTTTTTCCTAATATCCAACCTAAACCTTCCTCCCTGCAACTTCAGACCACTGCTCCTAGTTCTGTGATCTGCCACCCCTGAGAACAACCCAGCTCCATCCTCCCTGGAACCCCCTTTCAGGAAATTAAAGGCTGCTATCAAGTTCCAGCCCGAAGACCATTCCTCTAGGGCCAAACGTCTTGTTACGTTTTAATGAAATGTAGTCATGGCCTCTATCAGGCTCCTCTTAGGTGGAATTGTCAGATTCCCAGAATCCTTCTTTCCCCAGAAACTGGGAGTTCTCTCCTGAGCTCATGCTTTGCTTCTTTCTGCAGCCCCTTCAGTGCCTCTTGTCCTCCAGGGCTCTGTCGGCCACTTCCACCACAGTGTAATCTACTTTGTGCATATGACTGAGGGAGGGATGTTGTCCTCTAGGGCCTGACCTGTAGAGGGATAGGAAATCTAGTGCTAGATAAAAGCCCTCCTGGGAGCCGACGGAGCAGGTTTCTCATGCTGTCTCCTCTAGTGTCTGTGATTGATACAGCAATGTCTGTTGTCTGCAGCACATCTGGACATACAGTTGCTGATCTCTTGGGGGTGACCTCCAATCTCCCGGGCAGGGGAGTTCCAGGGAAATTAGTGGGCTGTGTGGCTCTCCATATTGCCACAATGCTAGGTGAAGTAGCAGCTTCTTCTCTGACCCCTCAGAGTGCTTTTATTTCAAGCAGATGGGTAGAGATCTCCATTTCCAGGGGTTAAAGTCAGGGGGAACGCACTGGAACACAGTTCCGGGGCCCACAAATTTGAGGGGCCAGAGTTCCAGGGCCCCTAAAAATATTCCACCCTGCCCTGGCTGCTGGCAGGCCCTACGCCCCACCGTTGTTAATCACATTACTTATTGTGTTATGCAGAGTTTGCTAGTTTGTGACAGTAATTGCTATAGACATAAACGCCATATAAAATTATAAATATTTTTATGGAGCGATAACCGATGCATGTGGTACTGAGAAGTGGTTGCAAATGCCTTCCTGGGCTGGGGCCCGCACACGCATGAAGGGGGCCCAGACAATACGGGATGGGGGCCCGGAGATTAGGAGGGTTCTGGGGCCCATCAAATTATATTTTAACCACTAGACCCCCCCCAAATCCCTCCCCCATCCCCTTCATTGCTTGCGTCATTCTTTTCCCTATCAAGGTTTATTCCTTTCCAAAGCCCTATCAGCCCCCTCTTCACTACTCCTTGCCTGCAACCTTGTTCCCCTCCTGCACCGCTCCCTCTGCACTGGACACTGGAAGGAGGTGAGCGTGCTAGGGGGATGAGGAAGGCACAGCTGGAGACCAGAGACCGGAGACGTGGTGGCAAAGCTTATCTCTGGCTGATGTACCCAGCAAAGTAAGACGTTTGGCCTTGTCCCAATCCTCCGGGTTCAGCTGGTGAGCAAGGGGTGCGGGTGGTTATCCTTTGATGTCTGCCTCATTGTCTCCTCAGATCCTCTAGAGTGGGGCAGAGCAGCCTTTCTCTCCTTTAACATCAAAGGGCTGGTTGCCTTGAGTGAGATCCGGTTGCTGGAAGAGGGAGGTGATGTGATCTGTGAGGGGAGACAAGTTTCAGCCGATTCCCTTTCATCCTGCAGTGCTTTGACGTGTCAAATACCTCTGGAGGCTCTGGCAAGTTCAAGCATATTGGCTACTGAGCTTCGCAGTCATTGCCTTCTGGCCTGGGCTAGAACTCGTGAGGCTGTTCAGGAAAGCAGAGAGGGGGCTGATGCAGTGCTGGCATGCAGGTATTTTCTGTCTGGCCTGATGCGAGCTCTCATTACTGGCCCTCGCACCATCCCAGAGATTGAGACAGGCCAGACCAGAACATTCCTTGACTTTGGGGTGCTCAGATCTGGATCCACATCTGGACTTGGCCTCTAAAATGGTTAGATCAAAGCCCGGTGTCTGGACAGCCTTGTACTTTGGGGAGGTCCAGCTCCATGTTCTTACTACAGGACTCTGATCCATCTGACTCTGCCTGCCAGCAGCTTCCTCCGTAACCAGGGACTGCAGCTCGGGCTTGCGGTAAGGATTCCGCCATGAGTCCTGCTGCAGAGGGATGGCCTTCGCGGCCGTCCACGAGGGGCTTCATGGCGGCTCCATTCAAGCCAGAGCACTGAGCCTCATTCCCCATGCTCAAAGATACTCGTGAGACAGCGGCTAGAACCAGGTACGGGCATTGAACGGTGAAACCAGAGTCGCCCAGTCGGTAATGCCGTGGGGTCCCGTTGGGAAAGATCAGGCCTTGGTTGAATTAACAGAGCAGAGTGGAGGAAGCCATGCACCGAGTTTGTCTCTAGCCAGCGAGGCACTCCCTTAATTGCACTGAATTTACCCCAGTTTATCAAAATTAAGGTTTCTGGATGTGGATTGTATGGAGACCCAGAGTCTTCCAGCTGGTAGAATCCAGTCCAGTCCTGCTGTCTCTTCATGTTCCCATGAGAAGAAACTGGTGACCTCAGTCCAGCTCTTAGAAACAATAAAAGCCACCATCGCAGTTGAGACTGATCAGCCCCTTGTTGACGGTCAGCTGCTCTCTCATCCCTAGCAGACCCTTCAGAACACTGCGTTTGGCAGGAAGCTCAACCTAAGATGTCCCGGTTTCTGTGGCAGGATGGGAATGCAAGGAATACATTCAGGCTGTTTTTCAAGTGGCCGGGGGGTTACTGGATTAAATAGGGAAGTGAATAGGGTAGCCTTCAGTCATTTATATTGAGCTTAAAATCCCTTTATTTTATTCTGCTCCTACATTTTCACTTTGCCATGTGCTGGAAAATACTGATCACAAAAAACTGCAACCCGGAAGCTGTCAAGGGGGAGCTCAGGATTGGCTGGCTGGGGAGTAAAGGAGACTTGTGCTAACTACATGTTTCTGCTGAAAGTACTAGTGGGGAAACAATTAATAGGTCTGACATATAAACTGGCTTCAGGAGCCACAGCCCAATTTGATCCACGGAGCAGGTCACGTCTCTCTTTGAACAACAGCTGCAGGCTGTCTTCAAACTCAGGCAGACGTATTGGTTCATGCTCACTTCGAATTGGAAAGGGAGGCCAGACACACATTTTTTTTTTTTTTTTTAAATGAACGGTGAGATTCTGGAGTTGTGGGGTGGATTGTGCAGTTATTCTGTAGTCAGATTAGACAGCTCTCTGTAAGTAGGGCAAGATCCTGGGGTGGAAGGGTAAGAGAGGAAGTGAGCGCTGTCATGACACCTGTTTCCAGAGCTGTCAATTTACCTAAAGATGCGATGGCTGCCAACTTTGCCATGTTTGTGCGTATTCCGGAAGATATAGCTGGATGGCAAATGTCGGGATAGCAGGTGCCTAGATGGGAATATTTATGTCATTCAAAGGGGCAAGTAATGAGAAAGGGATCCCTGGGTCCCAGTTAAAGCATGGAGACCAAGGGAAATGTGGAAGCATGATTAGTTTTTATTTTTTTTAAAGCATGTTCTGTTGAGCTAATAATAATCAAAGAAGAAGATCAAGGGGGGGAATCTGCAAGAGAGATTTACCCTCAGTTCAATTAAACCCTCAAAATCCTTAGGAAAGCAGCATTAAAGGTCCAACTTGGAACCAGAGAGCCAAAGTAAATTGAGAGTGAAGAACATTCCCTCTGTAAGCCGCCCCCCCTCCTCTCCACTCCTCCTGGGGTTCGGAGGACTCTCTGCCAGCCAGACTCCTACTGAGCCAGCCATGACAGTAGGGATGAAGCAGCTGCCCTCGTAATGCTCTTTGCATAAAATTTCCTGTTGAGTAGATTTTTAAAACTCTTCCCCCAAGAAGAGGAACATGCTTTTGAGCATGAATGGGATGGATTCTGTCCGGCAGCTGGCTGGTAGAATGGGGTGCTCCCAGCAGAAGCACTTAGGGTGCGTCTACACTGCAGTAAAAATCCCGTCACTCCGAGACTCAGAGCCTGGGTCAGCTGACACGAGCTGGGGGCTCAGGCTGTGCGGCTGAAAATAGCAACGTAGGCAGGCATGTGGGGTGAGGCTGAAGCCTAGGCTCTGAGATCTGGTCCTCTAAGCCCAGGCTCTAGCCCAAATCCAATAGTCTAGGCTGCAATTTTAGAGTCCGCTGACCTGGGCAGACTCCAGTCCTGCTGTGGGTCTTTTATTGCAGTGCAGACCCACCCTGCAGCCGCGTTCAGCCAAAGGCGCTGTATAAACACAACGTGATCTCATTGGGACAGTGGGAGGCCTGCTTGGTTGGGTGCTTCGGGATCATACCCCGTAAATAACTTCCTTTGATTGCCTGTCTGCTTTGGTCGGTGGTGTTAATAATTAATCGTGCTGGGCCAGGATCTGGCGCGGAGGGGGCCAGTTGACAAGCTGTTCTGGGTCTGGTGCCTTTCCCTCTGTGTGATTAGTTCATGATCTTTGTCAATGGGAACATAGTGGGAGATTCTGAAAGGCCCAAATGGGAGCGGCGCCCGGCTCCCACTGCTCTTTCGGTCTTCACAAGCCCCCCCAACCTGTCCTCTTGAACCAAGCTTGGGTGTACTGCCGACCGTCAGCAGGGGCCCATCCTCAACCACTCTGGAAACTGGGGACTCCAGTAACTTGATGGGAGCTGGTGGTTGTCTTCTCCTGTGGATCCTGGACAAACTTAATCCTGCCTCAATCTTGAGAGGTCCCTTCCAGCCCCACCTTCCTATGGGTGTGTGCAGTGAGCAAACAACCCCACAGTGTGCCACCAGCAGGAGTTGGTGGCAATAGGGGATCCTTAGACTTTTTCTCCCCCTTCTCTTGTGCCCCTGCAAAGCGGCAGAGTCAATCTGGCCAAGAGTCCTAAAATCTTACCATTTCGTGCACCGAGATCAGCAGGGTTTTCAAGGGGTAGGGATTAAAAAGAATTATTTTTTCCCCCACTAAACCCTTATTTAAAAAAGAAAACTAAAAATCTGAAATCGGGAGAAATGAGGTTTTGTTTCTGAAAGGCTTTCCCATGTCCAAACTGGTAGACAATTAAACAAATCGAAAGGGAAATTTGAAAATAAAATAAAAAAGAAGCCATTCTCAGGCTTAGAACCTGAATGCAAAATTGCAGCCAAAGACAATAGAGGCAGATAAGTTATAAGCCTTTAAGTCATCAACAGTCTACACTAGCACTCCCATTGTTGCTAACGTACTGGCTCAAGAGGTACGTCTACACTGGAGGCTCTATTAAGTTGACTTAGTAAGGTTGACTTAAGCCTTAGGTCGACCGTAAGAGGTGGTGTTATTAAGTCGACTTAATAAGCGCCCAGTGTGGACGCAGCTGTCTGCATGTTGACTTAACCATCCTTAAGTCGACCTAAGGCTCCAGTGTGGACGTACCTCAGGGTTCCAACCTCATTGAGGATCCAGAGTTGTGGGGATTGCCACACAAGAGCCCAGGGAGTTGTACCAGGGCTTGATCAATGGACGGATCGTTCCGTCCTGTGTTGAGTGTAGATGCAGCTGAAGGAAGATCCAGTGGCTACACGAAGCGGCTCTGAAACACAGAACGCAGGGCAACCGGCTCCAGCTTGCAAAGGTAACATGTTCCGTCACAGGCTCCCTCACCAGCAGCACTCCGGCTTTCTGCTGCTACGCCTGCTTTGGAGTCTTTCATTCACTTCCGAGCCTGTTGGAGAGGCCTTCTTATTTCTAAATTCAGAATGTGATTTGGACAGGGAGTGTTTATTTTCAGGGTGCCTCCTTCAGGGCAGCTAATTTGGAGTTCAAGCCTGCTTAATATGTCCTGTTTTGTACTCTGCATTGTTCCTGTGTATGCATAGGCTTGAATTCAGGACCACAATGCCATGTGTCCTACCGTTTGGAATTCAGGGCCCCGGCGCCACGTGTCCCACGTGTTTGAATTCAGGGCCCCGGCGCCACGTGTCCCACGTGTTTGAATTCAGGGCCCCGGCGCCATGAAGCCCTCTGAGAGGAGCTTGGCTCCTGTCCAGTCATTAGAAATGGAAATGAATCATCTCCCAGAAAGAGCTGGGTCAACGTGCCGGGCTTTTCTGCCCCTCCCTCCCCACATCAGGGGACTCACTCCAGCGTTTGACCAGCCCCGTGTGGGCTCCTCTAGCCCGTCTGTTCAAATGGCCACTCCCGGAGCCGTCCCACTCAGGAGGTCTGGAGTCTCCACTTGTCTTCTCCAGTGACTGACTGGCTCGGCCGTAGCCACAGTCCAGCAGCTGTTGTCTCTTGCGTCACCCTGCCTAGCAATGGGCCCTGCTCCAGGCCACTCCGCCTTGCTTCATGTGCAGGTTGTCCAAGGGTGAGGAGGAAGGCAAGAACCAGGCCAGGGGTGGGAAGTGTGGGTGTGCGGTGATTTTATTCCACTGAGGATTTCTGCTCGTCGCCCGTCTGCTCGCACCGTGACAGAGAAAGGTGGGAAGTGACCTGGGATGATGGAGGAACCTTGAAACTCACCAAAGCCTGGTGACCCTCAACCTGTTTAGAGGGGCTTCTCAGAGGGGTAGTGTTCGTAGGGTCTGCAACACCGAACACAGTGGAGTCCTGAGCCCTGACGGGTTACCACCCTACACATTAATCATCATCATCAAGCTGCTCTGAGCTCTTGCACCCTCCCCTCCCTGTAACTAAGCTCCCGAAGGAGCAGAGTGGCAGGGTGAGGCTTGGATTGGGATCCAAATTCCCTCCAGGTTAGGAGTGCTCTGTCTGCATTCCAGTTTAGGTCGGTCTAGAGAGGCTCGGCATTCGGATGAGGATCCCAGCTCCCTCAAATCTCAGTGGGGGTTGCAGCTACTGCTCTGGGTTTGACCCCGTCTCTCATGGAAACTCGTTGCTTTTCAGGGGTGATTTTGTTTTTTAAAAGTAGGGTTTCTTTTAAGGTCAAGGGCAGCTATGGTCTCAGTCAGAATGTCTGCACCAGTCGGTCCCCCCGAGTGGGAGTGGGGTTAAGGGCTGTCTCGGGTGAGCTATGTAGGGGAAGGGAGTTAATTTCTGAGGGAGTTAATCCAACTGAGTTCCAATGGAGTTAATCTCTGCTGCTCTCCTGGATCCCTGGATCTCTGTATCTGTTTCCCCCCATGGCTCCCCATCTGCTATTTCTCACCCTGTTATTCTTTACATTGGCGTCTTCTCCCTGTCTCTTTCTCTGCTCTCTTATTCCCACTCTTACTGGAGCAGAAGGCGAATGCACCAGCGCTGGAGTTGGTGACAGAGTCATGCAAGGCAGAATGAGAACCCCCGCCCCCGAATGGAGGTAGGGACTGCAGGGCCACCGGGGTGATCTTAGCTCCAGGAAGCAAGTGACTTTTGGAGGGGTTAGGCGGCACCTCTCCAAACCTGGATACTTTGCTTAACTCTGCACGTCCACAGCAGAGCAAGGGGGACAGGACGGACCCTGCTGTCCTGTCCCGAAGCCGTTGGAGATGGTCTTTGGCCATGCAGCTCGAGGAGAGGTTGCCAATGAGATGCCAGCTTCTCGTGGGAGGGGTCTGCTGGCAGAAGTTCTGGGCAGGAGACGGCCCCTTGCTGAATGCACCGGAGACTGGTGCAGGCACGGTCCCTGGCCACCACACTGGGGAGGGAAGGGAGCATATTTGCTCTCTCTCCCCCAAGGATCCAAAGGTTGGCAGTTCCCCGACAGTCAGGCTGCCTCAAGCAGGACCCTGCTGTCCTCTGTGGATTTCAAGCAGGGCTGGCTGGTGCCTTTGAGACTGTGTGAACGCAGCTTGCCTGCAGCGTTGATTGCTATGAGCCTGCCGGTCCTCAGCTCTAACACTGCAGAAGACTGGCATGGCTCCCTGCCAAGGCTCCCAGCCAGCTCGACTCACCTCTCGCTGTAGGGAGAGCGGCTGTGAGATCACCAGGAAGGTTGCCTCCATGAGCCTGGCTGCACCCTGACTGACCTAGGACATAGAAAGGTGGGGTGGGAGAATTAGATCCCTGGCCCTGCCCCCTCAGCACCCAGGGCAGGGTGAGCGAAATATGCATGGAGTAATCTCTAGTGCTGCCAAGGCGGGGTGGAGGTGCTGAGATCCGGTGGGGATGGGGGCAACCATCTAGCTAGGGCGGCTCCCGTTTGCAGAGCGCTTTGAGCTCCTCTGACGAAAGGTGCTGGACATCGGCCAAGGCGATCGGCTGAGTGATCTCTTGCAAAAGAAAGAATGAAAGAGAGAGACGGGCTGGGAAGGACCGGAGGGAAGAAGAAGAAGAGAGGGAGGCAGGGAATTGGACCCATTCTCCTGCCGCCTTGCATCTCGAGATTCATGCATGACTCAGTTTCCAGCGCTGTTGCAAACCTGGCAGGATCCCTCCTTCTCTTTCCCATTCCCCCTTCTTTATTTAACTTTTAATACGCCGCACCTCCCATTGGAGGGGCCCTGGAGATGGAAGGGACAAGACAGGAGCGGGACTGCCGCCTGTAGCCAGCAGCCCACCTTAGACTGGTCCCATCACCTGCAGCAGAGACAGGGAAGGATGGCAGTTCTCAAGCCATTTAGCAAGAAGAAGCAAAGTTTAGCCCAGCTCCATATAGGGGGGAAAAATCCATGGCTCATGAAAGGAAATCCAGCACTGCCCCCATGTGCCAGTGCAGGGGTACTACAGGAGCCCACAGGGCACTTAGTGCTTCCGTTGCAGGGTGAAGGGGGTTCTGCTAGAAGGGGCCATGTGAGAGGGTCTTTCTGTGGGCCCAGCTGCACAGGCTACTGGGGCTGCTGCGTAGGGCATTAGCCTGTCAGCTCTTGGGAGCCCTGCGTTCAAATTCTGCCTCGGGTCGTGTTCATCGATGGGCTCGTCCCAGGTCCCATTTTCCCATTTTGCTAAAGCACCAAAGAGTTCCCTGGATGCTGCTGGGTGCCCAGGGCTGGGAGCAGCAGGGGACGCAGCACTTTGTGCCTCTGCCGTGCTCAGCGTCCTCGGTGATGGGACCTCTGCCGCTGGGGTTGGCCTGCAGAGGAGTGGCGTGTGTGGGAGCCCAGGACAGGCAGGGCACAGAGCTGCTGCGGGGCAGGCTGGGCGAATCTAGCTGGTGTGGCAGCATTCATCCTTCTCAGTCAGTTCTTCCTGTTGCCCAACCCCAGCTGACCGTGCTTAGCCAGGAAGGGGCCACTGGCTCCATGTGCCGCAGGTGGAAACAGCGGCAGCTGCACCCACTTCAGAGGGGATTCCCCTTTCCAGGTGCAGGGGGAAGCTGGCTCCTTGTAGGCACTTACTGCATGGCTGGGGAGAGGCCTAGACCTGGGCATTTCCTGCTCCAGCACTCTCTCCCCACTGCCTCCACCCCACACACGTGTGCAGGCATCGCTGGAGGGATCCGGCCCAGCCTCTTTAACTCCCCATGCCCAGGTCCCCCTGTGGAGAAGGTCTGGCCGTGCCCCTGAATTCAGGACGGAGCAGGTGTGCTCGAGAACCTCCAATCCACGCCAGTCCCCTCATCAGCACGCCAAGGCAATGGCCGCATCCCCAGCTCCTCTCCTCCCTGGTACAGCCGTGTGTGCCAGGCCCCACGTGCGGGGTGCAGGGCTCACAGCCCCCCCGTGACATCAAGCATCCCCGCCACGCTCCTTGAATACCAACAGCAACAGCCACATGTGGCTCTGTCTCCTATTAGCTGTGGCCCAGGGGCAGCTGCTCCTTGATGCTAGGTGTGGCAGATACGTGGGGCTGGCGGGGGCAGGTTCCACCTACCAGCCCCTCGTAACGGCCAGCGGCAGCAGGCTGGGGCCAGGCTCCTGCATGTGAGACCCAGTGATTAGCCCCTCCTTCCTGACAGGCTGGGCAACTCTCTGCCAGACCCATGGGTGTGTCGAGATGTAGTTGGCCCCCGGCTGCCTGGACGCACTGGTGAGCCCAGGAGTGAGGGCACAAGCCCCGGACAGTCAGTCCAGGAACACGATGGCCCCGTAGCGTTCAGACGAGACAGAAAACGGTAATGAAACAGCGGTTGATTGGACTGTTTGCAAGGTTCAGCCTTTGTAAAAGGTGGCCGACGCACACAGGCCCCTCAGATGCACGTGAATATGCAATCGGTGAATACAAAATCCGTCTCTCCATCCAGACGTACATGTGCATGCACTCACTCTCCGTCCAGATGCAAACATGGACAGACGGACACACGCTCCTTCCCACCCCTAAGCAGCCAGAGGCAAAGATTGGTAGTGGAATCTCTCTGTGCTGCGGTTCTCCCTTTGCGGGGTGCGATCCGTCAGTCGCTAGGCGTCTCCCAGCGGCCGTGCCATCCAGGGCCGCTCTGAAGTGTGAGCAACTGTTCTGTCCAATGGGCTTTTGTCTCCAGGGATGAGTGTCGCGACGTTTCCGCTGCTAGGAAGGGGCTTGTTAGTGGATGGCTGCAGGGGCCTGTCCTGTGCCCAGCAGGGCTCTGAAGAACTTCCCTTGGCTCTGCCCTTCGTGCACCCAATGCCCCTGGCCCACACAGCCGGCTGCTGCTCACATTGCCTGCTGACCGGACAGCCGCTCTAGCAGTGAGATTGGAGGCTCTGGCATGGTTGCGCTTGAGCGGCTGTGTGGAGTCACTGTTCTGGAGCCCAGAGGGGATCGATTCACGCCTGTGTCCGCAGAGAAGGGAAGCTGAAAGGTGCCTGGGCGCGCGCCCCTTGGGGCTCAGCCAGTGACCCAGCTCCTCACAGCAAGCCATGCCTGCCTCTGACAGGTGCAGGGCTGTGCTCCGCACTGGGCCGCGGCAATACTCTTGCTCCTACCAAAGTTGGGGGTGTCTTGTCACTGAGTTCAGTGACTTTAGCTCATCCTCTGCCCCACCCACAGGGGGCTGGGAAAGGGCTGTAGCTAGGGCGGCCGTTGTTCACACTCCCATTAGTGTAAACTGGGAATAATGCCACCCTTAAACCAAGGTGAGCTCAGAACCAGGCAGGGCTGGAAAAGGCCCATTAGCGGCTGTCCCTGGTCCCCACTCCATCAGCAGCCCAGATCCACAGCCAGAAAGATTTTCAGGCTCCCATGTCCTCTGTTTCATCCTCTTGTTCTGATGCCCACCTCACGGCATCCTAAGCAGTTCTCCTCCGCCGGCCCCGCATGTAGGTTTTCATCCTTCAGATGTTTCCAGGCACTTACCAGGCTTCAGGGCGGCAGACCTTTAGCCAGGTTCTGCATGTTTAATTCTTTTGATCTTCTCTTTGCCAGTCTGTGTTGCTGTTCTCCAAAGTCTCTTCCAATTCAGCTGGCGCTGAGGTACCCAGAGTGGAGCACAGCGTGCCAGGGGCAATCTGCCTACAGCTCAGTACAAAGAGGCTAACCCCTTGGTATGCCACTGCAAGATATCTTGGTGTAAGCAGCCCAGACGGACAGCAGCTTTGATTGCGCTGTTGCATCGCGTTGCAAGTAACTATTAATTATTTTTATTGCAGTAGCACCTAAGAGTCTCATGTGCTAGGCGCTGTGCAAACACAAACCAGAAAGACAACCCCTGTCCAAATGAGTTTACAATTAGGCTTGGAAAGTTAAGATTTGTAGCAGTAAATGTTGGTAAACGTCAATTTCACTGTACACACAAACCGATGAAAAAATATATCCATCCATGATAAGTGAAATTTACAGATTGGTGAAGTAAGAAAAATGCTGCTTGTGACCCTATTAGCACTTGATTTAAGGATATTTACTTTGTCTATTTTGACACGATGTTGACAATTTGTGTTTTAATGGTTATATATAGCGTTAACTTTCTACAGCTCAATGTCTACGCTCATTAAATAATTATTGTCTGACGCTCCCTTTGTCTTTCCCCCACCATTTCCTGCTACTGTGAAATCGAAAACGGTGATAACGTTGGGAAAAAATGCTTAATACCCATCACTTTATGCATCTGTGAAACACTGAAATTGCTTAAAATGTTGATCTCTGTCAAAATTATTTAAAAAAATAAAAAATTGAGTTCTTCCAAGCCTACTTTAAATCTTACAATTTTGCAAGAGCCGGTAGATGGAGGGAGACCGACAGATGGGGAGCACAGGGAAATGGTGTTGTTTGACAGGATGGACGGTGATCTCAGCCTGCCACCTGCCTTTCTGTTGTCAAGTTTTTTGTAGGCATGGTGGCAAAGGAGAGTTGTAAGGAGGGATTTGCAGGGCAGAGAGGTGGCTTTGCGAATGTTTAGAGGGAGCTCCTGGAAGCAGCTTGGGAGAAGCTATGCAGGTGCTTGTTTGACAAGGTAAGAAATGGGCGATGGAGGCTGGTCAGTGGCCAATCAGAGTCAACATCTTGAGAGCGTGTGAAGTTCATACCGAGTTCATTGTCCTGTACAACCCTGAGTTACCGCTTTGCAGGGGTCTCCTTGCTATTAAATATCCGTGATCGTAGTTTCTTTCTTCCAGACTAGCTCTGTCGACACGTCAGTCCTCTCTAGCGCCTTTCATCTCTGTCCTTGCTGCTTTTCTCATCATTCCTAAATTGAGATCCTTTCCTGGCTCAGTGACTCTGCTATTGACCCCAGCTCTCCAATGCAGATGTAAATAAGACCTACCCAGTACTGAACCCCACTGGCAATCTCACCCCAGCACATTGCATTGCCATTTACCACCAGCCCTGCCCTAGTGGCTAGAGCACTGGGCTATATTCCCAGATCTGCCACTGGCCTGCTGGATGACCATGGGCAAGTCACGTTACGCCTGTGTGCCTCAGTTTTCCCATCTGTAAAGTGGGGATAAGGATACTAACCACTTTTGAAAGATGCTTAAAGTTCTCCTGATGGAAAGCACTAAATCAGAACGAGGTATTACAGTAGAACAGACAAGGAGTCCTGTGGCACTTTTAAAGACTAACAGATTTATTTATTGCATGAGCCGTCATGGGAGAAAATCCCACTTCATCAGATGCTTTGAAGGTTTTACAGTAGTTATTAGAGTTTTTCAGGCAGTTTTCAGTCCCTATGACAGTATTTCAAGGTAATTTGAACTAATTTTTTTACACATAAGGTTTAGTGAGACACTATGTCAAATGCTTTGCTAAAATCCAAATTTATTATATCCACTACTTTCTCTTCAGTTGCTAATTTTGTAATTCAGCTACTAAAAATCCCATATTGAGTCAGACCACGCTCCATCTTGCCCAGTATCCTCCTGTCTCCAACAATGGCCCATACTGGAGCTTCAGGGGGAGTCTACAGAACAGGGTAGTTATAGAGTGATCCATCCCTGTCTTCCACTCCCAGTTTCTGGAATTCAGAGGTTGTTGGGTCACCTCAAGCATGGGGCTGCGTCTCATACTGTGATACCTCATTGTGCTCAGAGCCCTCAGATTACACCGATGTGTCTGATATAACCCTGCAATCCAAAGGAGATCAGAATCCACAACCCTGCTGGCTTTCCCCCATGCATGACCGCACATACCGTTGGGATTCCAAACAGCCAGTTTCAGGAGCACTTTCCTACATTTCCACAGTCACATCTGGAGGAAGAACATCTCTCCCAAACCCCCTTCCAAAAAGAAGCTGCTGATCTGGCCCAACAACAGGGACTCGGAGAGGGGCTCTGACATCTCTACAGGCAGGGACATCAGGGCAGGTTTGGTTTTGATCCATTTACTCATTCAAGGTGGCAGATTCCACTTTGGAATCGCAGGAGGGAGTGAATGCATTGGAGCCAGCCAGCCAAGCACTCATCAGCTTGTCCAGCTGGGATCCAGAAAGAGCTTTCCTGGCATTAGATAAACTGGAGAGGGAGAAACGGGTGACATTGACCAGGAGGACAGTCTGCTACCCTCCCCTACACAGTGATGACCAAACCAGACTCATCCTCCGCAAGCTCCAGGCATAGATCAGTCAGGCAGTGTCTCTGTGGCCCTGATTTTTTTGTGCCCCGTGCCTATTTGGAGAGCTCCGTCAGTCCAGCCCACCCCTAATGCTGCCGTGGTTTACTCAGTGGCCCTACTTCTTTGCTGATACACATGGCTTCAGCAGAGTCACACCTGGCATCCATATGGCCGCCCTCGGTGTGTTGTTGCCCAGGCTGAAAATGTTTTCCACTCCCCTGTCTCTCCCCCAGAAAGGGTGCAAACAAACGAAAAATTCCATCAAGCAAAAAAAAGAAAGAAAGAAAAGAGAAGGGGGATGTGGTGACCCAGGTACCCACACTGATTACCTACGCCTAAGGCCAGCCCCAGGTGAGGGCAATCTGTCAATGTGGATTTTGGATCACGGCTAATTCCACCTTAAGGGGCTCAGATTGAGCTCGCCGTCTCCAGATGCACCAACCCCCAGCCGGTTCCCTGAAAGAGGCTGTAGCAATGCTAGCCACTTTTGTGTTCTCAGGGGTGTTGTGGGGAGTCGGGCATAATGCACTTCTTTGGCACCGTCCCTCACTGTTAGTCTCCTCTCTGTAGTCAGTTCCCCTTGGCAAAGGAGAGTCCGTATAACCCACGCGTGGGGCCCAAGCGCTCAGTTGTCAGGTGGGTGCCATCCCATTGGCTTTTCCCTCCCCATGCAGTCCCATCGCCCAGCAGCCTGGCAGTCTCTGCTGTCGTTCCCCGGAAAAGTGGGACTCTCTCGGCTCTTTTCCCCAGTTGCCTGGGCATGCAGGAGACAATAAAATAGACGAGTCAGCGCTAGGTAAGAGGGTGGATAGACACGACAGGAATTCACAAGGTCAAGAAATACCAGCCTCTAAACGTGGTTCTGCACTACAGTTCAGCTGTGTGTATGTGCCAAAGCACCAGTTGTTTTGTGTCTCTGTGTGTTGGGTTATGTATGGCTCAGTATCAGATTTCGGGGGGGGGGGGGGGGGCGGTTGCACCCATGGGACTGTCAGAGTGCGAGTGTCAGGGACTTTTTTTTAAAGAGCAGATTAGACAGACCCCTTTCAGGGATGGTCTGCATTAGAATCTAGCTAATACTCAATCCTGCCATAGGTGCGGAGGACCAGCCTAGCTGACCTCTTGAGGTCTCTTGCAGTCGTAAGAGTTTAGGGGTCTGTCTACACCTAAAAACCCTAAGTCGACTGTGTTCACACAGGCAGTCCTTAGGCCAACCCCTGAACCGCAGCTCCGGGGAAGGGAACCCTGGAGAAGCGGCTGCTGGGGTTCCCTGGACAGGGGACCCTCCGGGGTTCCCTTGTCTGGGGAGTGCCACGGAAGAGAGCTGCCATGCTCCCCAGACAGGGGAGCCCCAGAGGTTCCCTGTCCGGGGAGCACCAGCTGCTCTCTTCCCCAAGGCACCCCTGTCTGCAGCACCCCGGCGACTCCCTTCGGCCAGGAAGCCAGGTGGCTCTCTTGTCCAGGGGAGCCCCAGGGGCTCCCTTGTCCCTGAGCCATGGCTCCCCAAGCCGCGGCTCCCTTCCCCCTGGGCAAGAATGTGTGGTCGCACAGTGCATTTGTACACGTGTGAAGGTGTGCTTAGCCGTCTGTGCAAGAGTGCAGGGAACACAGCTGTGTGTGCTTGTGATTGGGCATATGAACAATTTAAAGCGCATTTTCTCATTCGTTAGAGATGGGCCCAACATTTCCCCCAAAAGTCTGAATCCAGATTTTATGACTCAGATGAGAACTCTGGATCCCGTACCTTGAACTTTGGAACCCAGGAGCAGAACTTCATGGGCGGAGCTTTTCTGGCGTTTTCTGAACCCGAGTGTCTGAGAAGTGCGACTGACTCCACCTGGGTAAGTTTTGAATTGTCCTTATTTTTAGGGTCACAAGTTGCACTTCTTTTACCAGCAGTGGACCCTGCAGGGAAGAGCTCTGAGCCTGTGGATGGTCCACAGCTCTCTGGTGTTCCCCGTTCCACACTCCAGTTGTCCGGGGCCATGAGAACCTTTCTGATTTTGGTGTAAAATGAGCATTTTTTGGAGTTTACCTTTGCTGATTAAAAAAGAAGATTTACATCTTTTAAAAAAGACACACCCAATGGAACACTTGGGGTGGTAGTGCTGCTTTCCTATTGGTTACTGGACCTGTCAGTGATTCCTGGGGAGAAACAAATACTGTTAACAGAACGCTGTATCCACGGTAACATGTAAGTGAAACTTTCCAGCAGAAGGTAATTTCTTTGATTTTTTTTCTTCAGTTGATGTGTCCATGGAGTAACCCATGGCTCGGCCATTGAATGACGGGAAGGGAGGAAGGAGGATCTGGGCTTTAGCCTGGCACAACCTGGAAGATCTGAGTTTAATTCCCAGCCTGTGGGACCTTGGTTAGTCACTTAGATGCCTGTAGGGCGACATGCCACAGAACACTGCATTCCTGCCCCTAGACTCGTGTACAGTACAACCCCTCAATCCTTTGAGGGTCTAGGTCTTCGTCTCCATGTGCCTCAGTTCCCCATCAGTGAGACGGCTGTCCCCAACCTTGCAGGGATGGAGTGAAGGATCAGCGATGGCTGATCAGAAAGCATTGCCCCACCCCCACGCCAACTAGGAAATGTTTAAAAACCACAAACCCTGGGTATGTTATAGCACTTTGTGAAAATGACCAGCTGTGCAGCTCCATCAGAAATGTTGACCTGTATCGGATACCATGGGCCTGTCTGCACTGTCACTGAAATGCAGCGCCCCCCCCCCCCGAACAAAGCTGTCTTTGGAGCAGGTGCGGGCTCTGCAGCCCCCTCTGTATATCAGTGACCTGCCTCCAGTCCTCCTGGTGCAGAGGTTGGCACCTACTGTGAGTTAGGTGTGCTCCGAGTGTGCCCATGGGATGGAGAGGTGTTCCCCTACCTGGTTTGAGAATCCTGCTTCCAGGCTCTGGGGATTTGCCTGAGGGAGGGGCTCCGAGCCCAGAAGAGCTCTCCACGCTCAAAGGTGCACATGGGGAACGTTGGTACAGAGATGCGACCTGCTGTGATGGACCTGCGGTCACACGGTCAGCAGCAGAGCTAAAATCAGAAGCCAGATTTTCTGACTCCTAATTCAGTACCCACCCCCCACCCCCCGTTCCTCCCCTCATCAGAACAGGATGTTGCCCCAGTGCCCTTCACCACATTTTTCCTTCCTCTCACCCTATTTGTTCATCCATGTGCACTAAGTGGCTGAGGCTCTCCACCCCAGAGCTGGCTGCCTTTCAGCGGTGCTGTACAGAGAAAATCTTGGAGCTGCTGAGCTTCTGTCCCCTTTACGCTGGCACAGCCCTCCCCTGTGCATGGCTGCAAACTTCCAGGCTGCGGCCTTTAGAGCAGGAAAGTGAGGCAGAAACCAGCACTGGGGGGACACGAAGGGCCACGTTTCCAGGAGCAGAGTGTCGGGCCTGACTCTCTAGCCCTCCTTCAGCTTCCTGGGTCAGGTGGCCGGGTGTCTCCCAGCT
>ML685804.1:6866013-6883430 GCA_007922175.1 Pelusios castaneus
TCTGAATTTCAGCATTGCCTGTCATTAAATAATTAGGGTCTGATGCTCACTATGTCCCCCGCCCCACAGCCTCTCCTGCAATGCTGAATATTTAAATAGACTAAACAGAAAAAAAAAATAGAAAAAAAAATGTATGAAAAGAAACATCAACATGAACAAAATTGAAGTCTGCCAACTCTACCTCAGAGCATAATGCAGTCTGCTCGGGGGCCACTAAACCCATAGTTATGGCTCTGCCTTTTCACATTGGGCCCTTGGGCCCCCCCCCAGGGTTAGCCCTTTTCTGTTCATCACCACCAGCCTTGACTCCGATTCATACATACAGGGTAAGTAGCACGGCAGTTACAGTCCGAAAGGGAGAAACAGAGCAAAGCTTCAAAGACAGAGTTGGGTAAATTTTTTTCCTGAAAGATACTGCTTCAATAACACTGAAGTATGCTGCACGTTTGTGTCAAGTCCACTGAATTGCTTTGCTCAAAAAACACCCACAAAAACCCCCCCCAAACTCCTCGCTCCTGCCCCAAAAAAACCCTAAACACCCCACCCAACAGTCCAGTTACCAAAACCATTGGATTTGGCGATTCAAAAACGACCTTGTGTTGCAAAAATACCCTTTAATTTCATGTTAAAACAATTAAAATGTTTTTAAAATGCACAAAGTCAACCTGAAACATTTTGTTTACACTGAAACAATTTTATTCAATGCGTCACTTCACCAAAATGGGCCAGAAAAAGAGTTGTTTGCCATTCAACTAGAAACACGTTAAAAATTTTTCCAGCATTTTCAGCAAACAGAAGATTCAGCGGGAGTAACGACGTCCTTCCATCACCGCAGGGCCTGAGCAACTTGTATCATCTGCTGATAAAGCAAAACATTTTTTTCAAACACTGGACCAGTCAATGCCTGTTCACCCCAACCAGGGGCCACGGCCTCCTCCGCTCTGCCCTGGTGCAGGCCCAATTTCAAACCTTTCCTTTGACAAGTGCCACCCAAAGACGTTGGACACCCACGTGAGTTAAAATTTCAGGCTCCTGACTTTCGTACTAACCGACCTTTTCACCCTTCTGTCAATAACGGCCACATTTACTACCCAGCTCCATCAGCCGCTGTATACCAGCTCTCAGCTCTGGCTTGTGCTATGAATATTTCTCGCCTCCCTCCCACACCTACCCACTCCACTTCCTTTCACCCTGGACATTGGCTCAGCATGCTGGGGGCTGGATGCATGTGCTTTGCAGGCTGGCTTTCCCAGGGTTGATAATTGCCGGGGGGGGGGGGGGGGTTGTCTCTTAGGGCCGTGGCTGTAATGTGAGGGTGGTAGCGATTTGGAGCGGTCGTGTTCTCGAGCTACAACCACACCATGATGGCGGGATGGGACGGAAGCACCAAGAACCCCGTGAGTCCTCACAGCTGTGATTCGCGCCAGCATCTGGAAACAGCCCTGCCTGGGTCCCAGCTCTCTATGGGGCCCATGCACTCCTGTGGCGGGGTGTGATCAGTTGCATGTCAGTGTGGGGGGCTGAGTTTGTGGCCGCAAGCTCTGAGGAGCCAGTGCAATGGGGATCGGGAGGAGGGTGTTCGAGCACTGGCGAGGAGAAGGGTTGCATGGAGAGTCTGTGACGATGTCATGGGGTCGAGAGAAGCAGTTCCTGTGATTATGGCAGAACAATATCCAAAGGCGTTCAACAAAGCCCATCCCTGTCTTGTGTAAGCACTCTTGGGTCCCAGAGTCATTACTTCGAGGGCACGAGGGCTGGGTTTGCTAGCGCTAAGAACCTGATCTGCCTCTCGCACCGATCAGGGATAACGCCGCAAAAATCCAGGACGGTTCACCTGTGCAAAAGTAGTGCTCATGAGACGCAGCCCTTTCAGTCTGAACAAAGCCCCCACAGCCACGCCAGAGGTGACGCTGAGCTTTCCCCAACTCCTTTTATCCCTGTACATTGGCTGGCTGGTCGAGGTTTGCCATGCTCTCCTCTGAAGCCATTCTTTCCAGGAGGGGACTGAAAAGGAGGACTCCAACACGCACAAATCCAAAGCAAACTCCAGCCAGGTGCCCCTCACACAAAGTCAGCATGTCAGCTTCCCTAGCGGCTGCCTTTCCTCTTGAACCCCAAGCTCATGACAGCTGTTTGTACGCAACTCTTGGCTGGGAAGTGCTGAGGACATCCCAGTGAGGCGTTTGCTAGCTAGGTCCCTAGGGAGAAAATGAACCCTGACCAGTGCCCTGCCTTGATGGGTCGGTCAGAACCCTGCATTCAGACAACTATGAGGCCGAGCCAGTAATCCACAGCCTGGCCTCCCCTGTCACCAATTAATCAGCAGTTTGTAATTTGGGGAAGGGGGCACAATCCCTTGCCACAATTCCTGCCTGGAATGGGTGTGAAAATCACTAAATCTTTCATCAGCGTTTGCCTCGGAGCACTCTCCAGGGCCGGCGCTCAGCCAGGCAGACCTGTCAGACCTGAGAACTACCACCTGGATGCTGGAGATGCAAAGAAGGGGAAATATGTTGGCAGGGCTGGTCCGTTACAGTTCTGTTTCCAAAGGAAGGCTTCGGACACACAGCTTCCCTCCAGGTTCACGTCTGTGGGCTGCTTTCATATTGGGTTTCCTCCATGCTGTCTTCTGTCCACAGACGCCAAGGCCTTACGGACCCAGAGTGCGCATCTCATCTGGCTTGTTTGCTTTCTTTTGCTACTTCAATTTCCCCATGGCCTGAGATGCTGGAAGAAGGATTTTAGAGCATCCCCCCCATCACATCCATGGGCCCTTTCCCTATTGCCCTATGGCTGAGTGTCCGGCAGGATCAGAATTAAGGAAGAGACGTACATTCTGGAGAAACCAGGACAGGCCGCCCGGCAGGGTACTCCAGGACTCGTAAAGAGTCCATGGCCCAGCTGAGCTAACTAGTAGCTTATGGTCTTTCCATCCATCCATTCTGCACTGGTGTAAATGGCTATAAGAAGTGCAGGGAATCAGGCACATTGTCTGCAAAGGAGTATCAAGAAGATACAACAGAAATCCCACATCCGAGGGCCAGGACATTGAGACACTGTGTGCTGGGACAATTTGCCTCATTGAAATGCTTCCTACTGGCTCCCCAAAAGCCTCCCCTTTGCCGCGTGCCCACTCACAGCTGCAGGCTCCAGCACCAGAGCTGTCATTTGCTTTTGTGCCGGGCCCAGATTAACAGTACGCTGTGTACTCCTCCATCTGCTGCACCCCCTGGCCTGCCCCGCTCCTGCATCGCAGGCCCTGGAGATGACTTAGTGAGCCCAAGTGCTGCAGCCGAAGGAATCCAGTGAGCCTACAGCCAACGTCTCCCACCCCCTTTCCCCAGACTGCTGCTGGGTGGGCTGGGGGGGGGGGCGGAGTTATCGCAGGATTTTCAATTTTTTTTAACTATTCTGCTGGAATTTCCCAACACTTGGATCTTTGTAAAGTTAACAATAAATGAAGCAGAGCCAGTGAGGGGTTGGGTTTAGGTTTTTTTTCCTCCCCCCTTAAATGGAATGAATCCAAATTGCAACATACAATTGTGCCGGGGGGGGGGGGGGGCGACAATGGTGCACATTCCAAATAATTTGGCATTTTTCAGACATGTAGTCACAAAATGCTCCCTCCCTCTCGTCCTCTTTCCCTCTCCTGTAGGAGGCAGTGCAAAGGGGTGAGGTTACAGCTCAATAAGTATAACAGCCATTTGCTTGAGCCCCCAGTGGGGTTTGAACTGGTGACCGCCCCCCACACCCCCTTTTAGGAGAATGGATTAATTCCGTTAGGTAGAAGCAATGGTTTTATGTTGCTCAGCCTCCAGCCGTCCTAGGGTGGGCTATGACTGCTTCTCTCACACTGTCCCTCCCCCCCCCCCGCCAGTGCACCTCAGCATGGGCCAGCCCCCCCACGGTCTTTCTCTCCACGGTCAATCCTCAGCTTCCGTGCTGAGCCCACCCAGAAAGTGGGGCGCAGGGGGAGTCAGTGCCACCCTTGGTGCAAGTTACTGGACACAGTCAAAAAAACAAGGCGTCTGGTGGCACGTATAGAGACTAACAAATTTATTTATCACAGGCGCTTTTGTGGGAGAAAATCCCGCTCTGAGAGAGGCTTGATGATGGGAGCAAAATAAATGTAGGGGAGTGTAAGTCATAGGATCAGGTCAGACTGTAACAGCAAATCAAAGCAGTTGTTTGGATTCAAAGCATGAAGTGTAGCAATTAGCAGGGAGATGGGGAGGAAAAATAAAAGCAAAATTACCTGTTGTAATGGGGAACCCCCCCCCCCACCATAATCTATATTCAGCCCTGAGTCCATGCTGTCAAATCTGCATATGAATTCCAATTCTGCAGTTTCACTTTGAATTTTGATTTGTTATTCACTTGCCTGATTACAGAAGTGATCAGGGAGATTGAAGTGTTTCCCTCTAGGTTTTTGAACGTTATTTTTGCTGATGTCAGATTTGTGTCCATTTATTCTTAAGTACCACCAGACTCCTTGTTTGTTTTGCTGAAACTAACACAGCTCCCCCTTTGGAAGCAGCCAGCTCTCTAGGGTGGGGTTCTGAACTCATTTCATGCAGCTCATCCTAGTGGGTTAGCTAGCTATCATATTGGGGTACCCAGGAGCCCCATTTGTAAATCAGGACTCCCCAGCATGCTAGGCGCTGTACAAATACAGCGCAAAAAGCTGGTACCTGCCCCACAGTGCTTATGATTTAAGTATAAGACAAGAGCCAACAGATAGAGCCAGTCAGATGGGGAGTTCTGGGTTTGAGTGCTGCTGACCTGGATCAGATTTGAATGGGGAAATCTACCAGTGAATGGGGCAGATCCCACTACCAGTCCTGCGGGACCCAATCCCCCACAGCCAAGTTTTTCAGTTGGTGCAGAGGTGCAGCCATGGGGCCAGGCATTAACTCCACCAGGCTCCACCATCCAAGAGAAGGAAAGGTCTGGGCCTCTGTATGTGGGCAGCCAGCTCCTTTATACAGTGTCTTGGTGCTGCTGGTCCCCATCAGAGCCCAGCACGCAGACCCCTGAAGGAAGGGGACGAAGATGTGCAACCACCCACTGTGCTGTACATCGCCTTCCTCCAAACCCTGCTGCTGAATGGCATGAAGCATTCGGGGCCAGTTATCTCTGGTCCTTAGCATTTCCCCATCCCCGTTACAGCTGAGCAGCCCACAAGATATAATAGATTTAACCTCCCAGTGCCCGGAGAGCCACAGAGAAGTTACATGAGAGCCCAAGGTCACAAAGGAAGACTGTGGTGAGGGCAGTAAAGAACTTGCAATTGTTCTTTTCCTTCCTAGAGAAGCCAGTTACTTGCCTTGTGCAGTGATGATGGCTCTTCGCTGAGTCAACTAGCAGAATGCCGAAGTAGCAGGGAGAAGGGCGGGTCATGGAGCACCCATAGGGACGCAGCTCTTGAAGATCCATCATTACTGCAGAAGGTGAGCAACTTCCACTTCTTCTTTGAATGGGATCCTCCACCTACGAGTGCTCCAAAGCAGTACCCACCCCTGGAGGCCAGGACGGCGAAGCCACATCTGATGGAGACGATTGATAGTACTGTGGCATTGAATGTGGCGTCTACAGCTGAATTCCCAGGATGGCATCGTGTGCCGCAAATGTAGCTGATGCCCAGGTCACTGCTCCAGGTAACAGGAGGTAAGGAGTGTCATCAGTGCCTTGAGAGCGTAAGTGGGCCACCACTACCGAAAGGACCTTGGTGAATACCCTGGGAGGCAATGAGCGCTGAAAGGGAACACCTTGGACTGGCAGGGGCCCCGGTGCAGCATGAACCTGAGTTAACACCTGTGACTCGATATGATGGAAATGTGGAAGGATGCATCTTGAAGACCAAGAGCCAAGAACCAACTTCCTTCCTTTAATACTGGAATGACAGCTGATAAGGTGGCCATCCTGTGCTTTGACTTATCTGTTGAGCACTCAGAGGTCCAGTGTGGGTCTCCAACTTCTTTCTTTAGTGTCAGGAAGTAACAAGAGTAGATTGCTTTGCCTCTGAGATTTAGGGGCACTGGTTCTATAGCTCCTACACTAAGGAGATGATTTATCTCTTGACATAATAGACTCTTATGAGTAGTGTCCCTGAAGAGGGATGGGGCACGTATTTGGGAGAGTGGAGAGAGGAGAAATGGATGGCATATCCATTCTGGATAATCTCCAGTATCCACTTAAGACGGTCTACAAAAGGACGGGCAAGGTCTTCCAACATGAGGTTGCAAGGAGAGTTTTCTACCGGTGCCTCAACTACGCCATCAAAACTGATTCTTTGAGGTTGGGATCCCCATTCCTTTCACCTAGGGAATATTGATTTCTTCCTCTGTGGCTCGTAAGCTGTTTGTGATGAGTTCTGAGACCTGTATTGTGACAACAGTGTTTAAATAGTGGTGAGGACTCACAGACCTTTTCTTAGCAGCTGTAAGGGAGTAGCACATCATTGTGGGATCACCTGCCTTCAAAGCAGATGGTTGTGGTGAGAGGTCTTGCTCTGGGTTGAAGAATCAACTCCATGTGCAGGAGTTTGAGCCTTAGGTCTCTGTCTTTCCTGGACCTGGGTTTTAGTTGCTGGCACCAACCACACCTTTGTGGATTGTGATTTTTCTCCCAGGCAGCGAATGCATTGCAAGTGCCCACTGGCACAAGCACAGAATCCTTGCAACTGAGACACTTCCTGAAACCTGGAGCGCCAAGCACTCCTTTGTCCTGGAGGCTGGTGGGAGGTGAATCCCTTCTTTCTTGGCATGACCAACAAAAACCAGTGAGGTAACAAAGGAAAAACAGCTTCCAGGGAAGCTATAGTTAAAAGTAAAGGGAGTTAACAATCTGTGAATGGACAGCTTTGAGCTCCATCGGGTGCGAAGGAACAGAGGAGGGAAATGCCCACCCACGCTGGCTAGCCTCATGGCAGGGGCAGTGCACGCCTGGGTGGGATGGACACGGCTATCAAAGTGCTCTGATCAGCAGCCCGGGGGTACAGAAACACCAGCAGTGGAGCACCCGAAAAGAACACTGCCTTCTGGGGCCTGATTCTGGCACTGAATTGCCAGGAAAGGGCTTGACCAGGCTTTATCTTCATTGGGTTTGGATCAGAAAACTCTCCTATTGACTGCAATAGGCTTTGGGGCAGGCCTTCACAGGACATACCCCATCCCCTGCCTGAGCACAGCCCCAGGAGCCAAGTCCCTGAGTGTAAGTATTCAGTTCTCTCAGGAGTTGTGGCCGATGAGGAGCTTCCATTTCTGCTGGGGCAGAAACAGCTGGCAGGCAGCAGCGCATGAGGCCATTGGGTTCGTTGCTGCACATTGACACATTAATATTTCGCCCCTCAGCACTCTTCCTTTCTATGCAAGGAGCTCCAAGCACGCTGCACACAATACTACATTCAGAAGTGGGGGAGAGGGGTGGCAATGTGCGTCAACGCTGGGCGCAGAGATTTCCTACCAGCTCCGCTCTGGAAGGGTTAAATGAACATGGCTTTCAGCCCCATGCAAGGAAAACAGAAAAATCCCTCTCTCTGCCAAGCACATTATACATTTGTAAGGCTTTTTCCTTCTCCCATATGAAGGGGCTTAAAAACGGATCAAAGATTTTGTGCGTTAACGAGATGTGTTGTGAAACGGAGGATAGTTCTGCCTACTGATTTCCTGCCTCCCAGATCACAGACACTGGTTATATCCCATGCAACTCAGAGGAGAATCCATCCTTTGGGGTTTGACCCAATGGACATTTTGCCATCGGCTTTAATGCGAGCAGGAGCAGGATCTTGATGCCTTTGGTGCAGAGTGGTCTGCTGGTTAGAGCAGTGGGGCTAGTCTTTTGGACTTCAGGGCCCCATGTCCAGGTCTGCCCCTGACTGACTGCACCATCGTGCGAGTCATGGAGCCTCGCTTAGGTCCCAGTAAACTGAGGGAACTCACTTCGCAGCATGGAGGGGCTAGATAGGCATGAGGTATAATCTTCTTCACCCCAGCCTGGCGCTCACACAAGTCCCATCTCCTTTCTTGGGGGCTACCAATGAACTGGGTATCAGTGCATTCTCCTAAGACCATAAGGATGGCCATGTTGGGCAGATCAATGGTCCCTCTAGCCCAGTGTCCTGTCTTCCAAACCCGGGCCCAAGGCCAGGTGCTTCATAGGAGTGAACAGAACAGGCAATATCAATTGATCCATCCCTTGTCATCCACTCCCAGCTTCTGGCAACCAGGCGCTAGGGACACCCAGAACATAGGGTTGCATCTCTGACCATCTTGACTAATAGCCATTGATGGACTTTTTCTCGATGAACTCATCTAAATCTTTTTGCTCTCAACAAAGGTCCACTGTTGGACATAAAACCAGCAGAGCCGGCTCCAGAAATATCCTGCTGTCAGCCCAGTAAAGTTTCTCATGAACCATATTTAAAGAGCTCAGGCATTTGCATCCCTGAGATATGAAATGCCTTTGGCACGGTGCAGTGCAATAGCTGTCTGTCGATCTGGCAGCCAGGTAGGCCCCCACCTCTGAACAGCTCCTGGGTCAGAAATTAGTGCAGAAGTCCATGCTCAGTGTCAAAGCCAGATCAAAACCAGCCTCAGTGGGGTCATGCTCAGAGACCCCCAATGTATCAAGCCCCACCTTATTAATGAATATTTATGACTCCCAAAGAGTAGGTGAGAACTTCTTTATCATCCTGGTGAGGCAGGAAGGGACAAAAGTAAGCACATGGATAACATTCCTCTTCAAATCTCTCCCCTCTAGGTATCCAGCTACAAATCTCTCTTGGTGGGGAAGTGACTCCAGATTCCAGAGCTGGAAGAAGTGCATTTTTATGGGAAACAAGCAGCGATTGCCTCATGAAGAAAAGCTTCTCTGGCCACAGCCAGCCACAAGCATTCTGTGCCCTGCTAGAATAAGAGAAGTGGGAGCTGCCCCCTTTCCAGATCTCTTTGGCTGGGTTGATTGCAGGAAGAATGCAGTTGGCTATCCATCAGGGAGACAGAGCAAGGGAGAGAGAAAGGGCATTTTAGGAGGAGAGCCAGGGAAATTTGATCATTAAGAAACCCTCCTGGCTGTCTGGGGGAATTTAATTAAATTGCTGGAGAGGGCTGTATACAAGGGAGCACATCTGGATCCAATATGTGCAGCTTTGATTTCTTCTTTCTTTTTTTTTTTTCTTCTTTTTTAGTTCAGTCTTTTCCCATCTCGCTGCTGAAGGGGGGAAAAACGGGAAATAGCAGAGCCATGGAGCATTGGTTCATCTGGGACCAGAATTCCTGGCAGAGAAAGAAAGAGAGAGAGAGAGAGAGACAGAAAGAGAGAGAGAGAGAGACAGAAATAGAGGGAATAAGAAATCTGGGAGAAAAGCTTTAACAAGAGCATGGAACCAGGCACTTTGTAACTATACTGTCTATTAGGACAGGTCGCTAAATCAAGCTGTGGGATGCTGGATAACTTAAAAGATAAAGGGAAGGGCCCTGAATACCCAATGAACTGCAACATCTGGGAAAGAAGGAGATGGAAGGAGAAACAGGTCTGTAGCACTAAATAGAGAAATGCCATTAATAATTACGTAGCTAGATAATGCTAGATAGAGCCACCTCTATTGCCAGCCCTTTGTCTTTCCTCCCCCACAGATTTCCTTTCCAAATAGATTCCCATTGCGCTCCACCCATCCCCACAGCTAAGCCTCTCTCTCTCATACAGTGTTAACCCCCCAACACACAGATACAGTTTAGATTTCTTCCAAGCCCTCTGCATCATTCTGTTGACTTCAGTGGCATTCCTCCTGATTTACACCAATCTCAGCGAGAAGTCAGACTCTTCAGAAATGGGGTTGGCCGGGAGAAAGCCACCCGCCCAAAACCTAGCATTCCCGTTTGACATCCAACTATGGAGAGCTCACAAAGCTTAAATGTGCTTAGTTAGTAGAATGTGGCTGCCAACGGGGTCAGACATATGAAAATAGGCATTTGTATTGAAGGGAGGAAATTATTCTCTCTGCAGGGCAGAGCGGGGCGACTGGTGATTAGCTGCTGAAGAGGCAGGAGACGAGATTGCTAGTGCAGAACCTCAGATTCCAGCCCAAAGCCTGTAGAGCTGAGGGCCTCGGGCTCAGAGACATTTTGTTAGGCTCCTGCTCCGAGCCCTCCACCCAAACCCGCAGCTGGAAGTTGGGGGCAACCGTCTGGGCTTCCCAGGTTTGCAACCTGGCCCCAAAGCCAGGTCTTCAGGCACATGATGGCCGTAAGGGCAAAGGCTCATGGCTCTGCTAGTCTGCGATGGTACCGCCTGGCGCACGGCAGGGACAGGGAGTCAGTCTGGAAGGAGGAGCTGTCCTGAGGGTGATGGGAAAGCACCATGGGCAGTGATTTCCCAGGAGCCGTGGGGCATAGGGGCGGGGACTCCAAAGATGGGGGCTCTGAAGCTGGCACAAAGGCGAGCGAGAGAAAGCCTCCTGGCCAGCGATCAAGAACTTGACTGAAATCCTGACCCAGCAAACTCCCGTTGACGTCAACGGAGCCAGGGTTTCACCTTTTGTGTGTACTCTATCTAACATCCTAGGGGCGTTGGGGGGCAGGGCTGGTCCAACCATATATGTGCACTAGGCGGTCGCCTAGGGCGCCAAGCTTTAAGGGGTGCCAAATTAGATGGAAGTGATTTTTTCCCCTCCATTTAAAAAAAAATATATTAATATATTATCATTTTTCTCTATATTGAACGTGACGGTGGGGCGCCTGAGTTACAGTTTGCCTAGGATGCCAAAAACCCTTAGCCCCTGCTTGGGTGTTACCTAACACTACCGTTTTCTTTGTCGTTCCCTGTGCCATAGGCATGCCAGGCACTCAACAACGAAGCACGAGATCCCGCGGGCAGCACATTTGGAAGGGTGCTCATCCCTGCCAGGAGTTAGGCATAAGGTGTAATAAGTGGCCCACCCGCACGCCAACGCGTGCACATTCTGCATTAGTCCATGCTGGAGGTCCGGAGGCATTGTCCAAGCCCTGGGGGCAAAGCTCACCAGGTGAGTGTAGCTGCTAGAACCTATGATTTGTGGGGTTTGCTCAAAGGCCACTCTAGCTCCTGCTTCCTTCCGCCTCCTGCTGCTCTCCTATGCCCCCAAAGCCTGGTGCACCTTCCCTCGAAAAATAAATAAATAAAAGCTTTGCCCTCGAGCTTCTATACCTGCTTGAATCAGGCCATTCATTTATGTCACTCCAGGGCGTGCCACGTATTTGGTGCTCAGTTTGTGCATTTCAACCTGCCACCCACATAGACAGGCTTGTGATCACATTCATATCCCTCTAGCTGGCCAGCGGGGAAAAAACAAAACCCTTCCTGCAGGATCGCTCTGCAGGTGGAGGGTGCCAGGCAAAAGCTTCTGATCTGTAAATGTCAAATCTGGCAGGTTGCCTGGGTTTCCTACCAAGTGGGCAGCTTGTTTACTTTGCACCGTTCATCTGAGTACCACCCTCCTTGGCATAGCGAGGGAAGGGGCAGAGATAATGGTTCGGTTTCTGTCAGCTTTCCCCACTCCATTTCCTTCTGATTTCCCCATGAGCTGACAATAGTTCTGCAGAAGAGGAGAAAACCCCAGCCACACCAAAACAACCACAGCGACGCCCAAAGGCTCTGAACCATTCTGGCCCCAGCCTTGCAGCTAACCAGTCATGCGCAGAGCTACACTCCCCATTAGCAGCTTCTCTGTTGTGATATCAGGGGCCGTCCACACCATATGTTGGTCATCCATACTGTGGAGGTGACCATTTTAGTAAGCGCACAGGGATCGAGGCTCAGGGTTCAAATGCTTAGATAGGTATTTTAAAGTCTGAAGACCTTAATCCTTAGTCTGTCAAGTAAACCTTGCTTGAAACCAATGGGAGCTGTGCCTGAATAAAATCCAAGGGGAAGGTAAGATTTTAGCTCCAATCCAGAAAAACATTTGAACACATAAGTCCCTTAGCTGCAACTGGACCGCTCCTGTGCTTAAGATTAAGCATGTGTCTGAGTGTTTTGCTGGATCAGATCCTTAATGACACATGCTGAGAATGTCAATATTCTGCGTATGCTACAGGAGGTGAAACTAGATCAAATTTTAGCTGAGATTCGCTCTCAGGAATTATGGTTTCAGTGTCTGATGGTTTGTAAGAAGTTGCGAGACAGGAGACACACGTGTTGTAAATGGCTTCCTAGCTTGTAGAGTAAATAAGGAAAATTTATTGCTTTGACCTCTTGGATCTTCTCCTCTATGAATGTAAAGGGAGGGAGCCCAGCAAATGAAACAGAAAGGTCAAAAGTGTACATGGTTAGGAATTATCACAGTGTAAGGATCCACTGCAAAGCCAGGTTTTGCCACTCAGGGAGAAAAGGAGCCAGGGTTTGCATGAGAGCTGTTACGGAATGCAGGAAGGTTTCAAAGAAGATGCAGATGCAAAATGTGAGGAAATGCTAAAGGGGTACTATGGATAAAGTAATCCAGTACCGATGAAACAGTAAACACTACGGGTGTGTCTACACTTGTAAATTAAGTCGATTTAAGCTTGCTTAAGTCTACTTAAGGAAAATAAAGTCGACTTAAGGAAAATAAAGTCGACTTTATTAAACCTACTTTTAGTTCGACTTTAGGCTTAAGTAGACTTTTTAAAGTTGACGTAAGCCAGTGTAGACCTGGAGTAGCCCTAAGTCGATTTAGGGCTACTCCAGGACTCCCCCACTGCCCTCCCTGCCAGGGGGATGGCACAGGGGGAGCCTGGCATGCCCCCCCCAAAAGGCAGGGCAAAGCCCTGTCCACCCTGCCCCTATGCCCTACCAGGGTCCTTGTCCTCCTTTGCCCCATTGTACCCAGGTACAATGGGGCAAAGGCTGAGCCCCCTGGCACTGGGCAAGGGGTGCCCCCCCCCCGCCACCATGGACCTTCCCAAGATCCCCCTAGCCCCTACAAGTCGACCTAGGCATCCAGCGTGGCCTAGTGCTAGAGTGGGTGGGTGAGGCCAGCATTTTGCAGAAGGTCAGACTAGATGATCGTACTGGTCCCTTCTGACATTAAAGTCTATGAGACTTTGTAAGTCCCCCCCTAAGTCGACTTTAAATTCAGGTGTGGACATGCTAAGTCCACTTAGTTAAAGTTGACCTAAATTTACAAGTGTAGACATAGCCAATATTAGTAAAAAACTGCCCCTCCCACCGGACGCCACTGTGAACCCAGGTAATTGCATTCTGCCTTTGCACTGCAAACTTCCTCTGCCATTTCAGACAGAAAATACGGGCCACATGTTAGCTGGCATTATGTCTATCAAGATTCTTACACCATTCTCATCACTGCAGCACGAGTGTGTTAGTGTAGCACCAACTCAGTAAGCACAAGTTATCTTCCAAATCTAAAGTGTTGTGCAGCGTTGCTGTTCACCAGTTGCAGCAGTCCATCCCAGTTGCAGCTATATTTCAGTGTTGGGGAAGAGGATTGGCTTTGTAAAGCATAGTGGGCTCCTTTATGTTGGACGGCACTATATTAATGTGAGAACTGTTCTGAAAGAAAACCTAAGGACACTCAATGAGATTATAAAAAAAAAGAGGGTTTTAAAAGAACTGAAGGAATCAGGACTTGGTAATGAAAAGTCTGTCCAAAGGGCTTCAAACTGCAAATTTAGCAAACATTAACCACACAATGGGCCAGTTGGGGTAAACCAGCATTGCTCCATTGACTTCAATGGAACAATGCCACATTTACACCACACTAACGTAATGCATTTAATCACATTTTAAGCTATGCAGTAAAACACACATGCTTAACTTTACGCGTGCGTGGAAGTCCCACTGAAAATGTGCTTAAATGCGTTGCTGAATAAGGATGAGGGATGGATTGCTGAATTGGAGCTCAGCTGAGATTTGGGTTTGATAATTTAAAACAAATGAAAATTTAAAAACTATTAGGATCCCATCCGGAGAAGCTAACAAAGTGAGGAGATAGATGTTTTTAAATAAATGCCTCTGACTCTAGATGCACCGTATGGCTGGAGGGGGAAAAATGATGCTTTTAAAAAAAAATAAAAAAAAAAATCAAATACTACAGCTGAAAAGGAAATTGCATTAATACAGATTGTTTTATTTTAAAAAAGCAAACCCTGACCTCTACTTCAAAAAAGTCATTAGACATTCCCCTTCTGAAAGGCCGACAGGGGATATTATTGAAAGACCAGTTAATTTCTCAATGACTTACTGTTTTTGCTCTGCTCCTGGAAATATGTAAAGAGTTGGAGGGTAATTTAAGGCACCCTGCAGAAAGGTGTGTAAATCTTTGCATGTCTAAAGAAACTTTACCAGACCGCTAGGATTGGGAAAAAGAAAACTTGCTGCCTTTTTTTCTTTCCTTTGGAACTCTGATCCCCTTTGATCATAAAAAAGGTCATATTTCACCCCCAAAAAAATATCAGCAATCACAGGGGCTGAGGAAGTGCGAGCCCAAGGGGGTTTCACTGCCGATTATTCCCGCCATTTAATTATTTAACACCTTGAACTGAGCAAAACTCTCCTCTGGAAAAACAAGGCTGGGCTGAGTTCAAGAACAGGTTCTGAATAATGCTGATGTTGATTATAACAGCGATTAAATAGGGTAGGAGAGACAGGGCTAAACCATTCAGCCTCCCCTCCCCCATGGCCTGAAAATGAATAGCCCTTGCAGATCTCCAGCTCTTCACAACATAATCACAGCAAGATGTTACCCAGCTAAAAGGCCTCTGGGTCTGAGCAATTAGAGGGCTTGGGGGAAGGTCACAGGCCAGCCCTTAGCCTTCAGGATCTCTCCCCAAGCCACAGACCTTCAATCCCTGACCAACAGATACTGGCCGTCCAACCTGTGTCCCCATGTATGCTGTCTCTGAAGCCCTAAAATTGTTTGTTGTGGGAGGTGCCCAGCAGGACTGCCCCATTCCAGATGTGGGAGGTAGAACTCCATCCCCCAAGCAGAGGGGGCAGCCCTGGTGACCCTTCAGCGTTCACAATTCGGTCCGATACTTAGAGGAATTCACTGTAAATTACAGTAATTGCAAGACATCACTGAGTCATATCTGCCTGATAGCATTTATAACCTCCCTGGTGTATATTAAACGGATGCCGAGAGCAGACTCTTGGGCGCACCCAATCTTCTTTGAAAGCTGCATTTCTAGTCATGGTGGCAGTCGCTTGATCCACTACCATGAGAAAAACGGAGCGTGGTGTGCTTCAGGATTAATCCCAGTAACTTCTCGCTTGGTCGTTCCATGAGAAGAATCCATCCAAGTCAAAAACTGACAAGAGGGAACTAACACAGCTGGGCAAACTTTGGGTAGTAAGACCTGAAACACACAAACTTCCGCTCCAGTTTGCCAAATGGCAGCATGACTTAGTGAGCCATGCATGGCACGGGGAGCCAGGCGTCTGGAGACTCCTACACTCACGATGCCACTGACCCTCGGAAAATTTTGATAACATGGGACTCACCCCTTCATGCACAAAGGACAGTGAGTACAGCAGCAGGCCTTTGGCTCTAAGCCTCAGTTTCTCCATCTTTAAAATTGGGATGAGTCTCACCTGCCTTCCGAGAGGCGTGGTTTTGTATGTAAGAGCGGCTCGAAATTTGGACATTTTGGAAAATTCAATCAATAAAAAATAGGCAGGGAAATATTTGGATGAAATTTCCCTCTCTCCTCTTTAGTCAGCCATAGAGCTGGTCAAAATATACTGAATTTCAAACTCCTGTCATTAAAAAAAAAAAAAAAAAAAAAACAGCAGAAAAAACTGAAAAGAAAAAAGTCACCATATTTGTTTTCTAATCCAACCTGCTCTGCGGAGGAGCATTCATTCGTGAACGTTGCTAAAGTGCTTCACAAATGTGAATTGCTGCATAACTAGTAAGTAATACAGGAGAGTTTGCTGATGAGCCAATCTGGGCCCAGTTCCAGGCAAATCTGGGCCTTCTTTATGGTTCCAAGTGGAAACCCGGTCAAATGTGATGGTTCCACATTGAGACTTCAGGTTAATTCAAACCTGAAATTGAAGGGATGCAATCCATTCCATCCAGAAGCCACCCACCACGGGTGCTAACAGAAATATGATCCTTCCTCACACAACAGTAGAAGGCTAAAGATAAAAATGGGTCAGGGTCCAAACCAATGTTCAGTTTTAATATCCACAAACCTCGAGGAAGTTTAAATCCAAATCTGACCCTGATGACTCTTTGTAAGGCCAGAGTTCCAGGTTCCAGCTGCTGATTCCTTTAGGAAAATGCTGAAAAATGTTGTGCTCAGAGCAATCATTCATCTTCTACCCGGGTGGGGCCAGCATTGTCCAAATTTCAATTCAGTTTAGGCTCTTGATTCAGGGATGAGGTCAAGTCAGCATGAGACGTTTGAGTTCAGATTTGGTGGTGGTGCTATCTCATCAACTTCAGGTTCTCATGAGGTTTCACTTGTCTCAGAAAAACTGGAACCAAAGGGTTCAAACCAAGAGATTAGATTACAAACTATCTAAGACTCAAAGGCTGTCCAATTCAAGGGCGTAGTATAGCCCTGTTTTTCATTTCGCCATCCTGGCTTGCTCTCCATTCATTCTTCAGTACTTTACAGATTTTTCTATGACAGCAGGATCTTTACTCCTTCAGACCCCATCCACCTCTGCTCATTACCCATTTGAGTTTACTCTTTGCAATGGTAGCCCCATGGAGCTAAGGATTAGGTCAAAGGGGATACTGACTGAGCTAAATTGTTTGGGAGAGTCAGATGATCCAGGAGACCACCCTCAATGTTGTAAATTGCCCATCTTCAAAGCACCTGACGAAGTGGGATCTTCTCCCACTATAACTCACGCGATAAATAAATGTGTTAGTCTTTAAAAGTGCCCCAGGACTCCTTGTTTGTATTGCTCATTCTTAGGCACAGACCTTTCAACTCAGTTGTGGAGCTCACTGGTGACACCGTATGACGAGAAACCGGTCATGCTTCTGCCCACGATTTCCGTCTTTTGGTCAGAGACTCCAGAGTTGACAAACCCAGCTTTAAATCCACACAACATAATATTTTGAAAAAGAAAACAGCATGGATTAGCTTCTTTATCAGCCCAAATCACTTCACTCAGGCTATGTACACACGAGAACACTTGTCCCGCAATAAGTTATTGCGGGACAAGGAAAGCGCTATAAATATAGCGCTTTCTTGTGTACACACGTGCTGTTTCTTTTGCAAAGGAGCATTCACCGAATGCTCCTTTGCGAAAGAAGAGCAGAGCATGGTGGGCACCTGTCCCACCATGCACTGCCCACAGCCAGCCCCCTAGCCCAGCTGCAGGGCTTCTGGTGGCAGCAGGGGCTGCGTTGCCAGCCCCCGCTGTCATCCGAAGCCCCGAGGCTGAGCTGGGGGCTGGCCCGAACCAGCGAGGGTTCAAGCCAG
>ML685804.1:6883830-7005026 GCA_007922175.1 Pelusios castaneus
TATGTCAATATCACTGCTCAGCTAGAGCAGTGAAATTGACATATTTGACAGCTCCAATGTCCCAGAGTGGCCTCGATTGGCACTCTGGGACATTTCCGGAGGCTGTCTATTGCGCAAAATGAGTACACACGAGCATTACCGCGGAACAGCTGTTCCGCGATAATGCTACCACTCTCGTTTTGAGTGGTTTAACTGTTGCGCGGCAAGAGGGTGTTGCCGCGCAACAGAGAAATTGATCGTGTGTACGCTATTGGCTTTATTGCGGGGTAAGGAGCCTTACCACGCAATAAAGTGATCGTGTGTACATAGCCTCAGATTCAAAGGGATCCACAGGTTTTGATTTCAAGTACACCATCTAAATCTGGAGTCTCTCCGCTGACTTCAGGGAAGTTCAGACCAGCGGTAAGAAGATCAGAGTCCGCAATAGTTAATTTTAAAGCTGTGGTTCTCAGCCTTTTGCAGGTCGCGACGCACTTGGCGGCATGTTCGACCCTATAGGACACACCAGCCCACAACCCTGACTCTCCCGGGCGAATCCAGCCATCTCCCCAGCTCTTCGTGACACACTTACCACTGTGTGGTGACACAGGAATGTGTCCTGATACAGTGGTTGAGAACTACTGTTCTAATGAACAAAGGGGGAGGCCTGTTTTGGAACCCGAAAAAAACCAGCCTCTGAACCCAGCTACTCTCACTCTTATTTTAAAATGTGCACGTCTGTTACTGAAAACAGAGTGCAAAGTAAAACGTGTCATAAATTTTAACTTGACTCATTCAGTGGGTTTCCTAGCTGGAATATTTTAGGACACGGTAGTGTTCAAGCATATATTTTTATGAGCTAGGTGTTTGATTCGCCACTATGGGTCCCATAGCTGTACATACACAAACACACAGCCATGTGCCTTCAAAACCAAGCGCCCACACACTGCCCTGAAAAAGAATCACAAGAGAGACGCACATCGAAAGGAAGAAAAAAAAATAAATTCAGCTCTTCTCCATTGCTCTTACCCTCCTAACTTCAGCCCCTCACCAGACACTAATAACAAACCTTGCCTCACTTTTCAAAGCACGCTCCTTTTTATTACTTATTATTATTATTTTTAAAAAGGAAAAACTCATTTTTCCTCCCTCAGGGGCTGCCTTTCATTAAAGAGACTCCTTAGCAAGCCCTAGGGAAGCAGCCTATGCGTTTTTAACTGCGGGGCAGGGCATAATTACCTCGTTAAGGAAGGAGAGCTGGGTTTTTCCCAAGAGAAGTGACCTTGATCTGAGGCGGTGGGGGGCTACCCAGAGATTATGGGGGTGGGTTGGATCTATGAAGGGGGGTCAGGAGGGGATTACATTGATGTAGGTGCACACTTGGTTTTTACGAAGTCCCTTATACTAACCCAAGGGGCAGATCTTTCTCCAGCGGAATCGGTGAATGTGCAAAAGCCCTTCCCTGCAGACTCCCTGCTAAACACAGTCACTTACACTTGTTGATAGAAGCACTTAACTTTCTCAGGAACAAGGGGGGGAATGCGGGAGAGGTAAAAGGGAAAGAAAAAGCGGCCCCCCCTTCTCCCTTTGTAAACCCTCGCCCCGCAAAGGGGGCAGGAGGGGGGAGTTTCGAAGGGGCGTTTGCTGGAACCACTTAGAGCCGGGAGGGAGAGAAAGTTTTGGGTTTGTTTCCCCAGACGTCAGCACAAGCCGGAACGGGACGGGAGAGGGAAGGCGAGGGGCTGGCTGGCCGGGGCAGGGTGGCTGGCTGGGGGGGGCTCGCCGGCGCCGGAGGGAGGCATGGAGAGCGCGGCTGCCTTCGGCATGGAGAAGCAATTCGGCCCCGGCCCCGGGCGGGTCCTGGAGCCGCCTGACAACCCGCAGGGCAGGAAAAACTTCAGTGTGAGCCACCTCCTGGACCTGGAGGAAGTGGCGGCCGGCATGAACGGAGCCAAGGAGCCCGGCCCGGAGGCAAGGGACTCGGCCAAGGGGATCCAGGAGCCCTCCGGAGGCAGCAGCGGCAGCGAGGTGGCCCCGCAGGACGGTGAGTACCTCGGGCCGCCCGTGGGTGCTCGGCGCTGCATGCCCGCGGGGGGGGGGGGGCCCCCAAAACCCCGGGGGGGGGGGGAGCCCGAAACGGGAAGTCGGGGTTTTAATGCGGGGGTCGGAGCATCCCTGACAAGGGGAGCCGCAGCCAGGGCTGGACCCAGCCCTGAGCATTGGGGGTTTTGGAGGGGGGGACAAAAACCATAGGTGCTGGGACACAGTTTCTGAGCATCTGTTTTAAAAGGGGCCACATCTGAGCGTCAGCTGGGTGGGGACAAAGGCCACCTGCCCCGGGCTCCCTTTGCTGGGCAGCATCGGTTGTCCCGCTAACTGTGTCCCCCACCTGGTTGGAGTCAGGCCAGGCATTTGTGACAGGCGGGTGGGATCCCCCCCACACCTAATTGGGCATCTAGAGCAGCTGGGACAGGCCACCGGTTGCCCATTATAACTGTGTCCATGGGGCCACCACCCGCAGCACCAAATAAAGGCCAGATCAAGCCTGGTGGGCACAGACGTGAGTCAGTTTGGAGCCGCTGGGAGAAGAGGATGGGAGACAGAAAAGTGCAGGGAAGAGAGGGAGGTAGAGGTGGAGGCAGAGCATCACCCATGTTCAAGGTGAGCTCCCTTGCTGCAGAGGCCTGGGCAGCCTGCTTTGCTGGGTCTATTGGGGGGCTGGATTCGCAGGCCCGTGGGCAGCCCTGGCCTTCTTACGGCCTTGAAAAGCGCCAACACCGCTATCCAGTTGAAGTAAAATAATTCCATCCAGGCAGAAAATGCCCCCCGTCAAATACTCCCCTGACCAAGATATTCAAAAGTAACTAGGAATTTGGAGTGCTTCAATTTTGGGGCTGCCTAACTCGAGGCATCTGAAAGTTGCCCACTTTTCGCAGGCTGAGGGCTCAACATTCCTGACAGCCAGGACACTTCTGTGTGTCTTCAGCTGGGTATCACAAACCACAGTCACTGTTGAAGATCTTGACCGTTATTTTATCCTCCAGAATACTGAACACTTCTGTGTAGGGGGAGTGCCCATATTTATTTAAAAATAAAATCAGACAAGCCTGTATTTGATGCTGAAAGGTTAGATTTTGCCCGTCTTCTCTCAGTCATAGCAATGAGACCTACTGGACCACTAGGAAATCAATGGCAGAATCCAGCCTTTGGTTTAAAATTAATTGAGTGCTGTAAGAATTTTGCAAGCAGGTTTCTAAAGTTGCCAAGGTAAAATATTATCCCGACACTTTGCTGGGTCTGCTACCATTGTATCATAGGCCTGAACCGAACAGAGCAAACTTCAGGGAGCCAGAAGTAGTTTTAAATGCCATAAACACTCGTTAGTTTCTAGCTGTCCAATAATTTGGAAGAGGGTAACCCAGAAAGATCAATTATTAGATCTCTCTTTGATCCTAAATGTATGGATCATAAATTACCCCTCCCCCCTTTTTAAATAAAGAAAATAATCTGGCGTATGTTTTATTCTGAGCTTCAATAGCCAGTTTTTGGTCTCTGCCGATGGCAAATGGAGACATAGGCATCCCAGCTCCTTCTAAACTCATAAAGAAAATGAAAAGGGACCCCTTGAAGAAATGGAGCAGAGCACTTGTAAACACCCGTAAGAAGCATGCTCCGAAGAGTCAATGCACTAAAAAACTAAGACAAAATGGGCATTTCGCTTGTTTTCTGTCTGGCAGAGGCGTCTTGCTGAGTGACTAGCATCTGTCTGAATGCAGTGCAGAAGCCGCTTAATCCCATTCCTTATCATTAGTGTCTCCATGTACGGTCTTCTTTTCACAGCATCATTCTTGCCAGGAAGTTAGGGTAGCTATTGCATCTGTACAGTGACTAATATGCTCGCCAGTCAATGCAAAAAGACGGCCACTTCCTCGCTCTTCCAGTCTGGAAAGATTCTTGGGGAGTTTGCAGGGTCTGGGGTATTTGCCCCATAAAAAAAATTAGTGGTATTTTTTTCTAAGTTCTTCCTACTGATTTCTAGTAAGTATTGAGAGAGAAGCTGGAAAGCAAATCAGCTATAGTTCTGAACTAATCTCTCTGAAAAAGGAAAGGCAAAACCACTCACATTTCTCTCTGTCTCCCTCTTTTCTTTTTGTGGCTGGTCTTATCTTTATTGTTAATGAATCAGAGAAGAAAAAAGACACTTTCTCAGTCTCTTCTTCTTCAAAGGGCTGATATATATATACCGTGCACAACAGAAAACTTCCAGCACTTATATTCACAAATCCCAGGGAATGGGCACATCTCTTTTGATTATAGCTGCTGGTACGTCTTAATTTTGTATTGTGCTTAAGATAACACAATAGATGCCTTAGAAATACAATCAATCAATCAAAGGAAAGCAAATACGATGGATAGATCGAAAGAAAGAAAAGAAAGCAATAAAAGAAAAGCAAACTGAGTAACTTTAATTTGGAACACGCATTGCAAAACTTTTTCAAAGCACATTTTTTTGGATGAGTAGTGATTAAAATATCATGGGAAGCGCCTTTGACAATGAAATGTCATCTGCTTTCCGGCAAAACAAAGCGGCAATTGCAAAGTTTCTAAGCAATGAAATATACAGTATGCAATTCTGGTTATAGAGAACCTTTGAAGAATGAGGTGGAGAAATATTATCAAATCACCTCTTACAAGATTACTTTGCAGGAAAAAAATAATGATCAAATAATAAGTCAGTTTCCTCCGTTGCCTCAATAGCACTGGGTTTCTCCAATATTGGATACCCAAGGGGAAAAAAGGATTGAGGGGAAATGAACACAATTTAAAAAGAGGGAAATAGTTAAATCATAACAAGTGGAATCTGTGCATATGTTGTGTATATCCTCAATGGTAGAATATTACAGCCCCCATGCCAGAATTTCCCAACTCTTAGCAATGGAGACAGGGACTAAGAATTAGGGCTAAATCCTGAAAAACCCTTATGTAAATAGCCCTTATGGGAATGGACTTCAGTAGAACTACTCATGTGAGTGAGGGCCTGCTACAGTAATCCCTTCATGATCTTCATCTTAAACATTAATCATTTAACGATAATGCAGAGTGCCCTCAATGGACTGCGGAGCAAAAGGAAAAGGGATGTTGGGGAAAAAAGGTCCATAGAAAATCTCTGCCACAGACTCCAAGGTGTCTCTTGTGGGCTGAGAATTTTTAATTCCCTATAAAAGTGAGTTTCTGAGGCTACTGCCAGCCTGCACACGTCCTGTACGTTGATGTACTGTAACACACATCCCTAAGTAAGTCTGGAAAATGCCACTCTTATAAGGATTAATAAGCAGTCTAGGATCACCAATCAGGACCACTAGTGATTTCTACCAATGAGACAGAGGGGAACATTTTCCAATACACCTAAATAGCTTTGGAGTCTTAAGTCCCGCTGATTTTCACCAAGACTTAGGCATCGCAGTGACTTTCAAAAGGTTCCTAAACCACGTAGGCAATTTTTACCCAGAAAACCTGAGATTCCTCATTCCAAGGCTGGGAGAACTCAGCCTATTTCATCAGCTGTGTTTAGACCCCATCACCGCGTTATCTAGAGCTCACTAATTAAACCTTTCCACGCTGGCACACTGAGTTTGACCTGATTTGAGCAGAGCACACAGGGTTTATATTTCAAAACTATTATTACGTCCTCCTCCTCCTCCTCTTTTTTTTTTTTTATTTATAAACATGTTCACAGCAACTGGCTAGCTGTCAGCACACGGCTGTGCGGGGCCCTGTAGGAAGTCCGGCATCGGCAAGCATTGGGTCTCGGGGCTGATGTCACTGATTGCTAGAGAAAACAGAGGGCCGTTAAAACCCTCTTCAAAGTCGCTGCACGCAGGGAAGGGAATTACTGGAAAGTGTTGGTCCCAGACCAGCACCGGGATAACAGCACAATGTAAACAGTTGCAATAGGAAGCCATCCTGTGGAGCAGATGGAGAGACCCCCCCTACACCTCTAACTTAACTCTAGTCTGCACGTCTGTCCATCAGAGTCCGGCTGGTTTGCCCAGTAACCTGGCTATAGCGTAACATACCTGAGAGGTAAGAGACAGGCTGCCGTACGAGGCCACTCCCAGACCTGCCTCTTAACTAGGGCTGAGCGCAAAGCTGTTCGTTTTATTTCTGACCCCATCAGTTTCTCGCTGTCCACCACTGAAAGCAAGAATGGCTGCTTTGGGACAACAGGGGCCGAATCCAGCAGCCCTTACTTGGATGCGGCGACCTCTCACGTGCGAGTTGTCCCACTGAAGACCATGGGACAGCTCTACTCGCTCGCGTGCAAAAGGGATGCAGGATTAAACCTTCAGATGGTCAGGAAAATGATATCCATGTTAAAGAAATGAATACCTCCTCACTTCCCGCTGCCTCCTTTGCTGGCTTCCACCCTGCCACGGAGTCCATTCTGGGTCTGGATGGATCACATATTGGAAGCCGTGGAAAGCTGAGAGATGTAGCCTGATTAGATGGCCGCAACCCATGGTCCGATTCCTAGCAGAATTCTTTGTAATAGTCCCTGGTCCGCAGACTTAACAGCAAGCCTGCTCCTAAAACATTCAGACACCTTTATAAAGTTACTAGATCCATACTTTCTAAGGCCAGAAAAGACCCCCAGACTGCTGTATAACACAGGCCAGAGAACTTCCCCAAAATAATTCCTCAAGCAGATCCAGCCTTTTGTGAGGCTCGGGGGCTCTGCAAGAAAAAGAGCTAAAAATGTGCCTCCAGAGCTCCAAATAAATATAAAATAGTAGCAACAAATAAATTAATTAGGAGAGGAGTGGTTACAGGGGACTGAGCTAATTTTCTACCACCACGCTTAATCTTTCTACCCTTTTCATGAGGCTGCAGCTATGTACCTCTGCAGCTAGCATAAATCAAAATCACTGAGCTATGCTGAGTTACACCAGTTTATAATTTGGCCCAGATCACTCTTTATTGCCAAGAAAACATATCCTGGAGTCTTGACTCCAGTTTTACTCCCTACTTACTTAGGTAAATGTACCGCTTATGAGAGCGGGAGTTTGCCGGAGTGAGACAGAGGAAAGATCTTAGGAGATGACCCTTAAAAGAATTATTTACAAACAGAAGATGATAATGCAAAGACACAGCCACAAAACAAGCAGGGTCTTTGTCCGAGCATTTGTTCCCCCTAAGTCAAAACTCTGAGGTCTGAGTTAGGGGCATGAAAATAAATTAAACACATGTACAAATTAAGTTTGGGCCACATTCACAGCTGGGGTATTGCCTCAATGGACCTATGCAGAGGGACACTAGCTAAGGATTTGGACACATGATTTTTAATCCATAGTAAATTGAAGCAAAGAAATAATATCAATGCTGAAATTTTCTCCCCACTGGATAAAGAAGGAACTACTAATAAATAACTACTGCAACTGAAATAAATCTACATAACAAAGGGAAGGGTTAAACTTATTATTTTATCCTTTCCAGGATGTTCAAAAAAACAAAACAAAATAGAAACAAAACTCAAAAAAACCAAATTTTTGCTTCCCAACAAGCATAATACGATTAAAAAAAAAAAAAGGCAAATAAATTTCCCCCTTGAATGTAAAACATGTAATTCTTCTCCCGATATGATTACAAGAAACGGACAGGGAGGATTTGATTTCAACAGCTATAAATCAGTCGCAGGCTTTTGCAGATTGAGTGCACCACAGAAGGTTTTATTCGGATCCTGTGAGAAGCCAATGATTAGTTCCCAACTCAACTCCCACCCCACCATCCTGATTGCTGGGTGTACAATGTGTGTGTGGGGGGAGATAATGGGAAATCCCCAAAAGATATATAGAAATCAATTGGGATATCTCACGGGGGTGGGGGAGCTTCCATGCAGGGGGTGCCAGCTCAGTAGGATAAGGGTAAGAAATAATAGCTCCCCCCTGTGCTCTGGGGCATCTGTAATCAATTAGTGCCATGGGGGAGGGAGCTGGATTTCCAGGGTTAATTTGGCCCCTTTTTGGTTACTCGCTTGGAAAATCCGCTGCTAGCAAGCCCATGTAATGTTACATTTCCTATCTGCTCATGTCAGAAAACTAAAGGCAAGAGAGATGGAAAAGTCTTTTTTTTTTAAATCAACCAGCCAGTTTGGGACAGAAACAAAAGCAACGTTCCCTTCTGTCAGACCGGTGTCTTTGTTTCTCCTGACCTCACCATTCAACCTTAGGGAACCCTACACCATTTAAGGTCTCACTAAATAAGGCTCATGACAGGAAAAATGCTCTGCACCGATACGCGATAGCATATTCTTTCCGTGCAGTTCTACATGCCCAAGACACTTGCGCAGAGTAGGAACATAAACGATTAACCATCCGTTTTACCACCCCAGCCTGTCCCATCTTATCTTCAGGGGAGCCAAGAGCAGTGCAGCAAATCTGTGGGTGCTAGAAGCGATTTGCAGAGAAAGCTTGAAAAACCGATACAAGACAGAGCGTACTCCCAACAGCCCACTGTACGCCCGAGTGTCCACACAGGAGGAAAGCAGAAGGGTTTCCTGACCACATAGAAGGGGGGAGAGAACGGTTCAATGGGGAAAAGGGAAGATGAAGAGTGGCCGGCTTCTTTGAAAACCTCAGGCATGTTCTCTTAATACTGGCGAGTCCTGGCTGGTTAACACAGGCCTGCATTAGCCGTGCCTCTGGCTTTCTGATGGGCTGGGGCTAAGAGCGCTGCAGGAGACCCGACGTAGCACTTATTAGTCAATGGGCTGGTGGCTGCTGCTTTTAATGGCTTTCAGTTCACAGGGGGGAGCGTCCTGCTCTCCTTCCCGATTTTAAAGAACAAGGAGAGCAATGGCTCAGCCCGGATTCAACCCAGGCTTCCACGCCTTTGCTGTTAGGACTAGATCGTATCCCTCCCTGCTTCCTTACGTGGTCCAGTGGCCACTGGGAGGTGGCAGCCTGCTGGTGGCTGTGTGCTCACGCTCCGCAAGATGTGGTAGCTCCGTCTGCTTGGTACAATCAGTACGGGTATCTTGTTCTGCAGCCTCTCCCTGTTGGCATTCATGGGCCGTCCAAAGCGGGGTGTTACGGAGAAGGGGGTGAGTTCAGGGGAAAGCATAGGGAACAACACTGTTGTCCCCATGAAGTATTGGGGAAAATCAAGCCACGACAGACCCCTCCTGAGTGTAACGGGCACCCCACAGGTCCTTTCAGTGGAGATGTGGAAATACACAGTGTGTAGGATGAATAGAGGGAGATGTATAAACTCAAGGACCAAAGAAATGGCCAGATCAGATTAGACCAGTCGCCCATCTCCTTGGTATCCTGTCTCCCACCGTGGCCAGCACAAGATACTTACAGGAAGGGGGCAATAAACTCTGATGGGGGCAGTTATGAGATAACCTGCCCATATGGGAACTTTTTTCCTAACTCTTATCCTCATCAGTTATTGGTTGGTTCATGCCCTGCCAGGTGTAACTGGACAGTTCTCGCTATCCCTGTGAAAGGCTAATCCTTTAATCCTTCTGAGTTCTCGATCTCAATATCTTGTGGCAATAAGTTCCACAGGTTAGCTGGGTAAAAAACGTGACTTTAATCATGGTGGCTTTCAGCTTCATTGCCTGTCCCTTACTCATGTAAACCACAAGAGAATGAAGAGGCGCACCTACTTACCTCCTTTGTATCTTTTGTTATTCTGCACACTTCCCTCACTAAAGTCTCTTACTCTTCACTCCGCCCTCTCCCCACAAACAATCTCACTCTTTTCAGTCTCTCGGCATTTGGAAACCAATCCTGGGCTAAGATCCTTTTCATCACCCTTCTCTTCCTGCGGTGTCCTTTACGAGCTGGGGAGGCCAGAACTGAACACACTGTTCCAGAAGAGGCTGCGCCTGTGATTTGTGGAATGGCACTGGAATATTTTCTATCCCCTTCCCTATTCAAGCTAGAGTTTTGAAGGCTTTGTTGATTGCTATTGTGCACGGAGCAGAGATTTGGGTCTATGGGTGAAATCCTGGCCTTGCTGAAGTCAGCGGCAAAACTTCCATTGAATTCAACGGGGACAGGATGGCCAGTGTAGATGTAGAGGATAAAGGATCGCAAGGTCCTATCTTGCACTGCTTGTACATGCACTGGATTCAGTGGCCCACAATTCTCTCACATATACAATTGCAGTTTTAGAGAACAGGCTTTTCACCATTGTAGCTATGGGGTGTGTTGTTATTGATTTCAACGAGGTTAGGATCGAGGCCGTAGTGTTTCCATGTTAACATGTAAGTTATGTGTAACATCAACCTTTCTTATATACTGGCATGTCATTTCCATGTTAGCACTGGGAATGATAGGTTGTAATTTTTTGCTTTCTGACATTTGGCAGGTTGTATCTGTAGCATTTGTTAAGCTAAAATTATTTCTCAAATACCAGATTTAAACCTTACTGGTTAAGAACACGTGTCGTGGGGCAGAGACCAGCTTTTTGTTCTGTGTTTGTGCAGTGCCGTGTCCTGGGTGCTACCGCTGAGCAAACAAATGATAACTAATAAGAATGCCCTGATGGTGCTATGCAAATAATAATTACAAATTAAAATGTCAAATCCCACACCGCCAAATTAACTGAAAGCTATTAACACAGGTCTGGATTCAGCAAGGCACTTAGGCAACTGCCTAACTTTAAGCATGTTAATAGACTCACTGAATTCAATTATATTGCTCACACGCTTAAACTTAAGCATGTGCTTAAGTGTCTTGTTGATTTGCAGCTGTAAAGAGAAGCAGCTACCTTGGGGAATGCCAATTTCCTCAATCCACTCATAAACCGCAGCCATCAATGTGGCTCTCTGCATTTGGAAAGAAGTACATGCTGGCCGAGATCTGCATAGCAAGGATTGCCCCAGCCCTCCCCTGTGCTGCATAGAACAGAAATCATGTAGAACTTGGAGATGGCAGAATTTTACCGCAGAGTTCTATTGGAGTCAATGAGTCTCCATTATGTCCCATAAGAGTCTGCAGGGTTGGGCCCTAGTGTTTTCTAATGGTTGGACCACTGGTTCCTACTCCTAGTTCTTCCACTGATTCACTGTGTGACCTTTGGCAAATTACTTCACTGCTCGGTTCCTCAGTTTTCCTATCTGTAAAATGGGGATAAATTATATTTACTCACTTTGGGAAGGTGTTTGCGCTCCTCTGAGGAAAGGTACCATGGAAGTGAATATCTAGGCAACTGGAGGTAGAAAAATTGGGAGCTAAACCATACTAATCAGAAGCTGTATAAGAAGCAGGGGGGAGTAACTGTCCAACCATGTATGAGACAAGGCCCTCCCATTGATACAATACTCCACAGAGCTCCCTTTAAAACTCAGGACTGGCTTCCTGGGCCGTGTCTAAGCTCTAGAGTCTAGAGGGACAGAATCTAAATACAGACCAGGTGAACCTATTAGTGCGTTCTCCCTTTGCAACTACTCTCACCCTTGCTGAACATCTGGGATGCTTTCCCCTCTAGAGAGGAGACAATGTGGTGACAGGAGAGGGTTTGCATAGTAATCTTCTCTTGTATTGTCCTCCTAAATGGAAACAGGTACGCAACATTAGGTCTCATTTCTTTTTATGGCCATCGCAGCTTTGATGTCTGAGACTGTGGAAACAATTTTATTAACATTAAAAGGAAAACGAAATCAGCTCCCTGAGCATTTCCATGAAGGATCTGAGGCCCAGAGTCCAACACTTTTGTTGCCTCCCCAGGAGGTGAAGTCCCTGGAATATTATCACTTCGGTGGGCCAATAGTGGGAACGCCATTCTCACCCTGTGTCCTGAACATGAGCACGTTGAAAGAACTGCATCATGTCTCCATACCAAGACCTCCCCCCTGAAACATACCGAAGGGCCATTGCTGTGAGGAATCAGGGCTGCTACCTATCCCCTTTGTGACCTTAGACATATGGTTTCCTGCTCTCTGGGCCCTGGTTTTCCTCCCATCCATAAAGAGTTATTCCCTGTTTTATGGGTTATCGTGAGGATTAACTCTTAATACTTGCAGAGCACTTTGAGATCCTGGCAGACAAACATAAAGGATAATTCTCTCAGGCCCTTGGCCAGCAGAAAGCCCTATGGAGGCATTGCACCTCTTCCTTGTTCTTGGAATATCTCCCACAGACAAATCTGCCTTTGCAACAGACAAGGATGGTCCTTAACCTAGCCAGCAAATTCATCTTCATCCTTGGTCACACATGCCCTTCATTCCAGCAATGGCATCCCAAAGCCATCACCATAGAGATCTATCTCGTTACATGGTCTTCTCATCAAGATGGCTCTTGACAAACTGTCAACTCCATCTCTTCCTTCTCATCTGCCTGGCCATCACAACTCCCCTCTTCACATGTAGCGTTTGCTTTATGGGTAATGTGATTTCTTCCTTGCTAGAACACAGCTACAGTTAGTCAGTTCTGTCTCCGACCACTACCCAAAGTAACTATCTATTTGTTGATGCTCAGCTGTGCACAGAAAAGCACATTGTGCAGTACTTATTAAATGTGACATTTAACTAGATAAAAAATTACAATACAAAATGATTGCAAACAACAAAATCAAAGGAAGAAATGCCAAGCGCAATTGGCAGGGATCTCTTTCTCTACCAGAGCCATGCAATAATCTCTCCTATAAAACCTTATGCAGAACTTTTGAGGTCTTGAAAGCTTGTTCACCTCCTTTCATTAGACTAACAAATAACGTTTAACGCAAAACATCTGTTAACAACAGCCCTTAATGTTCTCAAGATGATAAAGCAGAAGGATAATTTTAGCTAGCGGCCCCTGACTGATGCCTTGTCAAACAATATAGTTGCTTTTGGTGTTTCTTGGGAATGGGCGGGGGGAATTGTGAACCTCAGAGTTGGTTTGGTTAGCTTGTTTGTAGCTGGCTGAAGCTACGAACCTCTGGGAACTATTCGAGGTTCTGTAAGTTGAGATGCTCTGTAACAAAGGCTCGTTGCACCTATGTTAAATATGGTCACTCAGGAGAAACACTTGCCCTTTGTAGAATTTTCAAAAGCACCTGACAGTGGCAGATCCCAGAAAAAAAGAAACAATTCATACGGCATGGCTGGAGAAAGCCTTCTCCAATAGGATCGGTCCATGCACAAAACCCAGCCCCTGGGAGAGCCCTGTGGTATACTGAGAATCTTTCATCGCCCTCATAGTCCTGGAAACCAGAATGGATTGATTTCAAGTCAGGTCCTTCGGCTGATAAATTTGTCATTATTATTGTTTATATTTCCATAGTGCCTTGGAGTAGTAGTCTGGAGCAGGATCCCATTGTGCTAGGTGCTGGCCCTGCCCCAAATAATGAGAGTTAGCCATCAGCATGGGGAGGTCTGCCCTTTGTTGTACAGAAAGCAGCTGAAAAAGACGGAGACACATAAAAGATGGCAGCTGGGACCAGAGTGATTTTTTTGTTATGTAGATTAGAATGAATAAAAACAACCAGGACAATACAAGCAGTAATATTTCACATATCTATATACAGACACATATATAGCATATGGGGTCTTTAAGCAATCTAAAGAATCATAGGTCCCTATTATTCTTCCCTCTTCCAGAACTAAGTAACTGATCAGCCCCCTTCACTGACAGCCCTGCTTCTGCGTGGGACTGAGCCTATGAAGGAAAACAGCCTTAGATATGTTCAACACACAAAGTCAGATAAAACCAGAACTATTCTGGCTGGAAGACTGTAACGTTAACAACTTTATTTAGAATTCTGCAGGTTAACACACAAGAACCCAAACCAGAGCGAGACAAAACAGACTGCTCTCGAAAACAAATGGACACAATTTCCCCTATCTTACTGTATGCTGGCTGTTCTAGACTAACTGTGACCACATGCTTTCCCACAGAGCCTCTTGGCCTGCAGGGAAGAGTGGCAAATCCCTTACAAATTAAAGTGACAACCTGTCACTCCATACTCCAACACAGGTCTCAAATGCACCAAGCCCTCCATTCTCCAGACAGCCCCATCTCTCATGCAAGGAAGTAAATAAGCTTAAACCAAAGCAAGAAGGTGAGAAGCAGGGAAAGAAAATACAGACGGAGGGAAGATTAAGAAGATTAATGGCGGGGCAGAAAGCATGCCCTCTGTCTGGTAAAAGGAAAAATAACACACTTTCCCACTTTGGGCTTTTCTGGGGCAAGGTCATTTCAGGCCCGGCTTTCCCCTGTCCCTCCAGGAGAACCAGGAAGTGAAACCAACCAGTCCCAAGCAAAGTGCAAATATTAAACAGCAAAAAAGAGGGCAGAGTACAATGGGAGACCTGGTTGGAAAGTTGGGAAGGGAGGGAGATCCCACAGAAAAATTACATTTTTCATAAAAAAAACTGAAAATGACCCCCCCCCCAATTTTTTTTGGCTATTTACAGAATGTTGAATTCTTTCCCCTAGGACCCCCCAAAAGTAGAGGCTTTTCATGAAAAAAGGCTTTTAGTTGAAAGCTCAATTTTTCTTCATAAAAGATTTTCAGTAGAAAGTTTTTGACTACCCATATACAGTGGGTTTTTAACTCTCTGATCCAGTGAGCAGGAGGTGCTACAAATAATACAGATACAAAGAAACATGCTAGAACTGATCCAATATGGCAAAGAGAACATTTTTAAATAAGTTTTCCTCTGTGGATTTTTGAAAAAGAAAAATTGTCACAAAAATTTTAGTTAATTTCCTACTTTTGTGAGGTTTCAGCCCCCATTTTCTTTTCTTTGTGCCCTTTTTCTCCCTTTCACCCATTTTGCCAGTAAAAAAGAGGAGGGTGGAATAAAAAAAACATTTGGGAAGAAGTAAAGTAAAATTTCATTAAATTTTTTGGTTTCAGGAAGAAAAAGGCCATTTTCAATGAGGAAAAAAAATTAATTCAGAAAATGTCAACCAGTTCTACAGTATATAAATAGGATTTGTTTTTTATCTTGATGGTGTCCCCTTAAAGAGAAGGTTACAGTGTTACTGATGAGTTGCATTCTGGATTTGGGGATAAGTAGAATGCATATAGTATAATCTTTCATTACCATGCTTAAGTTCAAGTCTATCTGCTCAGTTGTCCCTTTATTTTCCGTGGCCCATGCGGCATCCCTATAGCTGCGGTGTAATCACATGACCAGTGCAGTCTAAATCCCATGGGGCTGAGTGTTTGTATAGCTTTGGGGGGGGTTACCATATTTGAAGTTAACAAAGAATTTGGTTCCTAGATTAATTGTTGTACCACTTGCAATTTTTAGATCCCAGGAGAGAAGGTCTTGTGTTTACAGAAACAAAATGATAACAGGATTACTTCCCCTTGGGATAGCCTGGTCAGAATTCCCAATACAATCCCAGGGTGTAGCCATTGGTTGGCTGGTCCGTAAATGAAAATGACACAAATCGAAGCACAATACTAACCACGCGAATGCTGCCATTTTCGATTTGATCCTTACAAATCTGAAGATGGCTCTTGCCCTCATTTACACTCAGACAAGTTTTCTGTAGACAAGGACGGTATATGGCCCACAAGGTTAAATAAAGAGGTTATCCTACAGTTAGAAAAGTGGAGCAAAATGAACTTAGGGGTAGAGCCTGCATATTCCAGACTGAAATGGTGCTGGCCTTAATAACAAACATGGCACCACGATGCTACAGTGTGAGTGCACTGCACACTTGCACATAGGTCAATATAGTTTAATCCAGGGGTTCCCAACCCCTGGCCTGGGAGCCAAAAGTGGCTTGCGGGGCTTTGTCAATTGGCCCACACCCCCCGCTGCTGTCAGGGAGTCACCCCCGCCCATCCTGGTACGCAGCTGGAAGACGGGCTGTGGCCGCCACTGTTTTTAAGAGTCTGATTTCTTTTTAATTTTAAAATTTTAAATTTTAATGCTGTTTTTCTAATTTTTTCCGCTTTTCACTAAATAAATGTTTTTAAATTTTAAAGAAATGTGTTAATTAAAAATTAATTGAAATTTAAGTAATTAAATTAATTACTTGATTTTAATTGAAATGTAATAGAAATCTAAAAGAATTACATTTTAATGTAATTTTAATTAAACAGACTGGTGGCCCTTCACGGCTGTAAAAATTATATTTGTGGCCCGCAAGGCAAAAAGGTTGGGAGCCACTGGTGTAATCGCTATTGTTCTCTGTGTAGTGATCTCTGCAGAGCGCCAGGAACAAATTGGGCAGGGACCAGGAGCACCTATCTCAGCCCTAGGGAGGATTCCTCTAGGTCTGGCTTCAGACAGGCAGATGGCGAGGAGGGAGAATCTGTCCTCAGGCAGTAAATGCTCTAGAGACGAAGGCTGGCCCCATGATTCAATGAGACTCAGTCAGGAGACGTGGATTCGGCTCCCTAGCTTTGCCACGGTTGCCACGTGTGACCATTGGCAAGTGACCCCAAGCACGTCAGCCTGTCTTCATTCTCATACGGCCCTCAGCTCTGAGCACCTCATAACAGCCCCGTGAGCTAAGGACGTACTCTCCCCATTGTCGAGATGGGAACTGAGACACAAAGAAATGAAGGCACTGACCCTCAGAGGTACTGAGCATGCTAACTTCCACTGAAAATCAGGACCTAAATGACTTCCTCAAAGTCACACAGGAAGGCAGCGGTTGAAGCAGGAATTTAACTCAGATCTCTTGAGGGCCAGCTGTGGACCCTATCTACAAGCACAGTGGTTTTCAAACTTTTTTTCTTGGGACCCAGTTGAAAAAAAATCATTTATGCCCATGACCCACAATTACACCTTTGAGCAAAGCATTCTAGTCATTCAACGGCGGCCGCAGGGGGCGCCGTGATCCAGTACCTGAGGATCTATGACCCAGTACTGGGTCCCGACCCATAGTTTGAAAACTATTGGACTAGCATCTAGTAGAGCATCCTTTCTGCCTCAGCTCCCCAACCGCCACTCGGGGATAATAATGCATCCATTCTCCCAGCCTCAGTCTTGTCTCTTTCGATCATAAACTCTCCAGGGATGGACTGTGTCCTTCCACATGCTTGTACATCACCTAGAATAGGAAGGCCCAGAACTTGAGTGCGACCATAATACAAATAATTCATAGTAATTATCTGTAGTCTAAGGCTGTTGGCCCAGGCCTTTTCAAGTCATTTTTTAAAAAAATTGTCAAAATAATATGAATGGAAGGTTTAGTTTTGATGTAGTCCTTGCAATTTGCAAGGAAATACAAAATTATAGCTCTGTTAAACTGCAACAGCTTAACCCTCACGGCAAGACTGAGTGGAAGAGAGTGCTGCAGCTAGAAAACCTGCCTCAACTGCCCTGCCACAGTGTGAGTTTTTCCAACCACAAAAAGCAGTTTGAGCAAGGTTAGGAGTCCATTCCCCATCAGGCCAATGGGGGTTGCCAATACAGATCTGGAGAGAGTTAAAATCCCCATCTGGTAGCAACACTTGCACTTCATTAGTCAGTTATTACAGCCTTTTGTGCTGACGCTGGGAAAAGAATACGATTCATCAGGCACCTTAAATCTTCCAGCCCCATTGCACAGAGGCTGTGTATGTAGCATGCAGATCGCTGTAGCTGGCAGGGAAAGATGAGAAGCAGGATTGGAGTGAATCCTCAGTTGCAGAAAGCACATTACAGCAGTGGGACCATTAGCAATTAGCGGCAATGCACACATATAACCATTGCTGACACAGGCCCCGAAGAGGAAGAGACGCATCCTGAGCCAACTTGAATGGCATCAGCGGTACATGCTGCCAACAGAGTCCATGTGTGGGTTGGGGGAGGAGGAAGATTTTTGTGGGGAGAGGCCCGTAGTTGAGAGGTCTTAGTGCTAGTCCATACACTAGAGATGGAAGAGACCGAGTTAATCTTCCTGCGAGCACAGGCTGGAGTTGTCCCCCCCCCGCCAAGAGAGACTATATCAGTTATATGCATTATACTCACCAGCTACCTGCGCGAATAATAGTCTTATGAAAATGGGCAGCTTGATGTATTGTAACCAATCTAGTGCTCTCAAGAACCCAAGTTTCTTTTGACCTACAGCTGAAGGCCACTGTCCTGGGTGGATGCCCATTAGGAATAGCCACACAGCACCGGATCCAGGATCCACCTAGTCCAGTGGTTTTCATACTTAGGGTCGGGACCCAGTACTGGGTCGCAGACCCTCAGGTGTGGGATCACGGCGTCCCTTGCTGCTGGCACCAAAAGACTGGAATGCATTGCTCAAAGATTTCGTCGTTGGGCTGTGGGCATAAATGACTTTTTTTTCAACTGGGTCCTGAGGAAAAAAGTTGGAAAACCACTGACTTAGTCAACAAGCCAATCTCCACTGGTGGCCAGCACTAGATGCTGAGAAGGAAAGTGTAAGAAACCCACAGTGGGTGGGTAAAACAGAGCTCTGTGTATGCACATGAAGATCACTGCAAGACCAGGGCCTAAAAGGAGACCAGATCTTGTGCTAAAGAACTTAGATCCCAATCCTCAAAAGATATTTCAGCACCTAACTTCCACTGAAATCAGTGGAATCATCACCTAAATATTTTTGAGGATCTGAAGTCCCGAAGGGGTACCATGTTAGTCTAGCCCAGCAAAACAAACAAGGAGTCCTGTGGCACTTTTAAAGATTAACCAATTTATTTATCGCACGAGCTTTTGTGAGAGAAAATCCCACTTCGTCAGACACTTGAAGATGGGGATCTGGGCCTTCTACTTTAAATAGATGGGTGTGGATGAGGAATGCAGCGAAAGACAGCAAGTGAGCCGTGATGTACGGGTTGTGCTTGCGTAGTTCTGTGATTTTATATTTTTGCAGCATGTATTTTGTTGGGGAAGTGGAGGTTATGGGCCTCGTGGAAGAAGCACGCTTCAAAGGTTCTACAAGGCTTTTTTAAACACCATAAAAATACACTCTTGAGAAATTAGCTTAGAAAAATAAGCAGGGGCTACTTACATTCCATCTCTATAGAGAGCACTTGCTGGGGATTTCATATCTAACCTCAACAAAACTGATTTATTTGTACAAGTTAGCAACAGCCCTCCTAACATCAGGAGCGCTGCAGCACATTTCATGTCGTTCCCCAGAATAAACATCAGACATGATCTCCCAGGTGTGGAGATAAAAAGAATAGACCCTGAATGGACCTTCCCACAAGTGACCGGTTTCTTTCCTTTCTGCATGTAAACATCACCTCAGCCTCATAGAGGCTCTCAAATGCACTGAACCCAGTTAAGACAACTGAGTTTGAAGGGAGAACTGTTCAGTCACTCAGAAGCAGCCCTGGCGATGAGTATGGGATAAGATCCTGGACAGGACAGGACAGAACAGGTTAAAGCTTATACCAAGGCTCTGCCTACACTTGATTTCGTTGCACCCCTGTAACTACACTGATGCAAATCCCTAGTGCAGACGTGCTGCATCAGTAGGGTTTACACCTAAAGCTGGGAAAAGCCACGCTAATGCCTGTAACAACACCCACCCTGCTGGTGCATGCCCAGCCGGCATATACAACTGTGCATCTATGTCAGAACTTGTCTACAAAGGGTGTTTACTCCGCCCTGACTTGAAGGGCACTAGCCAGTGAGCAATAAACAAGCCACAGTAATAATGTAAACCCAGACAGCTGGGTCCTCTTTTGGTCCATTTTACTGTGGAGACACCACAGGACCTTGGTATCCACCAACATTCAGTGCTTCGCTTCGCTATCGAGCTGCGTGCATTCTGGGATTTTTCTCCTGGCATACGGTACGCTGCTCAGTGACAGCCTGGTGAAAACCAATGGAATTCTGGGACTTTTAGAGTCAAATGCCAGAAGTCCCATGTAATTAGATTAGTGCAAATAATATTAATAAACCAGTGTAGGCGAGGTTAACATCCTGTCGCAACACTTACAGGACTCTAAAAACAGGTGTGTTGGCTGTATTCTGCCCAGTACTCAAAACCAGTAAAGAGTGAATTATCAGCAACCTCCAGAAAAATGCATTGGGTTGAACCACATATATTATATACATAATGTAATCTCATTTCCCAAAGGTCCTGAGGGAATAGCTGGACACACATGGATAACTGAGGGTTTCAGAAAATTGAGCGCATTTTCAATACCATCATTGATTTTTTGTGATTGAGTCTATAATCCTTTGTCATATAACAAGATGTTTTAGATCACAGAGGTTGGAGTTTATGTTATCTATTTCCCCTTTTCTCTCCCAACATGGCATCCATTGGAGACACGTTGGCGTGGGATCTCATTTCTAAAGAGATTCCTTCTGGCACCATAACAAGTGTCAAGGTTCAGACAAACCTTTCAAGGACTGTGCCAATATTTTCAGGTCTGACCCCTTTTGTTTCGCACAAAGGGAAAAGAAAAACATCAGAAATGGGATGAGGCATTAGAAGGGAATCTTCTCCGACGTCTGTTGAGAAATGTGAACCAGAAGCATGTGTTGTTTCAGTCCTTGTAAGGCTGCGGCAGCCAGCGCTGGTGGTTAAAACACGAATTGAGGATGCATAACAATACTGAGGGCCATACGATACCTCTTTGTAGGAATGGGCCTCAAAGGAGCCAAAATCTTCTGGCAAAAAATATGTGCATAATAAGCACTCAGAACATGGCACCGAAGCCATCTGCAAAGCAGTTGGACGCAAACATCGGGGTGGAGTGGGAAAAACAAGTGCAGAGCCAAAATCTGTTTTGGAAAACAGGTTTAGGATCGTGTTCAATCTCACTTGTCTCTCGTTAGCACCGTTGTAAATCAGTGGTATCCTCAATGGCTACAGGTGGCTCCTGGATACCCCTGGGCATGCATTTTCCTTTAGCCTTTGAGCACCATTGCCATCAGACTGCAGGTTACTTCTGGTAACTCTCAACCCATTTTACCCATTAGTTCCCACTCTTTTATCCAGATGGCATGCAGCGTCACTTCCTTTAACAGCAACAGCGCTTCTATAATGTTTTCAAGGCACTGGGCCAACTTCAATCCATTAGTATTTACTGACCTCTACCAATTAATCAAGCTTGTCTTTTGCCTTCTGGCACCTCCTCCGTCCCCAAACTTTTCCCCATTTGTTTGTACTTAATGGAGGCTGGCGACATCGGAGAATGGATCAGTGAAACTGACACATCCTGGTGTCTCTGAGCTAACTTTTCAGCCGCGGGTACAGATCCAATGGCATGCGAGTCTAAAGACGAGCAAAGCTCCTCCTTGAGCCTTCCACACCACATTGTTCTCAATCCAAGGTTGGCCTGCACAGAACTGTTTCTGAGCCTCGAATGGGCATCATTTTACTTCCCCACTCCAGCATGCTACAGCCTAGCATCCTCTGCATTGTCCTCCCACCCCTGCTATGCCTCACAGAGGGAGCAGAAAGCCCACTGTACTGTAAAAAGCAGCATGAAGATCCACAACAACCTTTCTAGCATATGATCTCCGAACCAGAGGGGGCTATTTCTGCCCTTCCTTACAGATCTATGAACTACACTGAATTCACAGCATTCTTTCTTTCTATACCAAATGGCTCCAATACACATTATGCAACGATGAGAAGCAATGTGTCATTAAATACTAGTCACTCAAGAGAATGGGAGCTGGATTGCATAGGTATCCATCACTCACAACACCTCTGCAGAGAGATGGAGCTCTCCTTGAGCAAATATTAAGGCAAGCAGAGCAGACAAGTCCTACATGTTCTATATCTCATCCAAAAGACCCTTGTGTTGTTAACCTGCAGATATAATTTAGCTAAGTCAGCCCTGTAGTGACTGAGCTCACAGTTCCAAGGAGTCCTGGATGTTCTAAAACAGCTGTGATGAAAACCACTGGATGAGAGAGTGTGGCCTACTGGTTAGAAGAACAGAGGGCTGGATTGTAAAGGTTCTTTTCCTATTGACTGACTTGGGCAATTTGCTTAGGATTTCTCTACACAAAGAAGTTGCATCCCGTTAACTTAAGCTGGTTTTAAAATTATTTTGTTGAAGTGGTGCAATCCCCTGTGCGGACACACTTAGATCAGTTTAAAACCGGTGGCATTGGTTTACACTGTGCCTGGAAATTTACTGACGCAAACTCAATCAACATAGCCAGGTTTCAATCAATTTTGCCCAGCAGCGAAGTTGCACTGCCTTCACTTAATGTTAAATCACTCCTTTAGTTAAAGTGATGCACCTTTGTGTGTAGACCAGGCCTGTGGGGGTCTGATCTAAAACTGTAGCAAACTCGAAGGCAAAACTCCCAATGGCTTTAATGGCCTTTGGATTGGGCCCTCAGTCTCAGCCTCTGCTATCCCACCTTTGCATAGCACAGGGGTCCCTGGAAAATGGTCTGGTAATAGTACAAAATTATATTAAATAGCCCATGTCCGCAAGCTGGATGTTACTAGAGGAGGCGGATAAAGTCACAAAAATGTTTTTTTAAAGCCCAATGCTAAACGGGGCAGTTCTACCTATCTCCCTAAGCGTTCAATGGGCTCTCTCCTAGTCACACAGCATCCCACTGTCCGGGTGAGGTTCCTTTCCTTCCCCTCCCCGGACATATTTCATTTTGCAATACTGGGGGGACACCCCATTTCCTCCTCTGGCTCTAGAAACTCCAGATACATATGGTCCTGCTCTGCCTGAAAACCAGACCTTTGATTCTCTGCAAACTGAGAAGCAGGGAGATGGCATTGAACCCAGGAGCTACGGAAAACAGAGTCCAGTCTATAAGAATAAAACCTTAAGGCACTTTTAGGGGGTTTCTTGGTGGGAAAGCATGCGGCAAACTTTCCTCAATGGGGGGCTTGCTCCAAAGACTACTGGAAAGATTCCCATTGACATCAATACTCTGAATATGGCCTAATGCAAAGAAGGTCTGAAGGTGGGGTCAGCATGGGATCGAATCTCTCTCTTTCTCTCCTGGTGTAATGTGACTGTAAAACGCACAGAGGGGGATGATAGAAAACAGATTTCCAGTGGATTAAAGCTATGATCACACATTGATCGTATTTTAGTTGTCCATTACACAGACATGGAGAAAAGAGAAAGTATATAAAGAGACAAATGGCAAAGGAGGAGAAGGAAACAAGAAATATTAATGCCTCTGGTTCATTGTCTTAGTTCTGAAGGTCCTAGATGGAAGAGAGCAAATTTTGTTCTGAAAAAAATTAACTAGAAAAAAAAAGTTTACATATTTTCTTCTATGGAGGATAGAAATTCCTGTTTATCTTTTGCCCATTTTATTCTATTTGCACCATTCAATGTCTCATGTCTATGCTGCTGCTTTGGGACCCAGATTTGTTGTTGACATATTTTGGAAACAGGTTCATTGTAAATTTATATTAAGAACTCACAACTTCAGATGTTTTCAAACATTTTTGTTGTTGATGTCTTGGCATTCACCCTCATCAGTATGTGGCAGAGGTGGGACAGAGGGTGCGTTTGTGTATCTATAAGAGCACAGGAACCCAGGTCAATGGGAAAAAAACCAATTTCTTTAAATTTTACCAATGACAGTAATTGGGAGGGAAGAGGCATCAACAAAAAATAAACAAACAACACTCTCCACCCCTCCAAATAATACAATATATAAAGGGATTCACTTCTGTGGCAAAGTCAGATATTTTCACCTGAATCTTAATAAATTCCCTCTCTAGAGAACTCCAGAATCACTAAACAGATCTGGCTCCAATAATAAATAAATATATATAACCTGATCCACTGTTCAGTCTTATTAGCGCAGATGTGGGTTGTAACTAAAATCTAGCTGGACCTGTGTATCTGATATGCTGTGGAAGTGGTATTTGGAGATCTTGATTATGACATATGAGTGGCGCCATGCATACATGCATGGCTGGAAAGCAACAGACACACATGCTACTCTATTCTTTTTATGCCCCTTAATTTAATCATGGGGGAAAAGTAATGGGGGCAGGTGTTTTGCGGTATACGGCACAGTTTAACAGGGAAGGGGCCCAGTAATAGGAATCAGAATCCTGGATGCTTTTGAAATAAATTTCCCAATTCATGTTTTGAGGGTGGCCTATTTCAAACATCCTTAAATCAAGAGGGGCCAGGAGGTGGGGAACATTAAAAGATCATTTTTCTACAGGCATCGATTCTGTTTGTTTTACGTGAAAATGGATCCAAGGGGTTTTTTTCCTTTGGTTTGGTTAATTGAGCCAAAAGAAAATTTGCTGGAAAAATCTAAGCTCGTGAAGGGGGAATGTTTTATCAGATAAGCTCTGTGCACAGTTTGTAGCGGAGTTATTGTCAAAAAGAAAGAAAACAGGATAAAAAGGGTTGGTTCCCCCACACACGCCCTTGACAGACAGGAAACACAGCCATTTTAATTGGACGTTTTTCTGGGGGCTGATTTCTCTCCTGTCCTCCCTCCCTTCCAAAATCTTCCTGAAGACAAATTCATTCTTTCTGCAACAAAAAGAAGTTCTCTTAGCAAATCTCTCTCCAAACATGTTACCAGGTTATTTCTTGGAACGAAACCTTTCAGGCCAGCTATTAAATTACCCCTGCTCTAGATACCCCCCCAAGTTCTAACATGTCCATTTACTGGTAGATTTTGTGATATTTCTCCCTGGAGAAAAAATGAATTTTCTTCATGAAACCTCATCACCACCCTAATTTCCTTTCTGTATTGCACCCTCCTGCCCTCCAGAGTCCAGGGTTGGTCCACCATCTAACGAATTACTTTGCAAATCACTCAGTGGGAGCAGGGGAGTAGGTTGCAAGGTATGGTCTGGCTTGAAAGAGCTGCGAGTTTATTGTCAGGAGGAGAAGAGGCCTGGGAGTTCCTATGCCCTTCTTCCAGAAATCAAGAGATGAGGAGAAAAGCCCCAAGGAGGAAGGGGTGTTGGTGAGGGGGGTGGGGGGTTAAAAGGAATCTCCTTGACAGAGCTCGATCTAATTTGCTCTGTCTAATAATGCTCTCTTATGAGCTGCACTGGCCAGGCCCCAGCACAGCGCTCTCTCGATGCCACTTCCCCCTGCACGGCTAGTGTCCAGTCCCTTGTCCCAATCCACTCCCTCCCCCAACTAGGCTTGGGGGAGTCAGACTACGCTAAGTCTCAGCCGCCATCCACATGTGGAATGGATGGGCTAGAAACACCACCCGCTGCAGCACAGACCAGGGCTCCCCGCTTCCCATTGCGAGCGATGCAGCCCAGAGCAAGCCCAGCCTGGCTCGCCTTGCTTCTGCTCCTCTCTCTGCAAGGGGAAAAGCCCAACCCAGCCAGCCCCCACCTCAGCCAAAGTGATCTCCGACTCCTAGCCAGCCAGCCCCTCCCTTAAGGGCAAGGCAGATGGTGCCACGCTTGGTCCAAGCAACCCGCCCTTCATTAGTGATCATTAGTGGCACGTTTCCATCGCCCACATGGATGAGCATTCTCCTCCCACCTCTTCTCATTCCAGTGTGAATGGAATTCTGAGCCTTGAGAGACAGACACGCCCAAGTGGATGCGATTTCTACACATCAATTTCCAACATAAATTTTATTTTTAAATCACTTCTTTGGGAGTTGGGGGGGAGGTTGGATTAGGCCCATCTCCTAAAACGGACCCCCAAGGACATGCAAACAGCTCTAGGAGGGATCATTTCGCTCTCTTCTTGAGCTGTTGGTGCGGACAGTGGGTCTGATCACAGGAAGAAAATATTAAATTTAAGTTGAGGCAGCCAAAATAGGCGAATTATAACTAATCAGCATTTTAAGTGAGATGGGGCCTGGGTGTGTAAGACATGAGATGTTGAAATGATTTAATATTTTCACGTCTGCTGAGTTCGAAATCTTCCCTGCCGTGTGGGATATTGACACGAGTTGTGTTATTTCATAAACTCTAAGAGGTCTGGAGCGTGACGGGGAGTGTGTGTATAAGGAAATTCCCTAAAAATGTGGTCAAATGGATTTCAACACCTAATCCCAGCTATAAACTTCAGAGGGAAATTTTGGGCCATGTAAAAATTTTATTCAGTACCTTTTGCCGTAAAGCGCTTATTAGGAAGACTTCTTTATAGCTTCTGTGCTGGGGTATCACAGACCTACATGTGTATATTTGGCACACATATTTCTGTGTAGACAATGTACATAGAAATTTGATTTTGGGGAGTGTCATGCGCCTGCATGTATATATTTACATAAACATACCCACAGAAAGAGGAATTGTACATTATATATTCATTATGATTTATACTAGGTATATTGATTGTTTTTATTTATTTTGTAATCCTTTAATCTGTATTTCTTTTTGTCAAGCACTTAGAAGACTTTGATAGATAAGCACTACATAAATAATATATAAACAAGCGTTACTCAATGGCTTTACATAAATTGCTACTCACGATGAAAATCTGGTTTTCCCTGCTAAGACTAACGTCTGGCAAATGAAAGTGAAGCCAGGTCCTTCAAAAGTTTTAACAACAAACATTAGAGGATTTAAATAGGATGGAGGATTAAATCCCCATGTCATTTAACTGCAGGAGACTGACTAGACTTGGAGTTAAGGTCATAAGTGAATGGAACCTGATGATCAGAATTTGGTCCTCGGTGCCCAGATCAGCCCCGCCACTTTACATGGCTAACAATCTCTAAAGAACAGAATAGCTGGATGTCAGGACCAAGATACATTAACAGGGTGAGGTTCCAGAGGGGTAGCCGTGTTAGTCTATTGCAGAAAAACAAACAGAGTCCGGTGGCACTTTTAAAGATCAACAGATTTATCTATCACATGAGCTTTCGTGGGAGAAAATCCCATTTCGTCAAACGCTTTGAAGGGCTAGGGCAGTTTGTGGAGGGCCCGGTTACACCAGTGCAAATCCAGAGTAACACCACTGACGTCAGTGGCTTTATTCCTGGGTCACATTCAGAGTCTGGCCCCATGTGTTGAAGCATGAAATACTGTTGCCCACTGCTCTGACAAAATGGTTTCCTAGGGGCAGTGATGAAAACCCTCCCCAGGCAATGTTTTCCCATTATAGTTCTGAACTCCAGCCAATATTTTATGCCATCTACACACTATGCTGCATCCTTAAACTCATATACTGAAGTAGCCCTTCACCAGTCTTGAAAGCTGTAAATAATTGAGTTGAAAGGGCTGGGTTTGAAGTGGAACTGGGTTTAGTTAACTTCCTGTGGGTAAGCCCCCAGACTGGTTTACACAGGCAATGTTTGGACTTACAAGGGCCAGCACTCCCCTCCCCTGTGGAGTTTAACAGCCTGCAGCATAAACTCCAATAATGCAGTCCACAGATGGAACAAGTTAATCACGAAGGAGAAAGGAGGCATGGGACTGTGTCAGTTAGTGCAGGAGAGAAATGGAAGCTAAAGGCCTCCCAAACACAGTCTGTGGCAGTAGAGGAGCAATTCTCGAACGGTCAATGGTTTGTCTTTGGGATGGGCAATATGATAGGCCATGCGTTCTACAGAGAAGTGACCAGAATGCACTTTCTCCTCCTCCCCCATATATAGAGATCTTAGCCCTGAACATCAGTGAACTAATGTTTGCTTCCTTTCAAATTTCCCTCCTGCTAATCTGGGTCATTCTGCAGTCTAGAGACTGCGGTTTTGCAGCTCTTTAGGCCCAAGTTTCTGTTTTGGAGACAGATACTGTTCCTGGCTGCAGCATGGAAAGGAGATCTGGGGGAAATGAAGATAAATTACAAAGCCAAATCAAGGGAAGAGTTTATCAGAGTCCTTAGTTATAACTTCTCGAGTTGTTTGTTTTTTTTAAAACACAAAGGACAATGGAAGAGATTCCAAAGGAAATTGACAGGAAGATGTTTATTCTAGAGACTTACTTTGTATGAAAATCGGTTGGTGTAAGTAGGACAGTTTATAGCATTATTAGTAGTAAGAGAAATCAAAAGCTTTGGCTTGGAAGAAGCGTAGGCCTAGATTTCCAAAAATGACTAGTGAGTTTGAGCACCTAAATTGGGGCACCTTAAAGGGTCCCGATCATCAAAAAGTGCTGAGCACCCATCCTTAAAAACCAGGCCATAGGAAGGTATCTTAAATTTGGCCCCTAAAAATCAGTCAGTTTTGGAAATCCTGGTCTTAAACTTTTGAAGAAGCAGATTAGTAACAGAATCCTTGGTTGAGCACATCTGATATTGTCTGGTAGGGGACTTGCGCTGCTTGGCTATAATTTACCATGTAAGATAAGATCTTACTAGATAAGAAGTCAGATTATACAGTGGCTTTTCATGTTCTCTGATCACTGTACATTTTCATACTAAAACTCGAGTTCTTTGAAAGGAGATACCAGATTGTCTTTTCAAACTTTACACAGTATAATCATCTAACCCTCCATCATACAAAGCATTTTGTACTAGAGCCACAACTATGGGGCAGACATCAGAAAGGAGGAGCATGAGTCAAACTCCATCTTAGGCTGATGTCCAGTCTCTTTGTTTTTCAACCCTCTTCTCTCATGAGCGTCATGACCAGTATTTCGCAGGTTTCTTTTCGCTCCCAATGCTATCCCACTAAAACAAGTGTAAAGTCACTCACCTTTGACTTCCATGAGCTGCGAGCCTGATTTCTTTGTTTAGAGGAAAAAGCTAGGAGGGAAAAAATATTCCTAGAGCTTTGGAAGATACTCAGATGAGACAAACGGAAATAAATTCTGTGGAGGTTTGGGATGACATACATGTCTACTTGTTGGCAACTCAGGTACACCACTCTCGCTTTGGTGTAACGAAGTGAGAAGTGGTATATTTGGGGGCACTCAGAAACAGTTTCAGCAGCTCTTTGGATTTTATGTTAGTCTTGTAAGTGAACAACTAGGGGAAACATCCTTTCCCAGAAGCCCTTTCTTCTTTACTTGTTACAAGTGTAATATGGCTGGCATGTCCCTGTCTTCATCTCCAGTTCTTGTAGCAACTCTAAAATCCAATATGTCTTTTCCATCCCTAACTGTCAGGACCCTAGATGTAACGTTCACGATGTTTTTACAGGTACTCTCTCTCCCTACAAATTGCCTTCGCAAAATAATACATTTGTAGATTTGAAAATAAATGTATTTTAAGACTTTGGGGTGGGGGAAGATAAGTTCTGCTTTCACTTACTTGCTAAATTATTAACTTCAGATTCCTTGTTTCCCTTTCAGTAGCACAGTCAGTCATGAGAAATACGTCCCTGATACTCATACAGGTAGCATCAAACGCCAAATCCAGAACTCTGTACTGGGCAATTCTGTGAAGAAAGTGAACAGATTTTCAAATATACTGCTCTCTTCAAAGTGTACTTGCCCCTCTGAAGTGTGGCTTTATATCGTTGTTAATAGTCTGGAACTTCAAACTCATTTAGAGAATAGTTTTGCAGATATTGATCTTTAAACTTTAGTAAATTATTATAGATAGAGACAGGGATTAGACTCCTATGCCCCTAAGGAAGCTGGGATGCTAGGGCTTAGGGTCACCTGGTGAATGAACTTTATTTAAGTTAAAGACTCATGCAGACCAAAGCCCGGGTTCAGCTCACTCAGACTTTCTTCTCTCCAAACTTTGTCAAGTTCAAATCTAGATTTTGTGGTGTACCCCTTTATCTTTGCAATGAGTTGAGCCCAAACCCCATACACCCAAACTTAAAAGGCTCTGAATTTCACAGGTCATCATGCCCATTTCTAAAAGAAAGGCTTGGGCAAGAAAGACCTCTTGATTCACACCCCTGACAGGCTAACTCCAGAGGAGAAAGAAGTGCAAACACAGGTTCTGAACTGCTTTGTCAAGAACTATCAGGTTTCTGGGAAGCTTAAAGCCATGGCCTTGTGAGCCTGGCCGGCCCAAGGTTTTGGGTAGCCTAGGTAAACTGACTTTAGCACCCACAGCAGAGGGTGATACTTTCATTTATAAGAAATAACAAATTAATATATATTTTAAATAGAGAAAAAAAAATCACTTCCATCGCCCCTTAAAGTCTGGTGCCCGCGAATGCCTAGTTCACCTATATGGTTGGGCCGGCCCTGCTTGAGATACAAGGGACCAACCACAAACACAAAAACAGACCTTGGAATAGCCCAATTATTAAATGCAAAGTGACAGCTACAGTAAAGCCAGGGGGTGAGCAAGCCACAAATCACTCTGCCTAGGGTTTATACTGGTCTTATCATTATCTAGGGCATGGTTCCCAACCTTTTTGGCCCCTGGGCTACAGAGATCGTTGTCACAACCCTGGGGGCAGTCTCCACCAGCAGCCATCTATCTCCACAACCCCCTACTGCAGCCAGACAGGAGCTCAACAAGGGGGGGCTGCCTCGTTCCTCCCTGATCTCCTGTTCCCTGCCCCACAGCAAGGAAACCACACACCTCCTGTAGCCCCATTGTGCCCCATCGGGGTCCTTGGGCAGTGGCTCCCTCCTGCAACCAGGAGACAGGGAAATCAGTGCTTCCCATGCTCTGGCTTCAGCAGAGACCCCAGCTCCGAGGACAGTGATTCTCAAAATTTCTTTCCTCTGGACCCCCTTGAAAAAAAAATCAGGTGGGTCTGTGACCCACCGATTACATCTTTGAGCAATGCATTCCAGACTTCAGGTGGCGACACCGGGACCTGAGCTATGGTTTGAAAAGCACTGGTAGGGACCCAGGCTGTGCTCCCTGCTCCAGCCAGTGGAGGGAAACACTGGTCTGGGCTCAGGCAGCAGCTGGGGAGGGGACGGGAGCGGCAGGTCACCTTTTTAGTCCCACGTGGAGCCCGGTGCCCTAGTATCTGAGTGCCGGGCAAGTCCCCCTCGGGGGTCCCAGGGCAGTCCAGAGCGGGCCGGGGGCAGCGCTTCCTGCCCAAAGCAGCAGCTCGCGGGCTCCTCGGCCGCCTGCCCGGCTCAGGTGTGTTAATTCGGCAGGAAATTCAGGAACCCTGGGAGGCGCCTGCGCGCGCGCGCCTGCAGCAAAAAGCCCACGGGTTTTTTTTGCTGGCTTCCCTTGTGCATGCTTTGCTCCTTGCACACCGGTGCTGGGGGGGCTCTGATGTCCCTGGGGACGGCGGGAGCGCCCCGGGGAGCAGCCCAGCTCATAAAGCCGCTTTTCAGCCGCGGCGGGAGTGACAGGAGCGCCGGAGTCTATTACAGTCTCTGTGTCTCCGAGTGCAGTCTGTGGCTAAGCCAGGCGCCAGGCTCTCGCCTGGAACCAGATGTGGAGAGGCGCCATCCCTTCCAGCCACTGAGCCGAGCGGCTGCAGCCCTCACACGCAAGGGAAACTGGCGCGCACATGGGGCGAGGGGAGCTGAGCTCTGCTCCGGGCGAGCACGTGGCGCGGGCCGGGTACCAGGCAGGGGCGCCAGGCGGCGCCCTGCCCCGCTGCACCGAGCCCGCCTGGCTCTAAGGGGATCAGCGCGCTGCAAGGGGGGCTCTCGTGTGCAGCGCCGTGCACCCTCGAAGGAGACCCGCTCCGCTGCACACGCGACCTGCTGGAGAGAGGTGCGGGCGCCTTACCGCCCTGGGAATAAGGCATGCATTGCGAACGGGGTTTGCTGTGCACGGCGCAGGCTGCATCGCTTTTAAGGCGTGCACGCGTTTTGCACCCTGGCCCCTGCAAAATAAAAGCGAGACGCCTCGCTGAGTGGAGCCCGCCTCCCCTGCTGCTTCGCCCAGCTCCCCTTATTCCCCGCGAACCAACCTGCTCGCGCCCCTGCACTAGAGCAACGGGCATGGAGACACGAGCCAGGCGAATTAGTCCCTCACTCCCCAGCCTCTCACCCGCACTTGGACAAGCGGAACCGACCCGATCTCTGGGCTAGACACCTGGCTCTGGAGACTGGTTATGGAGGAAGAGTCCCTTCCACCCTTTTATTTTTGGCCCAAGCTGCACTTAGGGTCCTGTCCAGCTACCCTTGTTTACCGAACTCAGTAAATTCAGTGCAATAAACATTGGCCATGGGGCTTGGTCCCCTTCATATCCTTTTTTTCTCTCCCAAAGAAAGGGAAAAAAAGCCCCCACCGGTGCTTTAGTTACAAGTCATAACTTGGCTTGATATTTAAATGCTGAGAGAGATTGATGCAGAGGGGCTGTTTTAATTACTTGCAATATTTTTTTTAAAAAACCTGGGGTGTAAAGATAAATAGCATATATCACACCTGCAAATGGGCATCACTAGGAATTACTCTGACCCCCTAACTGTTTTATTACTTAGTTCTTTGCAAGCTGAGGATCTTTGCACAGTTCTTAAAAACACACACACACACACACACACACACACACATTTTGGAGGGGGGTCTTGGGCTGCATGCTTGCCATGCCTTGCCTTCGTCTATTTGCATCAGATTGCTGTCATTCTGCTTTTATTTTCCTGTTTATTTAGCAACAAGAGCATGCTCAGCAAATGAACGGTACACTTTTGTGGTGTCTAAAAGCCTTAATTAGTATTAAGTCTGCAAAAGCGGGAGGGATGTATCTGGAAACCATCCTTTTCTAGTTCCTTCTGTTTAAAAATATACAGTACTCTCCAGGAAAGTGCCAAACACAAACCTTCTGCTCACAGTAAAAAACACACCTATCCTTGGAGTCTACTGAAAAGTAGGGTATCTATGGCTGGGGTTTCCAAAGAAGCCTAATGGATTTTAGACTACTAAAAGTCAGTAATTGACACATAGGCATCATGCAGATAAATTCATTTAAAATGACTTGCATATTGATCTTAAAAAGGCACTTATGATCATATTAAATACCCCAACTTTCCTTATGACCTTTATTAATAACACCTCAGATTATTAAAGATACAGAAATTAGATATAGTGTTTCTCAGATTCTGGGAACAAGACAGTTTACAATAGGTTGTCATTTATGTTCTTTGTATTTCTTGCACATCATTTACAGTCAGTTTCATGTTGGTTTCCAGTTGTTTTGTTGCTGGTTCTTTATGGGTTAGCTCACGTTGAAATTTTGGGACTGTAAACACCACAGAGAAATTTTTAAATTAAAAAATAACTGTTTCCATTTAAATTAAAAGACACTGAACCATTTATATGAGTTTTAGGAGGCTGATAAAATTTAAAACAAATGTGGAAAGTAAACTACCGGACTATGTTCTTTTAATGAAGCAAATCACCAGAGAAATTTGTTTAAATGTGGTCCAGTCAGTGAACATTTTGTTGACAAGCTTTTTGCAATTGCAGATTTTTTTTTAATTAAAAACGACAAAGCAAAAGCAGCTAATTTACAGATCTGGGCCCTACTCCTGCAAATCCTTATTTTCACAAGTATCCCTGACAAACACAAATAATCCAGTTCAAGTCAATAAGGCTTCCGCAGACTCAGGCCCATAATCCTTCATTCCTTAGTTTACAAATGTTAAAATCTGGGTAGGGCAATCCTATACAATGCTGATGCATATCTTGCAAGATGCAAATAGGCACCTATCTGCATCTTTAGGCTCCTGAATACTATTGAAAATCTGGTCCCTAGTGCTCTGTGCTCTGGTAAACTTCCGTAAGTATCAAGGGTGCTCAGCACCTCACAGGATCAAGCCCTCTGTTTGCAACTGCAATGTGTGGGCTGTAAAACGTGCTCACACCAACTGCAGTGTCAGCCCTGGGAGGAGATGGCAAGGGAGGGAACATTCATGTAACTACAGTTATCTGCCATAGTTACCAAATCTTGCCTAGGGAATTAAAACCAGATTAGTGATTATTAAATTCAGCTCTCATTAAACAACTTGTCTTGAGGGTGAATTTTTTTTAAAAAGTGCTTTGCCTGTTTTAGGTAAGGTCCAATTCCCATCCTCCAACCCCTTTCCTGTGGGGCTACATGCACAGAGTGTTGGCTCCTTCCCCGTTGCACTCTGACAGTCTGAATGGACACGAGCGAAAATTGATACTTCGATAAATGTTTTCATATGGGGCACATCAGAGAAAGCGGGTCACCTTGTGTTTACTTTCTCAGTGGTTTTTCCCTTGCAAAGTTTGGTACTTTGGCCTCCCACATTTTTCCCTTGGAGGAAAAAAGAAAAAGAGAAATTGCACCAATTATCACAGTTAGATATTAAAAAGCCCTCTTCCATTTGTGTAGGATATATACACTGGTAGAACAATGAGAATCCTGTGGCACCTTAAAGGCTAACAAATTTCTTCAGGCATAAACTTTAGTGAGCTCAGGTTGGAGCTCATGAAAGCTTATGCCCCAAAAAATTTTTTAGTCTTTAAGGTGCAACATGATTCTCATTTTTGCTGTATACAGACTAACACAGCCACCCCTCTGGAAAATACACTGATATGGAATAGTGTCTGCGTGTCCTCTCTGCATGGCTTTTTAGTGGGAACCAGGGGTTTCTGTTATCACCAGCTGTCCATAAAGAAGAAATGTTTGTGGTTAGTGCATAGGGCAAAAAGGCTATTTATTTTAATGACCAAAATACACATTTAACATTGATTCTGGGAATGAAACATCCAAGGCTTTGGGATCCGGATAGTATAGTGGGAGCGAGAATTAGCACATGCCTTAATGCCTTTCACTGTGGAGAGCCAGGTTCAAAGGTGAGCTAGGGTCACCCACGCACAAACAAATGAGAGCTAGGAGTCTCTGGTGGAAGTTTGGGCTCCCAGGCCTAGCAGAGCAGAAGGTGTTGCTGATAGCAAAGGTGGTGAAGAATGAGGTGGCTGAGTGGTGATGGCCTGGCTAATCCAGTGTGCGCGGCCCATCTGGCTTTGAATCCCACCTTTGTTGAGTCTGGTTCTCCAACGAGATGATCTAATGATTCCACCTGGCCTTAAAAATCTGTGATTCCAGCAGAGCTGGGAGGAGGAGCGTGTCTGGACCCACAGAGGACATTGCAGGTCAGGTGTGAGGGGCTGTGGTAGGGATGTGCATAGTGGAACTTTACCTACACTGCGCTTGCGGCTTTAACCAGAGTGCCCAGCCCTTCTCTTTCACGAAGCACCACGTTCACTCTCTGGTGCCTGGGGGAATCACACGTGAACCTTAAGTATCTTGGCAAATAGTGGACCAGCCATAATTAAGCACAGGCACCAGGCAGCACCCTCCGGGAGCCATGTGGGCATTACAATCATGCCTCTCAGGAGTCCCAGGAATGTTGGTCGTCTGGAACAGCTGAAGCCGTAGAGCGAAAGGGATTCACATGGTGCACAGCTCCCAAGGTGGAGACTTAGGGCTGTCCTTCCATCGTAGGGCTAAGACACAGGAAATGCTCCAGTCCCTTCCTGCTACTCTCATAGGTCACATTCTTTGTCTCACCTTCCCAAAGGTGTGTGAGACTAATGCATATGCTCTGAATTTAGGCAGGGAGTTGTGATCTGACAAGAGGCGCATGCATTCTTGTCCCTGCTGCCGCCAGCATGTCATTTCCACCCGTGACTTTGCCCCATGGCTGTGCCTATGCTAGGACTTTCTGGGAAATCTCCCATCCCAGTGCACTTGATGTAGATCAGCCATTCGCACCGGCCCGTCAGCCTGAGTGAGTGGCCTGTGATTGTAGAGGGATCCTGTGTCCATTCCTGTCCTCCTGGTCTCTGCTCAGACCTCTCTAGGCAACACCTCTGCTGGTGGATTTTCCAGTGCTGGCAATCTTTAAATGAAGAGAGGATGTTTTTTCTATAAGAGCTGCTCTTGCTCGAACAGGACTTATCTTGGGGAAGTCCTGTGGATGGACTGCATGACACAGGAGGTCAAATTGGAATGATCACAGGGTCCCGGCTGGCCTTAGAATCTCTCTACATTGTGGATTTATAAATATCCAGGAGAAATTCTGGTCCTGTGGAAGTTACCAGCAAAACTCCCATTGACTTTAATGTGGTCAGGATTTTCCCTCTTGTGTTGAGGGCAAGTGTGGCTTCAGGCGGAACAGAGGTATAAACCCTAGTGAACTCCTACAGTTTAGGGTTGGTCTGAAAAATAACATTGCAGGTGATTCCTTTCTCTGACCCCATTGCTATAATCTGATGCACTCCCAGTCTGAAGCAAGCAACTGTGTGCTGGATGTCTGCTTTCCAAACACCTGCCCATTACAGCTTTGTTTTCCTCTGTAACCGCTATCTTCCTTTTGTGGATTCCTTATCTTAAGCTGAACAAGCTTTGGTTTAACCTAGAAATAGTTAAAGGGGCTGGTTTCTGAAGAGATACGAGCCATTTATTAAAATGAATGTTTTACAATAAATTTGGCAAGAGACCACCGACCTCAAATTAAAACCAGATTGAAGGACAGCGACTGTGCGCAGAGTGAGGGTTTCCAGAACGTGTGTTTGCACACACACCAACGAGTTGTCCTAACAGACTGTGCGGACAGGACAACAACCCCTGTGCATGGCACTAGGCGGAATTCCCCCTCACCCCCCGATCCTCTCTAAGTCACTGGCCAAGATTTTCAAGAGCAATTTCAACTGCCTCCATTTTGGGGTGCTTGAGTTGAGATGCGAGGAAGGGGCCTGATGAGCAGAAGGTAGATGCTCAAAACTGCCTGAACAATCTTGGCGTCCCCCCCCTGGAAAAGCACAGCCATGGCACCACACAGTGAGGCTCAGGCCACGCAGACTGCAGCGGTTGTAAGGGATTGTGGGGAACGACCCTAAAAGAGGCATATGTGCTTTCGTGCCTGGATGGCAGTTTGTATAGCTACCCACAGAGTTCAGCATCTCCTGCTACTTCAGTCTTGGCAGTCTCCCTAATGAAATTAGGTCTCTCCTTTCACCTGGAGGGGTGGTGTTAGATTTCAGTGCCAGATGCCATTCTGGGCTGGTTTGCTGCAGGCTTCTCCCTATACTGTCTATTAAATTTCAAGAGACTGTGTTTCTGGGAGGGGTGGGAAGCATTATGCCCCTGGACAGAAGCCAGGGCTTTGCATAGAAGTCTTACTATGCAATGCAGACTGGATTTATTTTTAGTATGCAAAGTCTCCGCCAACTATTGATGCCCCGATGGGGTGAGGGACCCACCAATCTCAATACTGTCATGGCAACATGTTCTGGGGCCGTTAGCTGACTGCTTGTCTATTCAAATCTGATATGAGAAGAAATTAAATACAGAAAGTGACATTAAAAGATACTTTGGTTGTTGGCTGCCACGAGGAAGGCGGTGTTGTCAATAGATAAAACAGTGGATTGGGACTCAGGAAACCTGGATTGTTGAACTTCACTTCCCTGTACCTCAGTTTCCCTATCTGCAGAATGGCCACAGGGATGTCTACCTCCTCTATAAAGTGCTTTGCAATTTACAGGTAAAAAGCGCTATGTGAGAGGTATGGGCCTGGCAGGAGGGACGGCCATGGGAACAGAGGATTGGGTGTTAATAGAAATAGGTTCTACACCACAGTTCTCCTATTGATGCACCTGCACAACATCCACCTGGCAGAGCTGTGGGGCTATTAAATACAGAGTTTGTGAGGTCGAACTGTGAAGTGTCTTGGGTCCTTGAATTGTATCCGCAGTGTGCCATGATTCTGCCACACAGGCACAGGGGAGCCGTGAGTGGTACGGGCTTCGTGACAGAGCTACAAGCAAGCCTCCTTAGTAAGAACCTGAACCGATCATAGTTCCCCACAGCAGAGGCCATTTGCACATCTGTTAACTATCACCAGAGCTGTCGCCCTCTCTCTCAGCTCTTTTTTCCCTTCACTCATTTTAAAACGTAAGAAGCAAGGCGTAACGCACTGCATAAAAAGTGTGAGCAGGACGTGGAGGCGAAATCAGCCCCCGGTGGACCAATGTGGGCTTGTTTCCAGGGGTCCCATAGGAGGCGCATGGCATCCCCGTAAGTAATGACGGAGCTGGCAGGGTGCAGGGAAGACCGAGACTTGGTTCCCCTCTGCATTAGACTGTCGCCTGGCCTGGCCTGACCTGCACCAGCAAGTTGTTCTTCACCCTGCGAGCATTCAGTTTAGAAGGGGTGAATGAAGGCCCGTTGGGTGTTCCAGTGTGCTTTGCAGCAGGGGCTGGCAATTACTCGGGATGATTAAACTGAAGTTCCTGACCACATCCACCTACCATTTTGTACTTGGGCAGATCCACCCTCAATGCCTTTGTCAGCCAGCACAGCCCTTACGAAACGGATGCTCCTTTGGGAAGACTTGATCCAGTTTGGTCAGCAACGGAGCAGTAGCTGGGTTTTTTTTTCTTTACTCTTCGTCTCCAGCGAGGGGACCTAAGGGGACACAAAGGTCTAGTGAACACACGAGAGGTGAGGACAGCTGGATTCTCTTTCAACTCTGCCACTGACTTCCTTTGTGCCATGGGCAAGTCACTTGCCTTCCCCGTGCCTTCGTTTCCCCACCTGTAAAATGGGGATTATATCTACCGTTCTGAGATTCTCCCATCTGGAAGGCAGTGTATAAGTGCAGCAAATATTAAAGTGTTTGAATTCCATAGCTGTAGCACAAAGTCCGATCACAGGAATACCCCCTAAACTCCTTCCCCCCCATACCATAAACAAGTCAGCTTTTTGGTTTGATTTCCTATACCGGTAGTTTTCAACCTGTGGTCCATGGACCCCTGGAGGTCCGCAGACTATGTCTACAATTTCCAAAGGAGTCAGCATCTCCATTCCACATTTTTTAGGAGTCTGCATATGAAAGGTTGAAAACCCTTGCCCATGTAATAAGCATATGCAATAAATATCATTAGGGAGCAGTATAATCAGTTCTGAATGAGCTCTGCTTGGTTCTTGCCCCAAAAACAGCTCATTGATTTACAGGGGCACCCAGCTTCTGCTGTGCTACATAGAGAATGAAGGTTTAACATGTTCCTCTGTCACATCAAAACCACCGCACTTTTTTTTCTTATTTAATGTGGCCTAAGTTTTGCCCGAGAAAGGGCTGCAGAGTTGGCTCTGTATAAATAAGGAAAAAGACAAGGAGCATGATAAGAATAAGGATACGAAGAGGGTTTCGTAACTAGACAGTCCTTGGCTATGCTGTCTGCATGTGGGTCAGATCTTCCCCAGAAGTGAGGCGTGTTTGGAGATGGACTTTTGGGTTGAGTCTGTCTCTAACTAGAACCTTTTGCTCTGATCTGCGTTAGACTCTGCTCTGGCTCAAGCTGGCTTGTCCCTCCTGGGCCTCGGCACAGCTCTGTCTCTTTAACACCTTCATATGTGGTTTCTGGTGGATCTTTTCAAAGCCGTTGCAGGGATTATCCATTAGGTTTAAAGGGCACGAGATGGATCAATCAGCCAGGTGGCTTGGACAATCCCACCCACTGCTTCTTGTTAAAATGCCTTTCGAGCTAGTGAAGTTGGCCCTCCTATCTGAATCCTGGGCAGGGTGGGCATCAGCTCACCGGAAGGAAAGACCCTTAGATAAGGGAAAGGCCTGAGGACCAGGAATGAACTAAAACCTGAGAACAACACTTGAAAATACAAGGCCAGGTGTGAAGGGGATAGGCACAAAATGATGGTCTCTGGAGCAGGGGCCACAAAGCCAGCTGCTCTGCAAAGGAATCTCTGGGGGAATTAGCCAGCCTTCTTATGCCCTCTGTTTATTCACAGACTAAATAGCAGCCGGGCATGGTTTGCTCACACCAGACTGCTGCAGTACTGGCCTGGAGGGATTCCCTCTGTGTGTAGAGGCATTTGATCTTAAGATGAAAAATTGGGTGGGGCCTGAGAGGAAATAGGCCCCTATATAAGAAAAAGCCCTCAATATCAGGACTGTCCCTAGAAAATTGGGACATCTGGTCACCCTATCTGATCTCCATGGCCCAGTCAGCCCTTGGTTTCTGTCCCAAGACTGCCAACAAGGGACCAATTAATTGAGTGAGGTTCTAGACTAAGACCACCAGGCAAAGCTACAGCTTGCTCCCAGCCTGCACGGGGTTTGACAGGCAACCTCTGAGCCTCACTGGTTAGCCCCTCCGTAACGTGGGGTGACGCCTCCCAGTTCTATTTGTTAACATTTGTGAAGTGCTTTGAAGATGGCAAACCCTTTCAAACGGCTAAAAGCGGCTGGCATAACGCCACTCTATACATGATTATTTATTATCTTGCTCCACTCCAGAAGCACCTAGAGCTCCGCCCAAGTCCTGTGTCCTTGCCTTGAAGAGCGTGTGGTCTAAATAAGCAGTTCCCCCCACATACTGCACTCACACTCCTGTTTTACAGACGTGGCGTTGAGGCACAGAAAACTTAGCGATAAGACCATCACTCCTCCCCTAGAAAGAGCCTAACGAAAGCGCACAAAACTATCCAGAATTCTAGTGACATTAAAGTCCTGAACGAAGCACATTCCAGCCAGGAGGACTAGGATGAAGGTCAATCACACACACCTGAAGAGAGAGAATCCTCCTGTGTCACTCAATTCATTCACTAAGCTGTCAAGAAGAAAGAAATCGCTGCTGGGTGAGCTAAGGACAGCTTGAATTTTAACTCTCCCTTCTTGTGTGGGGTAAAGCCAGATCCTCAGCGCAACTGTATCTTCCTTTCTTTTGTGGTTTAATTTCCGCCGCTGCTCCATCTGTCTTAAAACTGTGGGAGATTCGACACAATAGACCCAAGTGGCTGGTTCAGAGCCCTCACAGTCTATCGTGCAAGTGTGTAATTACAGACTTTTAAAATGCACGTGACTCCCTTGGCAGCTTTTGAAAGCTGTTCTTGGGGTTGTAGTGACCCACATGGTGCATGGCGTTGGCCTCAGGAGGGAGTTTTTCGTTTACAGATCACTGACCTAAGAGAGCAGACATTAACCACGGACGGACGGACAGACAGACAGTCCAAAAGCTAGCAGCCCTTACGCAACAGTCGCTCTCACAGCTCATGGCAGGCACTAAGGCCTTGTCTACAGTGAGGATTTGCTCTAATTCCGATTAAACTGCTTTAAGCTGCAGTTTGCACCAGTGCCGTTTATTCCCACCCTGCTGGTACAAACCGCAGCTTTGGGTCCACGAAGGGTTTGTGCTGGTGCAACTACACCAGTGTCTTTAGCTGGATGCTATACAAGTGGCACGGTCCCGGGTGGACAAGGCCGAAGTCTTTCCCAAAGGTCTTTTCAGATTCCAGAACTAGTTAACTTCACGGTCGAATCACATTTCACATTTTGTTTGGGAAAATGGGCAGGTTGCTTCTAGGGCATCGGTTCAAAAGAGAACCGTTGTTAAATCACCTACAGAGGCAAAATACTGCTGCTTTCCCACTGTTACAGCTATCTACTGCAGGCTTTTCTGTGGCGTGACTCACAGGCCATATGGTCCTTCCCTTCCAGAGTAGTTCTGGGCCCTGGCACCTTATGGACATCTGATATGCCCTACCAGAGATGAGCCTGAACCAGATCCTTCAATGTGAATATTTTACACATGCAGAATGGGCAACTGGGCACCAATCTGCGTGTGCATGTTTTGGCGGCACAATTGTGGGGGTCCTCTGAAGCCTGTTGATTTACCAGGAGGTTACACATAACACCCAAATATCTACCTAGGGCTTTGAACATCCCCACCGTCTGGAGTAGCAGCTGTGGGTAGAGACCCTGGCTCCAAACCCATAAAACAGGATGTTTGCAAATTTCCCAAACCCCACAGCAAGGTCTGTGGCAGTGGGCGGTTTCTGCCTGGTTCAGACAGCAGCTCCGTAACTGTAAACTTCTCCGCAGGAACTAGAAGGGAAAAACCTCAAGGGATAGCTTTAGCCTCCTTTTTGGTCCAGGCATTTGCGGCTCTTTTTAAACAGACACTTTCCCCCAGCAGCCTGGAAAAAAGTGTCAGCGTTTCAGTTTTTTCACAATTAATGAGGTGAAACATCCTTGGAAACATTGCTGCTGTAGCTGAGTGAGACCTGCCCTCCACATGTACTTCGTGTGCACCGGGGAAGTTTCCATAGGATTCAGCATTTCTTCAGACTCTCCCCCCTTCCACATGCACTTGGCTCCATCCGGAGCCCGGTTCCTTCCACAATGAGCTTGTGCGTTGCTCTTTGTTCGAAAACTCACCACAGAGTGGAAAAAGCCCCAGCGGCAAATGGGCTGGTGATGTAGATGGGAGCCAAGTTTTAGGGCTTCTTGCATATTTCCTCCTGTCGGGTGGTTTTGCTCCATTTCTAAGAACGCCACAAACCTTCAACCGGACGCCAGTGTGGATGGCCAAAGCTTCTCCCTGCTAGGTGTTGACCATCATCAGCAAATGTACCCCTCTAGGGATGACCACTTCCCCCCATCCCACGGAATAGCCAGGGCGTGGAACCCGGTGCATCCAGGCATGGAGCTCTGGACCCAGCGTTTGTGGTTTGGCAAAGTTGAGCAGCACTGTGTGCACTTGATCCGAGCAGGATGCAGTCAGCCAGAATATTCCCCGAATGATTTATGCAAACGGCGCAGTAATCACTGGTATGAAAGCTCCTCTCTTAATCCTCAAATGCATTTCTGGAGACAAAGGAGCCCAGGAGGAACTGGACTGATTGGGGATTTGGCAGGCAGGGTGGAGAAGAAGCGAGGATAAATATTAATTCGATAGCTCAACTTTATTTTTCCTGCCCCCGCTTTGGGGGGGGGGGTTGGTCTCTGCAGCAGGAAGGTGGAGGGTACATCTTCTGTGCTTGCATGATGACTCCATTGGCTGCAGGTTTAGTTTTCTTGCCTTTTCTTATACATGCCCAGAAGAGAACTTGCTACGCCAGGGTATGTCTGGGCTGGAGCAGGATTTGTGATTCCCAGCTCAGGTAGACATGCCCATTACTGGGTGCAGTCAAGCTCGTGTAGCTGTGGTTACATGGGCAGTGGCCCAGGCTAGCTGCCCCGAGTACAATCCCACCGGAAAACCCTAGGAACGTACTCGGGGCAGCTAGCCAACCCTGCTATTTTTAGCGCATTAGCTCCATCGGAGCTAGCACAGGTATGTCTGCCCAAGCTGCAAATGACACCTCCAGCTCCAGCGTAGACCCATTTTCAGCGTGAGCTGAGACACAGAAACAGCGAACATCCCTTTCAGTGGCAGATGGCTCCTGGGGAACGTGGGACGATTCATTCCATTTGCTTCATTAAAACGGTTCGTTGCAATCAGCGTGGGAGAATTGCATCTTACTTTCGTAAATGTCCCCAAGGGCTTAATTGTTAGAGGAAAGTTGAATGGGCAGCCTATAAAACTACATGCACGTGCCTGGCACACTCACAGAAATTAACATCGGCCTAATGATGCAGGCCCAATAGGTGGCTGCTTCCAGTTCAAGGGGTCAGCATCACCCTATAAAGACCTGTATTGAACCTGGCTACATTAAAGGCAGTCTCCCCATTGTGACAGCTGAGTTGTTCTTGCTGGTAGTGCCTAGTTTGGAGCCTTAATGAGGACTCAAGACAGTGTCAGCGGCGGGCTCTTCTTTTGGGGGATGGCCCGACGGAGGACTTCTCTCTCAGCCATCCAAGTTTTGCCTCGATTGAATCATTCCTTTCCTTTTCTGGGTGGGTAGATGCTTACCTGAAGGAGGTTAGTGGAGCTGACAAAATGCCCTATAACTTATTAAATAAGCGTCTATCCCTCTTTGGAGTTGCCCATAATAGGCGCAATCCCTCAGCACTGAAATTAATGGGAGCTTTGCGTCGGTGCCAGTGGACACCAAATCAAGCCCTAATCGCCCAGGGCAGCTTCCTTGGGCAAAACGCCAACTCCATGGTGCCCGTGCTCCAGTCCTGACCCAGAGTCCATGGAAATCAGTGGAATGACTCCCATTGACTTGAGTGGGCTTTGAAGCAAGCCATGACTTTGTTGGTGGATAGCCTTACACCGGTATACGGAATACAGTGCAGGGCGTCCGAAAACCCAGCGGACCTCAGTGACCATTGCCGGGGCCAGTTCATTTCATGCTGAGAGAGCGTCTTTAATTCCGGCGTCCAAATGGTCCTTAAAACCCCACGTCAAAACAAAAAGCGGCAGCTGGATTCCGGAGAAAAGATCATTTCATTCCTTCGCGTAGGGGAGACAGTGTGATCTAGTGGATAACGCTCTGGCCTGGGGCCTAGCAGACGTGTGTTCTCATCCCAGGCCTACACTGAGCAGCTGTGTGCTGTTGAGCACGTGAATCTGTCTTGGAAGGGCTGTATGTACAGTGCCTGGCACGTGGGTGCTACAGCGATACAAATAATTAATAGTTAAAAAATCTCACTCGATGGGCCGACTCCTGCTCCTACTTAAGTCAATAAGGCTTTTGATCTGAATCGAGTAGGTTTGGTAGATCTCATCCTGCAAGGGGCTCAGTGAAGTCAGTGGGAGGGGAGAGTGCTCAGAATCTTATGGAAAGCACTCAGCACCTTCCAGGATCAGGCTGGTGTCAGTAAATTGATACATCTTAGTTACTTCCCACCCATCACCAAATCCTTCTGTGGCAGACAGTTGTGCAGTTGCAGGCCTGCACCCAGGACAGACATTTCTTCAATTGTATTTTGAAATTTAGTCTATGAGATAGAAAGCAGGACCCCGAACAAATAGCCAGCTGGGTTATACACATGCAGTCAGCTTTCCAAATGAGCAGACTGTTCAAAGCATAGACACCGGCATATTCCACGGGCGCTGCACTCGGGTGTCAGCCTGTATACACTTTTGGACTCTGTATTTGTGTTGTGTAACGCCAGCCAAATTCAATAAAAGGAAGCATTGAAAACAACACGGCAGGAGCAAGCAAACACTTTCAAAAGTCAGAGCTCCTCATTACCTCTCAAGCAGAACAGCCTTTATGATATAATTTTTAGAGATTAAATATTTATCATCGAGTATTCGATTGCTAGCATTTCTAGAACCGGCAAATGGGAAATTCAGTACAGTCTAGTGGTTAGACCAAGGAAATGAGTATCAAGATGTCTGGATCCTATTCCCATATGGCTCATGCTGTGATCTTCAAGTTTCTCTTGCCTCCATTTCCCCCCCTCTTTAGGACCCAATTCAAGAAAGCACATGCATTAAGTCCATCCCTCTTTAAGAGCGTGTGTTGAATTTTTCAGAAAGCAGATTTAAAGCTAATCAAGTGCTTAAGTGCTGTCCTGAACAGGCATACTTTCCTGAACAGAATCTAAAATGGGGATGATAATATTTAGAAAATGTAGGGCTGCCTAGCGGTTAGAGCAGGAGACTAAACGTCAGAACTACAGATTCTCTTCCCAGCTGATTTGAAATGTGTGGCTTGCAGCCAATCATCTTATCTCTTTGTGCTCTCATCCACTATTTGCCTCCTTCCTGGGGAAGAGTTGGATGAATTAATATCTGTAAAGTGCTTTGAGTTCCTCAGATGAAAGATGCTGGCAAATAAGCCAAATTGTTATTCTTCAAGGAGGGGAAAAAAGGACCCAGGAAAATAACTGCCATCCCTGGATCGTTTACTCCACAAATTAATCCAAAGGGAAACATTTAAAATAGATTTCATGATTTAAGGAACAAGTTAAACAATTGCACGTGAAATCTATATGGACGTCATTGCTGTAGCTCTTTTGACTTCCCTGGAGTATAGAATGGGAGTCCACATGTGCACTGAGAAAGACCATGGGAGAAATGAAAGACATTGTTTTTCCAAAAGATTTCTTGGCTGTAAAAGCCCTCCACCGCCCTGCGGCTTCCCTGATTAAGGCCCAGTGTTAATTTGTTAAATCCACATCAAGTGCCCGGAGAACCAGTTGTTTATTTTTGCTAATTCAGCCGGCTGAGATCAAATTGGGGTTTTATTTGTTAAGGATAAATGTTAATTAATAAAAGCTATTTATTTGGTTAGAGCCAGCCACAGCCATGGGGTCATATATGCCGTGATCATTATTTCAAACAAAACAAACTGAAAACGTCTCTCAACACTTTGAAAAAGGCAGAAAATTAGAGAACTGAATTTATTTGTCTTAGGAGGAATTTACAGTTAATTCCCTCTGGGCTATTTAAAACCTTAAATTATACTGAATCAGAAAAAAAAATGGCTGGCATGGGAGGGAACAAAGTGGGAGGAAGAGAGGGAGGGGAATTGACCGTCAAGAAGATTTGATCATTTGGCTGGGTGAAAAAAAAATAAAGCTTAAAAGGTCTTTGGCAAACTCTCCACAAATAAATGGAAGGTGTGAAATAATTTAATGACATAAAAAGCTGCTCCACTCAGGGGTTTTTTTTACATTGCCACGCAACAGGGAGAGATTTAACTTTAGCTTTTAGAGATGTGGATCTGAAATTCTCTGTCCCTCCCAACCTGTCCGAGGCGCACGAGGAGTGTGATGGATTCATTGCCAAATCATAATGGCTTAAGGGCCGAAGCTGTTGAACAGTGAGGGCTGCACATAGTGAGGAAGGGGGCATGTGGGTGAAGGAGTCACAGGAGATCAGACTTGACATGGTTGGATGGTCCTGTCTGGCCACGTACTCTCTGCATCTCAAGCCACCACCACCCAGCTGGAACTGAGACTGAAATAAGAACTGAGGAAGTTCTCTCTGCACCAATAAATACCTCTCGCACTGCTCCCTAAAGACAGGGAAGTGGGGTGTACTCCTTCTGTCAGCTGGGCTCCCTCCACTCTCTTATTATGACCCCTGGGCTCATTTCTATCCATACTCCTTAGCCATAAAACCATGCCATGGAGCTGAGCTTAGCAAAATATAGTGGTCAGAACGCCTACATCAGGTCATTGCCTGAGTTGCTGAGTGGCAGGATTAGACCCTAGTCAAACCCAGATGGCCTAGTTTTCAGAGAGGTATCCTCCATTGGCTATAGGTAGCTCAGCACCTGAGAAAGCAGGCCATTCCCCCTTAGATTCATCTCAAAGCAAAAATAAGGGGAGGCAGTTTCCACTTGGAAATGCAGAAAAGCACTGAGGATTGTAAATTGCACTATAAAAAACTCCCCTTCCCACCAGGGTGACACCTACAGGAGTAGAACACCTACCTGAATGAATGGGACATGTCCCCTAGCCCTGAGAAGGGGAGCTACTCTCCCCTGGAACAGGGAAATTCAATATAGCTACGTCACATTTAGAAATCGAGACATTCCACTCCCGGAGTTCCAACCTGTGACTGGATGTAGTGTTATTGCAAATCTAAATAAATAAATAATAATAATAATAATAATAATAATAATAATAATAATAATAATAATAAAAAAAAATTTGGATTGCCTGCATCATAACTGTAATGTGTTTGTTAATCCCCCGTGAATGGAGGCCATAAATCAGAGCTGAGACCTTGGTCGAAATGTAGGGAAAATTCCCTTTCTAATGGCATATGGTACAGCTTTCAACAGTTAATAGCATAGGAAAAGTTCAAGGCTGAGCTGTTAGAATCCCTCACTTGACATGTGTAACCAGGACCCAGATTTGATATAATGCCTGGTTTCCTTCAGTCTCCGCTCAGCAAATAATTACTAAAGGAAACTGCTAGAAGTGCAGATGAGAGGTACAAACTCAGCAGTGTGGCTTAGCAAATGAACAAACACCGCAACACCTCGTTAGGTCCTGATCCTGTAGTCTCAGTGACTTCAAACAGGCATGTTACCTGAGAGGAATGCTGGATCATGCCTTTATTTTGACAGAGCAGTTTTCCTGCAAGCTGAGGTCTTAACCTGCTCTCACAGAAGCTAAACAATCCAACTTGCACAAACATCAGTGGGACAAGGATCAGATTGTCTGATGTTTTGCTGAGTTGTCTGGTACAATTGAAATGTTCGGTAAAGAATGACAAGGATGAGAAGAAATACAGAACAGGCAAAGGAGAAATGTGATGCCAGCAAATGAGACCATCAACATTAATTTAAGAAGAGGGACGACAAGGGCTGTGGCTTTCAATGAAACCTTAGGGAGGTAAAGTGCCAGGGTAAAATATTCAAAAGTACCTCATGTCTACGCACCATACGGTACTGTGGGCCGGCACAGCTGTTCTAGCTTTAATTTAGCTAGGGTGGGTATCAATAGCCGTGTAGACGAGGTGGCATGGGATTCAGCAATCTGAGTACAAGCCTGCCAGGGAGCCTGGGGGCATAGCTTGGTGCTAACTCATTGCTGAAGCCTGTTTCACCGTGTCTACATTGCTACTGTTACCTATGCTAGCTAGTTTAACATTAGCTTGTAAGCGTGTCTATCCAACCTACAATCACATCGTCACTTGCAATGCTGACAGACCCTAAGAGACATCAAAGCCTGACTGAGGCACTGGGGAAGTGAAGTCTCATTGACTTTCCAATGAGATATAGGTTTCAAGACCCTTTGTGAAAAATGGGTCTTAGGCTCCTAACTCACTTGGGTAACAGACCATTTCATCCCATTTTCTCTAACAAGCTTGAAAATCCCAGCTAAAGTCTTTTGGGATATTTACTATTTGGCTGAGCTTTTCAAAAGCCCCGAAGTGACTGCAGAGCACAAGTTCCACTGAAAGCCAATGCCCACTTTTGGAAATTCCACCCTTTATCGCTAAGATACCCCAAGGACAAGTGGATAGATTTAGTGTGAAACAGACAGCAAAGCTCTGGTTTGTACAACATGAGACTCATGTGCAAACTTCTTAGAAAACTACAGCTTAACTCCATGTCTCGTATGTTCCATTTAACTCCAATTTCCCTTGGTGAATATATTTTTCATCTCAGCATTATTGAGCAGTCTCTCTTTCCCTTTTTAGCCTCACAATGTCACCTTTCACTATTCGGTAATGTTATTCCTCCCCCCCCCCTTCATTTTTTCCCCCTTGGAGGAAATTGTAATCAGCAGAAGATGAATACGTCATAAAAACGGTGGCCGAAGAAAGGGGAACATTCACAACTCCCTTTTGACCTCCAGTTTGGACAATTCAGTGTCTCCAAGCTAGCCACACAGTAACCAAAAAACGACAAACACAAACTTGCAAATTCTCTCCGTAACTTCAACCCTCCTTTGCCCCCCAAAATGAGGCCTGCAAAGGAGGGAAAGAAATATAGTGCGGAGCTATTTTGCGTTTCAGGAATTACCAAGTCTTGTTCTTGGAAGAGTGTTAGGATGGGAAAACACTTTCTAATTCCATGGTGAAAATCACAGAGGAAGCCAGTTAAGTAACTTTTCTTCCTGTGCGACTAACACTCATTGGGGTTATCTTATGGCAGAGTGGTTTTTGGCATGAAAAAAGGAATGGTTTGATGAGTTCACCGGGGATTCCATATAGGATTTGTTCCTGCAGGTGGACGTAGATCTGGGAATGGGGCTCTATTAGCTTTATGCCTGTACCCCATCCCACTAAAGGCACAATTATGGAACATTTCATGACATTCATTTCTTAATGTTGATTTCAGCTTATAGTCTGGGTGATCGCTCCCTACCTCGCACATCATAAACCTGTCAGACACATGCCATCAGCAATTAGAGTGGCATTTATCTGGTCCTACAATTCTGGTGTATGGGAAGAACTCCAAATCCAGAGCTAATTGAGAAAAGATGTTGATTCATTATGGAGCAGGAGAATCCTGTCTCTGGACTAATTAGAGGAATCAGGTACACTTGGACCATGAGCAGCCTCATGTGCAATCAACGGCTGGGATTTTTTTTTTTTTTTTAAGGGAGGGAAAAATATCACATAATGGAGAATTCATCTGGAAGCAAAAGGACCTATGCAGAGTTTAGGAACAATGATACCCTTTGAGCTATTCTTGGATGCAGCCAGCTATCTTTCAAGGGAACATTTGATTAGGTGGGGAAAGGCTTTCACCAGCTAACAAAAGCTTTTAAGAGTTTGCCTGAAATGTCATGCGTAGCTTTGTGGCTCAGGAGAAGATCTTACTTGTACACGGTTTAGGGACTTGTTTAAACCAGTGAAGGGGCCTGAACCTAACAACTGGACCCGTTCTCCCTGCAGACTTTACAGCTCTAGAAAGGCCCAGACACCAAATGATCTGCCCCATTCCAAACACGGAAGGGGGGGGGATATAATCTATATTGGAATCTTACTGCTTGGGCCCATCTCAGATGCAAGTCCTGCATGGAAATCATTTTACACAGCGGGTTTGTGGCAGAATTGAATTCCATGGGAGGTTTTCTGTTCATTTCTGTGGGAGCAAGCTGAGGAGCCCTGCTTTGCTAGGATGAAAAGAGGGCAGCCAGGGTGGGGTGCTGTTGAGGACACATTCTCCCCATGCCATTTGAAGAGTTAAATCTATAGATTCTGCTCCCTCTTTTTTTTTTTTTTGGCAGAACAAACTGGAGTCGGAGAGAGAAGCTCTTTCTCATGGAAAAGTCCTATAAGCAGATTTGAACAGGGATGAACCCAGCTGGGTTCTTTAGCAATCACTGTAAAATCCTATATGATTTAACAGAGAACGAGATGCTCTTTCTATGCAATCTGTTCTTTAATTTGACCATGAAATGCTATCAGGTGGTTCAGAAATCCTATAAGGAGTTTATTGCTCCCTATTAGGGCTTTTCCAACAGGACTGGTTCCTGCATGTTGGCCTGTGTCAATCCCAGGTTCTGGGAGGAAACTGGGACACCAGTGACCTGCCGTATTTTTTTAATCTAAAGCTCATTTGCTTGCTGAAGGAAAACAAAACCAAAAAAGGAGTTAATCTAAAAGGGGCCACAGTAAAATAGAGATTGGCAGCAAAGTTGAGGCTCTCAACAGAACCAAGGGATGGAGGGAATTCTCGGAATTTTATTTGCGATGCAAAGCTCAGTGGAGCCCAGACTGTGGTCTCCTGGGCGGGGCAAAGAGCGTCTTTCTTGGCTTTTGGATTCAGCTTTTGCATTTAGTTCAGATGGAACCAAACACGTATCACCTTTCAGAGCATTCTCCCTCCCCCTCTCCCCTTCGCCCTAGAACTTCTGAAATGCAGCAGCGCCGGTTTCTCTGAGCCCCAGGGTCCTCTCTGTCCTCAAATGGGCTTATCGAGGCCAATGGAGGATGAAACATGCCTGGAATTCAGAGATAGGTGTAACTAAAGGATCAGGAAGGGGCAGATTGTCGGGCGCTCCCAATTCCATGCACACGTCTTGGATCCATAATAACTGAGTTCACCTGTGACTTGGGCCCGTGGGGCTATAAATAGCAGTATGCATGACTGGACTGGGGATGGAGCCTGGACTTGGAAATCTGGCAAGACAGGAGGGTCTCAGAGCCCCGGTTCCAGCCCGAGCGCAAATGTTGAGCCAGTTGACCTGGGCTGTGAGGCTCTCCTGTGCGTCTTTTTCTGCAGAATAGACAGGGCCTCCGGTTCCAGTCCCAGCTCTCCAGGTGACCAACTCACGTCACCTTCGTGTGCTTCACTTTGCCCATCTGGAACACGGGGACAACGCCTGCCTTAGTGAACTGCTTTGAGGTGCAATTACCTCCCAACGTATTAAAATAATGGTCACACTATTTCTACAGCCCCACTCACCTGGGATTAAGGATTTTGGGGGGAAGAGGCAGGGTTGGATGGGCATCTAAAGTATCTTTAGTTTTTCGTCAACGTGGTAAAAGGAGGGCAAGTAGGAATCAGATGACACTGGATCACATTGCCACATCAGATCAGATTCCAGCTGCATCTGCTCCCGTATCCTGTGACTGACAATGGCCAGGACCAGATGTTTCAGAGAAAGGTGCAAAAAACACTGCAGTAGCAATGGAGTAAGACACACATGTTTCCTCCGAACCTTCAATAGATAGAGGGTGGCTTAAATCCAGGAGCATGAGGGTTTATAATCCTTCCAGGAGATTTTTTTGCCTGGGTTGATTCCATCTCATGACAATTTTGCAAAGCTGCCTGATAGCCTTTTAGCAAACAATTCTTCAGTATATCCAGGGAGGCAATAATTCCCCACATCATACCCTCTAACTTTGATATATAACAGAGAAATCCAATACAACTCTGCTATAAATCAATGGGATGTCATAAAGCTATTAACATTTCAAACAATTCAAAAATACTTTCCCGCCATTAGGTACAAATTGAATCCAGATGCTTTGCTAATGGAAAGAATCACTGAACAATACTTCATGAAAAAATTAAAAACAACTATGTGCTTTCCCCACTGGGCCTCTGCAGGCAACTGACTGTGTCCTACTAAACCAATCACCATCAGCTTGCCCCATACTAAGTGATGCTAGCCACAAGGAGAGAATGAAAGTTACTCTGGATGAAGGTCCAAGATGCATCATACTCAGGCCTGGGTCTGATCCAGAAAGCCACTGCCAAACAGAGGGACCAGTGACAGGCTTAAGGTTCAAAATTTCATGAGGGTAGAAGCAAATACTGTGTGTGAACAGAAATCTCAGAGGCTTTGTAACATTTGTTTCTAGCACTGGCGATCACGAGATAGCTGACCTTACAAATCATGTCATTCTAATTACCATCTTGTTCCTCCCCACATCACACACAGATGTAGCTGCTGATCTTTCAGGCAAGGGACCTGGAACAATTTTTATTGAGAGTGTGCTGGAAACCACTGTACTTCAAGCCGGGGATGCACCCTCCTAGTTTCAGACCCCGTCAGCTGACATTAGAGGCAAAGATCCACATTTGCAAAAGTCCCACTGAGCTGCTTCCACTTCTGGGTGCCCAACTTGAGGCACCCTGAGGTGTCATTTTCTAAGGTGCTAAGGTCCCATGGGCTTTAACAAGACATGCTAGCACTCACCACCTCTGAAAATCAGGCCTCCAGGATCTGACGTGGGGCTCCCAAAATTTAAGCGTTGCCACTTTTGGAAAAGTTAAGCTTCATACTTAAGTAACACTTTGCAAACATTACCTAGTTCAATCCTTTCCCCCATGTATCCTGTGGGGTAAGCATTGTCCCCGTCTCACCCATAAGGGAAGCTGAGGCTCAGAGAGGGGATGAGACGCACCCCATGTGTCATGAGACAGTCAATGAAAGAGCTAGAAGTGGAACTTTAGGGTATGTCTACACTAGCAATTTAGGTTGACTTAAGTCGATCTAAATTACTCCATGTCCACACTGGGCTTTCATTAAGTCGACTTAAGAAATTCCTCAAGTCAACTTAATAACTACCCCTCCTTAGGTTGACTTAAGGACGGTGTGGACGGGGAGTAGCCCTTAAGTCAACTTTATTAAGTTGACTTAATGCCAGTGTGGACACCTATGTCCAATGTTAAGTCGACTTAATAAAGTCAATTTAAAAGGAGCCACTTTGTTAAGTCGACTTAATAAGGTCGACTTTAAGCAAAATCCACTTAACTTTTTTCTAGTGTAGACATATCCTTAGACTTGAAATGAGATGCATGTTTCCAACCATCAACAGAGTGAGGTTCTGAAACAGCCTCCCAAGGGTAGCAGCGAGGGCCAAAAACCAAGCTGGCTTCAAAACTGAGCCGGATAAATTTATGGAGGGGATAGTATGATGGGACAGCCTCATTTGGCAATTAACTGATCTTTGACTACTAGTGGTAAATACGCCTGTGATGGGACGTTAAATGGGGTGGGTTCTGAGTTGATGCAGAGAATTAGTTTTCGGGTGTCTGGCTGGTGAGTCTTGCCCGCATGCTCAGGGAGGGATTAGCTGATCGCCATATTTGGGTTCAGGGAGGGATTTTTCCCCCAGGAGCCCTGGTTTTTCACCTTCCCCTGTAGCATGGCACATGGATCATTTGATGGTGGTTGCTCTGTATCTTGAAGTCTTTAAACCATGATTTGGGGACTTCAGTGACTCAATCATAGTTTAGGTGTCTATTGCAGGTGTGGGTGGGAGGTTCTGTGGCCAGCATTGTGCAGCAGGTTAGACACCAGATGATCATATCGGTCCCTTCTTAAAATCTATGAATTTATGAAACTCAGGAACTTCTGCATCCTCTGCCCTTGAACAGTCCAGTGGACCATGCTACTTCCCCTCTAGGCGGGCTTACAAGGGTTCGATTTTCATTGATTTCACCGTACACACACAAATTGAAGGAACAACATTTCCATCAATGATCACTGAAATTTACAGACAGTCAAAGTGAGAAAATGCTGTGTGAGAACTTACTGCAATTTAATTTAAGACTCTTTACTTGGTCTGTTTTGACATGGGAAGTTGACAATTTATTTTAGTGCTTATAAAGCTTCAACTTTTTGAATCTTAATGTCAAATAATTATTGTTGGACCCTCCCCGCTGTCTGACCCCTCCTCCATAACTTTGCATAGCTCTGAGCATTTAAATGACAGGGAAAAAATGCTTTCAAATAATCATTGATGTTATCCATCAAATTTATAAATCAAGTGAATCCTCCCAAACTTGGCTGTAGGGCTTCCAGTGAAGGGCATTCTATGCTCCTCTGCTGAATCACAGATACCCGCACTTAACAACATCACCTCCCAAGCACATCAATGAAATCCTCTCCAAGACAGATCCATCACAGGCCTTGTTCACTCCTTGGGTAGAGATGTAGGGCATTTACCCCGGCTGCAGGGGTTAAAGTAAGGGGGAACGCACCAGAACGCAGTTTTGGGGCCCCCAAATTTGAGGGGCCAGAGTTCCGGGGCCCCTAAAAATAGAAAAATCCGGCAGAACGCATGCTCCGCCCTGTCCTGGCTGCTGGCAGGTCCTACGCCCCACCGTTGTTAATCACAATACTTATTGTGTTATGCAGTGTTTGCTAGTTTGTGACAATAATTGCTATAGACATAAACTCCATATAAAATTATAAATATTTTTATGGAGCGATAACCGATGCATGTGGTACTGAGAAGTGGTTGCAAATGCCTACCTGGGCTGGGGCCCGCACATGCATGAAGGGGGCCCAGACAATACGGGAAGGGGGCCCGGAGATTAGGAGGGTTCTGGGGCCCATCAAATTATGCTTTAACCACTGCCCTGCTGCAAACTCCATGCCACATGCACCTGACCAGCATGTGTCTAACAGACAGGGGAGAGGTGGGCAGGTGCCATGGAAGTGTCATTTGTACCCTGAGATTGTCTCTTTTGCGCTGCCCACAGGTGAGAGTTTGAGTCCAAACCGCAGTGCTGCCAAGAGGAAGAAGAAGCAGAGGAGGAACCGCACCACATTCAACAGCAGCCAGCTCCAGGCTCTGGAGAGAGTCTTCGAGAGGACGCATTACCCTGATGCTTTTGTGCGAGAGGAGCTAGCGCGGCGGGTGAACCTCAGTGAGGCCAGGGTCCAGGTGAGCAAAGGTGTGGGGAGAAACTAGGCCTTTGCCTCCTGGCTCGGAGCAAGGATACTGGCTTTCTGCATCCCATCGGCCAGCTAGAACTCATGCCTTCATAGAGCTCAGAGCAACTGAGGCAGCGCGCCTTCCAGGGACAACACACAGCTCACCCTTACCCACTGCATCCTGTCAGGCAGAGGCATCACCGATGGGCTGCCTGCGAGTTCACTTGGCCCCCTGTTGCACTGTGGCATTGGGGTATGAATGGAGGGGCAGCTCTCCCTCTCTGTCCCACCTGCCTTATCTGCATTTCATGGGGCTCCACTTACTAGGGCTTCCTCTCCTTCCGCCAGGTGTGGTTCCAGAACCGAAGGGCCAAGTTCCGCCGCAATGAGAGGGCAATGCTAGCCAACAGATCTGCATCGCTCCTCAAATCCTACAGCCAGGAGGCAGCCATTGAACAGCCCATGGCCCCCAGGCCAACCGCCTTGAGTCCGGAATATCTCTCCTGGACCACCACATCCCCATACAGGTAAGTCCAGGCAGCCGCCTCACAATTATCCTTCCCAAACTGAGTTATCACTGGCCAGCCAACATCAGCCTGCCATGCCTATCACCAGTGGGCAGGAAAGACTGTGAAGAGTGGGCGGCTGTGAGGCCAATTATTCAGGTCCTCCAGAAAAAGGCTCCTCTTCCAAGAGATAGAATTAAGCACAAAGGGGGAAATGGAGACTCACCAAGGCCACAGTGCAGTTCCCACTGATGTCACAGGGAGTCGTTATCGGGAGTTGGAATGGGCCCTAGGAAGGAGAAGTTAGAATTGAACAAATGGCTAGCCCATTGCGTCAAGATGTCGCCCTGCTACTAGGACAAAATGCAGTCAGCATATGGGGTGGAGTCAATGACACATTGAGTTGAATATAGTGTTGTTGCAACCATGGTGGTCCCAAGATATTGGGAGGCAAAGGGGGTGAGGGTAATATCTGTTACTGGACTGACTTCTGTTGGTGAAAGAGACAAGCTTTCGAACTACCCAAGGGAGTACTCTGCAACCGGGAGGCCTATTTCCATTTCTCCTTCCATTCATGTGTCTGGGCTACATTCATCTGGGCTGCGTCCACTGGCTCCCTAGACACCTTTGAGGAGCTGTAGGCTCTGTCCTGGATTTTCTGCTCAGTGTTCCCTTCAGATTCCCTAAGTTTGACCCTCTGAACTCCCACACCTGTTTCTGTTTTTTCACTAGTTGTGCCCTGTAATTAATTGCATCCCAGGTTCAATTGCTCCTCCCCTTAAACTGGGGGAACAGGCCATCAAGCCTGCCCACGTCCCGGAACACAATAAGATACACAAAGCTCTTCTTCAGGTCTGGGACAGGTACTGAAGAGTGTCCTTTCAGTATCTAAGAGTCCCAAGGGCAGAATATCAGTATGGAGACAAGCGTTTTCTCCATTATAATCCCCATCTGATTGACTTTTGTATCTAACACCTGTTTCATTCTTGCTCCCTCAGCCCATGAGTAACAGGCATCACTTTCCCCTTATCATTAAGTGCTTGGCTGATGCTCAGATAGTAGGTTTTCCCTGCAATGTAAGGCTCAGATCCAGAGCTGGATTTCAGGATGTGTTCCTCTCTGGGTTTTTGATTCAATCCATAGTCAACCCTAGAGATTAGATGCATAGTTTGGAGCAAACTTCCCCCATAATATTCAGCATAGGTAAAGAATGAGTCTAGATCTAGGTTTCTATCCTGGGCCCATCTTAAACCTATTCAGCTTACAAGCTAGAGGCAGGAACTTTAGTTTCATTTAAAATTGATTTCCACAAACTCCCTGCCTTCAGGGAGCAACATAAAAACATCCAGAGCCTGTTATTGTTTGTGGGAGAAGTTTACTGTTGGCCTCAGCTGATTGGTTCGGAGACACTGGTGAAAGGAACCAACTCCCTGAGAACTTGAAATCACATGCCTCAAAAAGAGAGGTACCATTCCATCTAAGCACTTGCCACAGCATCTAAGGCTTTTCCAGGGCTGGGCCTGAGTCTCATAACTATTTTCCTTTCACTCACTCCTTTCTCCTCCTCCCACCCCTGCAGCACCGTGCCATCCTACAGCTCAAGCAGCACCGCGACGCCCACCCAGGGCGTGAACATGGCAAACAGCATCGCCAGCCTACGCCTCAAAGCCAAAGAGTTCAGCCTGCACCAGAGCCAGGTGCCCACCGTGAACTGATGGCACATTCCCAGATCCGGGACGAAATACCAATGTGCCTGCTCTGGGTGGGGGAGCATCTTCCCGGTCACCAGAGGCCAGCTTGCAGCTCCTGTCCCAGTCTAAACTAAACCCCTAGTGACACTCAACCAATGCCAATCACATCACCAGCATTTCCTTCTTCTTCGTGTCCCTTTTGAAAGTCAAACAAGTCGCAGTCACTTTGGGAAAGTGGTCTGTAATTGTAGCCACATATGGAGTGAACTTGGTAAGAAAGTTGCTTTCCCCACACACACTATCATAAAATACACACACACACACACACACTGTCATAAAATACACACACACACACACACACACTATCATAAAATACCCACACACACAAGCACGCGCACACACATACACACACTCTCCAAGGGTAAACAGACTTGCCAAGCTAACGTGAATATGCTTCCAAACAGGGAAGAATCTTGGAGTACAAGATTTGACTAGTTTGGGCATCTCAGCTGGACAGTCAAAGAGCAACTGGGTATTCTTCTATCCGAGGGACACTGGTCTTTTTCGGGAGGCTCACTAGATTGCATCATGTCAATCATATAGTCCCTTTTTCTTTGATTCTCACTCAAACATGACTGTTCAGCAGTTGCACGTGTAGTCGACTCATGTTATACAACAGCCTGTCCAGGGCTGACAAATTCCTCCTGTATTTTGATGTCACTAGACTGCAATGATTGAGAAAGACTTTCTGCAAGTGGGACAGTCCCTCCCTGCTGTATATATTCATTACCTTAACCCTGCCTTGTGCTTTGTACATTTAGGAGTAGCCAGCTGCTGACGCCGATGTAAGATATACACTACCAACTTTTTTAAAAACCATTAACGAAAGGCGATGCCGATGGTTTGAGAGTTGAGGAGAACTCACTCCAAGCCAATGGGCTTCTCAGCTAGCTGGTGGGACTTTGTGGCTTTCCAACAGTTGATGTTTGCTCTGCACTTTGTGGTTAGGTTGTTGCATTCATAAGCAAGTCTGAAGGGGCTTGAGTCATTGAACTGTCCTGGGGGAAAAAGGTCTGTGGGCTTTAGGTGAGTGAACGGTTGTCAAAGCTCTGTGCAAATGGCCAGGCAGGCTGCCTCCTTTGGAAACAATGCCTCTCTTATGGAGCTCTGTCCCCTGGCTGTGGTTGATGGCCTGGGCTTGTAAACGAAAAGCCTTCCGCAGCAAGTGGTTGGCTTTCCCCATCACTCCACCTCTTAGCAGTCTCTTCCCTGAAGAATAGCTGGAAATCGCAAGCGGGGATTTCCGTTACAGTGTCTGATGTGAACAAGCAGAACCCCGGCATGAGGCCTTGGGAGTCTCACTCAGCCATGGCCTGATCTAAGCAATGTTTGGTGGGGTGCTGTTGGAGGAGGAGGCTGGACAGACAGGCCTACAGACAGCTTCCCTTTTGTATCCACACACAGTTAGAGTATGGCAGTGCAGCTTTCCCTTAGTACTGCTACGTCACTGAGCCACAACCCTGCTATAATGCGACTGCCAGCCAGAGAGGAGAATGTTGCTCAGTTTCTATGCTCCGTTCAAGCCCTGGCGTCTCTGCTGAGACATCAACAACAGGGCAAGCAGTGGCTGGCACGTGGTGCTGGTTTTACGATGGAGACATAGCATCCACAGGAAACTGGGCTGAAACGGCTCGTTCATTTCACGTAGGCTGCCGAGCAGGCACCAGCTGAAGACAGCTTTTCGTCGCTACTGGCTTGCCCTGGAATTAAACTTGTGACTTGGATGTAAAAGTGGCCCGGTACCAATTACCCCACCCATTCAGTCCCCCTCTCGTTACGGCCTTTGTCTTCCTGAGCGTTTAGAAGTGAATAATGAATGCCCGGGTCTCTTTAAGAACAAAGGAGGCTACTCCCCTAGCGAGAGAGTCTATAGGAAATACAGCAGTTCTTCTGCAGCCAATACTATGGAGGCTGAAAGGCCACGTATCCTGCAATACAGCATTAGAAAACAGAACCGCCCTCCTGGGCAGAGGTTACACAGGCTGAAAGGGCTCCAAGGCAAAAGCACCCCCTCAACCTAGGGGACAGCAGCAGAGTTTGTGCCCCATGTTGCCGTGACAGGCTCAGATCCTACTTGAGCAGTTCCGCCTTTCCACCCAGTAGAGGGAAGGGATGTCCTAGACACTGCTTGACCCTTTGCTATTGTTAGCAAGGTCTGGGAAGCCCCAGACCTTCTGGGCAGCACCAGCCGGGGCCACATGGGGCAGGGGAAGGCCAGTGGGGAGGGTTCTGCCAGACCTACCTTCCCACCTGCTTCTCTAAGAGATGAAAGATGTTTCCCAAATCAAGGCGGCGAGACTGTGCGTGTTTAGCTCAACTGGATGAGGGGACGCAAACGGCTTAAAGAAACCAGCACAACCTGGGTCAAGGTCATTGCCACAGTGACCAGCCAAGAGCACCCACCCCACCTGACCAGTGACTGTGCCCGGACGTTCACACTACGGCTTAGTACGGATGTGAATCATAACGCAGGGGATAGCTCCGCGGTTTCTGTGCTAGGCTGCTGCAGGTGACAAATTCCAACCATCAGAATTATCTATCTTCCATGTATTTGTTCTCCCAGCCCCGCTGTGAGATGGGACTGAGGTGCAGAGAAGCGGGAGGGAGAATGCCAGCAGTACGGGTAAAGTAGCCTCATTTTTGCACACAGATCAGCCCTAAAGGAATTGCCCACGTCACGCAGGAGGTCTGTGGTGCAGCAGGGAAGCGAATCTTGGTCCCCCAAGTCTTCGGGAGAGCAGCTCAGCCCCCAACCTGCCGTCTTTTGAAAAAGAATTCCCGATTTTCCAAACAAGCCAGCACTTGGGGCACTGAACTCTTCGGAAGCACGGCCCCAAGTGGGAGTGATGGATGCTTGGCAGTCTGGTCCTGAGCTCTTAGGAAAAAAAAAATCTGCCTCCATGATACCAAATACTTATCAGATCAGGTACCCCTCTGCCTTGCCAGGGTAGGATTCCCTGCACACACACTTTGCTGTGACTGTAGGAGTCTTATTACATAACCCAAGGGGAGCCTCTTGACCAGCAAGCTCTGTCCAGCATCCTGCTGAACACAGCATCTCGAAGCCCATCTAACTAGCACATAGTTTCAAACGCTCAGCGTAAGATCATTGCCAGCACCTAGGAAACAGCTGGACACTTCATGCAAAAAGAGTGGCAAGTGTCATCAAAGCAGAGCTGAGGCCCATTAGCCTGGACCAAGATTGCAAGCGCAGAAAACTTTTACAAGGGAAAGAACTTGCGTGCAGACAGAAACACATGAGGAGGCAGGAAAAAGAGGCCATTGTCTTGAGTGAAGCTGTGGTTCCAGGGTAACACCAAGTGGCACTCACACAGCCCAGGATGAACAAGCAGGGCTGAAACTTCCTATTTCCTCCAATGAGAAAAGCCGAGAACCAGTGCATTCCACAGTTCTGGCACCAGCTGGTACACAATAAAGATTCCCCAAGCGGCGATGAAAGAAGCAGCGCACAAGGGCGGTATCCTTTCAAAGACAAGAAGTGGAGCAAGGGATTTGCTGACGATAGAACTCCCATCATCATGAGAAACTTTGCTCGGGGGTGGGAAGAGGGAATATCCTGGTTTTGTTCCCATGGAAAATGCGGGGCTTTTTTCTCTTGTATAAGACAAAACCACAGAGAGATAAATGTCACTTCTTGATGAAAATAAACTGGATTAATAGTTTGCAGATGCTGTTTCTCTACACGTAAAAAAATAAAAGGAGGGAATAAATGTTTCTTTGCACACTACATATTAGAAAACATTTGCTCTTAATTTTATATTTGCTGTGCTACCTTCACAGTTTCCTCCAAGGGTCTCAGCTAACGCTAAAGCATTACCGAGACAAGATACAAATTGCCCCAGTGGAGTGATATCGGCAACTAGAGATCATTCTAATCTAAGCTTGCCCCCTCCTTTTTTCTTTGTACATTTCAATTACTTGTAACAGGATCTATGGGGGGAGGTGGGCGTTGGGATTTTTCGCATGTCTGTGTAGGGTTTGGGTTTTTTGGTTCGGTTTGGTATCGGGGGGCGGGGAGTTGATGGTTCTTTGCGAGGGGATCATTTTTGTAAAAACAACTTGTGACATAATTGAGAAATAAATATTTTACAGAGTGGTTCAGCAGCTAGCTGTATGAATGGGGAGTTGGCCTTTCCATCTCTGTGGCAGCTGATTCTGGAATGATGCTCAGCCCACAGCTCACCTGGAAACTGCACCGCCCTTGAGTTTGATGGGGCAGGGCACTTTGGAACAATAATGAGATGCAGCACACAAGCAAGGGAAGGCCATTTAGTAGCAGATGATGGCTGTGTCCACCTGTTTCCTGTTGGGCCCGCACGTGTCTGTTCAAATGACATGAAATTTTATTTTATTTCTGCACCATTCTTGTCAAATGCTCACAGCTTTCCATCTGCTGAAGGGTCTCTCAGTGTTTGATAAAGGCAGGATTGGAGGTGTATTCAAATCTCCATCTAATAAGTCAGGAAACAGAAGCTCTGAAGGGCCAGTCTGATGCAGATCTTGCAAGTCCTGCTCTAACCACTAGATGCATTGGATTCCTAGTAGGGAATGGTTCCCCGTCCATGGGTGCTTGGTTAATTCCATGCTCGAGGTGTCCCTGGGTCTTTTCCAGGAGTGCTTAGTTAATGTCAGTGATGAGGTGGTTCAGGTTGGGGATTGGCCCTCTTGATCTCCCATCAGCCTGGTTTTCAGTCCCTGGGCCTTACTAAGTGTCAGGTTGGAGGCCGGTGCTGTAGCAGTCCCCCTCAGCTGACATCCACAGACGTGCACTGGCAGGCCTTGCTCTAGGGCGCACAAAGCATCTGTGCGTGCACAGCAGCCCATGCCGAAATAGTGAAGCAATGTTTATACAGTTATTTTTAGTGCACTTGCATGAGTTCCCACTAACGCAAGCCTGCAAATACCAGACTGTAGGCTTGCTCCCAGATGCAGTATAGACATACCCTCAATGTCTGGCCGACGACCTTTTAATGGCCAGAAGTCTCGGAGTAGAGCCCTGAAAATCTGTGGTTATCTGCATCCATGGATGTGGATATCTGTGGACCATTTTGTGCGGATGCAGATTGGATGCGGATCTACATATTTGTATCCACGCGGGGCTCTATATCCGAGGCTCACTCCCAGCCATGTGTCATAGGAACAGAAGCCTACAGGGGAGACTGGGAACTGTCCATGGCCTCCACTAACCCACTCCGGTCTCAGCTATTGTCGAGTGGGCATGAAAGGAGCCACAATCAACCTGCAATTAGTTTATTGGCCTTTTTCAAGCCAAGAGGTTTTGGAGCCTCGGCCTAGCTGAGGGCCAGAGGGGATGGAACCCTACCTCAAGGGGCCCAGAAAGCTGTTCTATCAAAGGGCCCTGCGTTGCAGTTAATTGCAGGGCTGTGCCAAAGGCTGGTGATTTCATCACATTTTGTGGGCAGTAAGTGCTGGTTGTTGGCTGAAGGGCCTGAGGATGGTCAGAGCTGATAGAATTTGTTTGCAGCAAGCAACGCCATGGTGGCCTTAATTTTACACCTAACTGCCCCCCAATATGGTTACTGCTCCTCTCCCATTGCAAGGACAACAGCCTCTCTCCATGGCCCTTGCTCAGCCTCCCCTGGCAGCTCCTGCATAGGAGGTCACAGCCGCAGCATGTTAACATGGCTCTAACACACAGGACATCTGCTTTGCACTGTTCCATTGGGCAGGCCCAGGAGACGCAGACCTGGCACTTGTTTTCACGTTACCTCCCTCCCTTTCCCATTTTCTGAGCTATGCCCGATAGCCGGGAAGACTCAAACTACAATACTCTGGGCCAGGTTTTGAATATCCCAACGCTGGGGGCACTCTGGGTGCGGGAAGCCTGGACTGCGACCATCTCTGTCCATGAGGAGAAAAGAGTTTTAAAAACCTCTTTCACACCTCATGCATTTTGTACCAGGTCATAAAGTTCCCGTGGCAACCAGATGGCTCAGGGAGTCAGTAACAGACTGCAGAGCCCTTTTTTTTTTGCAGCTAAATCACCAGTTCAAATCTTAGATCAGCCAGGAATCAGGATAGAGTTTATGAACAGATGGTGGAAGCTTGAAAGAGTCAATGGAGGAGTGTCCGTGTTACAATTCTACTCACACACAATTGGCACTAACTGGCAATCCCTGTGGGGAGGCCCTTGGTGTCTCCTCTGACCGTAACAATTCCTGCTCAGCCTTGGGGAATGTTTTGAAGATAAGTCGTTCTGCTGTAGCTGCTCAGGAAATCAACGTTCACCCTAGAAATCACCAAAGTCCAACATCGCAGTCCGTCGCCCGGTTTCATGAGAGACACGTGTCTGGATCACAGTACCCCTCTGCATTTCCAACATACCCAGGTAGCTACAGGAAGGCAGTTGCTGCTGTTCTGATTTGCAGAGTCAGTGCTGGCTACGCAGGAGCATCACTGAAGGCTCCAAGTCTGGGTCTCATCTGTCTCTTCTCAACTCCATTCTGGAGAAGGCTGTGCACTGAGGAAGACTCTAAACCAGGGGTGCCCAAGGTCAGGGCATTTGCATCTTGCAATGGGAAGATACAACCTTTGGCAGAGTAGAGGGAACAGAGAACACACACACACAAAGCTACTCGAACCCATACAGGGCTTAGGGTGGGATCTGATGGGGAAGGAAGCTACACCAAATGCCCAAATTCCATCCAGATTCCTATTTGCCTAGGTTATACTGTAGCCTGAATTATAAAACTCCTTCCACCATCCCAACTTGTTGCTTGAGGTCATTTCTTCATGAACTAAGACATGAGTTGGGTTGTCCAGAGCACTCCCTGCCCTGTGCCCAGTTTGGCTGTTCCCAAAGGAAGCTAGAAGGTGGTTCATTTGCAGAATCATCCACAGTATTTCACCCCTCCTGGCCTGGAGGATGCAGAGCCTGCTGGACCTGCAAACCCCTTTCCACATCGATTTCCATCCTGTTTTAGAAGTGTACATGCAGACACACCAGCCACAGGACAAGCTTAATGGCCATGTCTTCATCAGATCTAACCTTCAATGAACAGGCTAGTTATTTCTGGTAAGCGCTCATGTTGATTCATTTCTGGGAAACTTTCTAATCACCCCCAGTTGCAAATTCAATTCATGTTACTAAGCAACTACAACATATCTTTCCTATTTATTCCGAGTTCAGCTTTGACACATGGGACCAAATTTGTCCCACAGTTTAGCCCTGTGCAAATCCCCTGGCTTCAACTGGTGACCCCCGTATCTTTCTTCTCTCACTGCACCCACATTATTTTGCCTCCAATACCACTGCACAGTTCTAGCTAAAGGAAGGATTTGTGCAGTCACGTTTCCTACAGTTTCTCCACTCTTCCCTGGAAAAATTGAAAAAGGACACAGGAAGGAAGAGCACCAGGCCAGCATGCCATCTGCACCATCAGGATTGGAAGCTCCCGTCCTCCTGGATCCCAGCAAGAGACTATGCAAACTTCTTTCATGTTAACCCTATAACAAATTTGTGGCCTCCAACTTTGTTGGCTGTCACTATGCTGCGCTTGAAACTTTGCGGCAACAGTAGAGAGGGAACCCAGATCCTCCAACTCCAAAAACCCAAGCCCTCAACTTTTGAGATATCGCTGACCGCGGTAGCAGAGCCAGGACACAAAGATAAGTAGTTCAACTTCCGTCCAGTAGGGGGCAATAGCGTGCGCACGCACCTCCCCTCCACCTTTCATTTCTTTTATTAGTTACTGTCTTAGGATTGACTCTGACGACCCCACTGTGATCGTGTCAAACTCCTTTTTGACAGCCCCTTGCAGTTCACATCCATTAATAGGGCTATTATTCTAATGGGACATGTCAAAATCCCCTACCTTTCTCAACTGCAATGTGTCCTTCCCTCTGTGTTTGGGGAGCAGAGGCTGGGGAGAGAGGGGGATGTGGAGAACAAATATGCTGTAAACAACTCCATTTTCAAGGAAAGAGCCTCCCTATTTAGTGCCCGTTCGCCAGGTTACAGCTCAGATAGTCTGCACTTTTCAGGTCATTCTCCACTCCAAAGACATTTTCAAGCCAAGGGAACAAGAGTAAGAACCTTAAAATGGCCCTTTGATACGTCCCAAGACCCCACTGCACACAGCTGACCCTTCCTCAAGTCAGAGGCAAAACAGCAAAAGGTCCCACAATGCAGCCAGCTGTGTTCGCAGGTGGAACGCATGTCTGGCTTCAGCCTGGGGATTCATTTCTTCTTGCAGAGACCACTTTGAAACCCACCCAGGTGGAGCTACAAGAGCTGTCCTGAGAACATCACAGTATTTGTAACTATGTCTTGGAAATACCTAGGAGTCCCAGTCCCAGACCAGGAGCCCACTGGGCAACAAAGAGAACAAACAAGACAATCCCTGCCCAAACCCACCACGTAGTTACTAATCTTTACATTTAAGGCCAGAAGGACACAGGATGGTCATCCAGCTTGACCTGCCTAACACACGAGATAGAATTTTGCCCTGTAACTCCTGCATCAGGTCCAGTAACTTGTGGCTGAAGGAGAGTATCTTTTAGAAAGCCATCCAGTCTTGATGTAAAGACTCTTTGACATGGAGAATCCATCACATTCCTGGGCAGACTGTTCCAGAGGGGTGTTCCTTTCCCTTTTAAAAGTGTGCACCTTATTTGCAGTTCAAGTTTCTCTAGCTTCAGCTTTCAGCCATTCAGTCGTGTGATGCCTTTGTCCGCTACATGCTACATGATTATTTCTCTAGCAATGGATTTTTATTCTGGGAAGTAGTCTAAGGGTAAAGTAACAGTGACACATCACCCCTGAAGGCTGGTCAAAATTTTCTGTTGAAATACTTTTTTCTGACAGAACGGGGTTTGTTTGTTTTTAAACAAAACTTTTCACAGAAAGCATCTGCTTTCCCAGAACAATTTTTATTTTTCATTTCAGGTGAAAATTTAAAGTTTTCTTTTTTAAAAATTCTTCTGGCCAAAAACTGAAGGTGGGTGAGGCAGATTTTCAGTTTTGCCTGATGACAAACAAGTTTTCCAGTGAAAATTTTGCTGAAAACAATTTTTTTTCCCCAGCAAAAATCTCTGGGAAGGAATCACCACACCACATTTTCCAGACGGCATAGAACAGCACAGCCAATAGCGTAGCTGTAGCCCTGCCGTTTGTACAATACAGACATCTAGTGGCTAAACAACCATTCACTAATTTGATTGTAGTGTTGAATACTTCTCCTTCCGCCGCCAAGGAGAAAGTCTGCATAACATTCAGTTCCACGCTGACCTGGTTTCCTGACATTATGAGACACAAACGTATGTTCCCTTCAGCTGGGCCCGTCTCATCCTACAAGACTCTGTAACCCATCCAAGCCTCCCTTCCCTATTTACACACACACACAAAATCCCCCACTGGCTACCCTTGCTCCAGTCTGCCCTCTGATTTTTGTTAGACACCCACCACCCCTCTTTGATCAACCAAGGAAGCAACTGGAACTTGTAACAAACCCATCAGGGTACTGGTCTGCTGAGCTTACTACAGAAGAAAATTATGGAAATCTCAGTAGTATCCTTTTGTGGGGCCAGCAAAGGAGAACAGGGGACATACAGAGCTCTATAGCACCAAGGAATGCACAATCGAATTGGGACTAAAAGCACAGCAAGGAGTGATAGACAGAGGACTGTGAGTGGGTGCTGTAGGACAGACCACAGAAGAAATAACGCTGAGGTCATTACATGCACATCCTTTGTGTTCTGGCTCTGATTTGAGGGACTGAATCAAGGCTCCAGTAAGAGACCAGTGGGACCGTGGCTCCAGCTAGAAAGGGACAGTTCTGATCGGAGTTAAATATATGTACAGATAAGGGCAAACCTGGGTGTTGGGGGCAATGCTGGCCTGATAGGGCCCCCAGTGAAAATTTATTTCCTCCCGTGTGTTTAAAGCCCAGTGTTCTGATACAGCCATAATGACAGATCTAGATGTTCCCATAAACAAACCATCATCTTAATATTACAGCCATACAGGGCCACTCTGAGGTTTTGTGAGCCTGGAGCTAATGTCCACCCTCCCCACTCTGAAACTGAGGCTTCAGGAAGGGCAGAGTGAGTCCCCCTGCACCATTCCCCCACCGTGGGGGTCCTGATTCTGTCTCCCCACAGCAGGAGATGTTCCATAGCACACAGGGTCGTAGCACTGTCCACGATGGAGCAGCCAGGCCCACTTTCCTACAAAGGGGACATTGTGTGGTGGATGACACAGACCCCTCCGCCCTTCCCCAGCCCCTAGAGAGCTTTTCTTTACGTCCCATCAGATTGTGATAACAAGCAGGTTCCTTGGGCCTCCCTGTCCCCAAAAAGGCTCAGAGGAGGTGGGCTGGGAGCATTTCATGGCCTAGTCAAGTGGCTAGAGGAAAGCTCCCTTTTGTCCTCTGCTAGACAAGAGTGAACTTTGTCTCTTTAGTGCCGGAGCTTTTAGCGACTCTTATGAGGAAGGAGGAGGATGTAACAGGCACCGATGAGCACTGAGGAGAAAAGAAGCCACAACTGTTGTGAGCGCAAGCTGCTGACATCCTGTCAAGGTGCAGACATGGTGCCATCTGGCAGTCCTGCAGAGCCAAGGCCAGGCACTAACTATTCTCTAACATACAGGTATTGCTACCCACGCTCATCCCAGCAGGGTCTGGTTGGTTGACCATTAGTAAAATGCTCAGGATTGGGCAGGAGGGAGGAGAAAACCCTTTTCTGCCCCTTTTGTGGCTCTTCACAAAGCAAGTTCGTCAAGGCAGATGGGCTTGGTTTTGCGAGCCCTGTTGCAGGTCAGATACAGCCCCGAGGCTCCACGTGCAGTCCCTCCTGTCCAGTTCACTCACTCATTCTCCATATGCCACTGGTTGAGGACAGTTTCTCCACTCCTGGGGCACAGTGAATAGTGACGCCACGTTCTCATCTTGCAAGACTTGTGAGAGGGTCCAAGATGGATCACACCAGCCTGTGATTTGTTTCAGCCTCGATCTGGGAGGATATTCCCCTCTTGCTTCCCCCCCCACCAGCATAAATCCACCAGAGCAATCACACTGAGCTTAGGAGAGGTCCCTCGGAGAGAGCTCTGTGGAGCTGCTGCACGACTATGCTAGCAGAAAAGCAAGTAAGCCACAATGCACCATGGGGAGAGGTTTCACCATTTATCTAGTCCCTGGTCAACAGGTTTCCTTAGAAGCATTAAGTGCAACTTGAGGTCTAGTGTGAGCTGATTGGAGAGTAGAGAAGATTGAGACATTTCTCATGCATGGCACGTTGACCCTATGCGTGTGGCTGGCACCACAGGGGGGTGCTGTAACATCACGCAGCCATCACTAAGGCGTGCCTGCCAGCTGATGCAGGTACGGCAGGGCCTTCTCGCGAAGGAAGAGAAGACACTGAATTCCCATTGAGCCATACTGGAACGGCCTCCTTAGAGCCAGGCTGCAGTTTCTTTCAGTGGCCATATTTTGGTTGCATTATCTGGTGGGATCTTACTCCCCACCTGGTATCTACCCCATTCCCATATTAGCATTTCCACAGGCATTCAGGCAATGAAAGACACCCCGGAACAAACAAACTCTGTTCTTCCCATGCCAGCCTTCTTACACTCAGCAATAGCAGATCTGGAACCCACAGCAAACAGGTCAGTGTGTCTGGACTGGTATCTTACCATGCGCTCTCTGGCTGGTCACTCCATATTTAAGGTTAACTTTTCATGACCCTCTTACATGTGCTGAAAGAGTAAAACCCGCAGGGCAGTGATAACAAGGGTATGCCTAGGTAATGTGTAAGTGTGCTGGGGGGCAGACAGAATAATTGACTTGGAAAGGTCAGGGAGCAGGGGAATGGTTTTCTTTGGTTTAGCCTGCAATAGAGCGTAATTCCTCATGAACCTCCCTCCCCCTTACCTTGCATTACTCTCCCTTTCTCCCCTTCCCTGGAGTCTGTCTGAGAAACCCTGCGCTAGTTGAGAAAGGGGCAGAGCTACACCCAGTCACACACCTTAGGACTGCCCACCTGCAGGACTTTCTCTTCAGCACTAGAAACAAGAGCCCATGTGTCTGAAGAAGGACCTAAAGGTTTCTCTCTCCTTTACAGCTGTTAAATCATTCCAGTTCCCTCCCTGTGTTTCCCACACCTTGGTTGCTAACCAGTCTAGCCTTCTAGCAACACATGGCCTGACTTCCACTGGTCAATACAGGAATGAAGTGGCAGGAGTTTATACTTATTCCCTTTACCATGGGGTAGTAGACACTATGTTTTTAACTAATTCCAAAGGGGTAGAGCCGTGCTAGTCTAGGTCAGCCAAACAAAATAGGGGGAGCCGTGCTAGTCTAGGTCAGCCAAACAAAATAGGGGGAGCCGTGTTAGTCTAGGTCAGCCAAACAAACAAGGAGTCCTGTGGCACTTTTAAAGACTAACCCATTTATTTATCGCATGAGCTTTCATGGGAGAAAATGCCACTTTGTCAGAAACTTTGAAGATGGGCAGCTCACATCCCCCACTTTCCACAGTTCGTTCTGAACGGTGTTTTGGCTTTAGGCCAATGGTATTTATTTGAGTTATGACCTTGTGAAGGGACCACAACTCAGTGCATCTTCACTGCCCAGACCAACCCCACCCTACCGCCCTACTGGGGAAGAGTAAGGTGTGGAAAGAAGAATGCAGATACACACACGCACTTTGCACTGGGCCCATTCTGGGGCTTTTTTGGGATGCTGTTTGCAACTAGCTTAGGTAGAGGACATGGGCAGTGCCGTGACTGGGCGTGAACTTGGGCAGCCAGGTCCTAAAGCAGCCTGATGGTGGAGTATGTCCGTCAAGGTGTATTGTCTTGGGTGTCTTGGGTCAAGGTGTATTGTTCCAGATAAACCTAGACCCAACATTGCCAACCCCAAGCCTTTAAAAAAAAAAAATCAAGCATTAGCAGCCCCCAAACTCAGGCTATTCAAAAAATAATAAATAAGAACCATTTTACTTATTTGCTTTGCACCTCCCCCCTTCAAGCTTTTACAGTTCACTTTCCCAAGTGTCTCTCTGTAATATTTATATCAGGAAATGAACTGTTTGCTTGGGGTTTTGTGTTTCTTTTTTTTTTTTTTTAAACAGAAAGCCAAGATTCCTGGAGTCATATGATCACAATTTGAGGAAACAGGACTTGATGACAGTCAAATGTCACAAGACTCAGTGAAAGCTGAGCGCTCCCAATTCTGCATTGAAAAAGAGTCTAGGCACACTTTCCCACCACTAAAAAAAAACTGGAACAACAATGGGTCAGGTAAAGGTCCCATTTTAGCCAAGTCTTCCCCCCCCCACACACACACAATAAAGAAGAGGCAGGGTTGAAAAGAACAGGAGTCCACTAAGTAGGGCTAGTTTGGAAAGAGAGCCGGGGCAAAATCCAGGATGATTCAGAGCCTCACAACTTCTCACTTTTTATTTTATTTTCTTTTTTAAAGGTGGGCACTAAATACTTCTAGCTTCTCTCCGCTTCCAAGGAGGGAAAATGTCTAAGCAGAGAATTCAGACTGACCCAGGGAGGGCTGTTGTCAGGCCAACCTCACTCAAGCAACAAGGAAGAGAGATCCGTCGCTATCTGAACCTGGTCCTCTCAGGGCTCCAGGCTCCCAAAACACCATTTCCAGCTGAACAGGAAACACAACCGCAGAGTTCCAGGTCCTGCTCCCATGTGCCCCTCCTCGCTATATAATGCATTCCCACACAGGGCAGGTGTGGGGATTGGGGGAGGCACCTAATGTTATTTCCCAGGGTAACAATATCACACACTTTGTGCCAATGGCTGGCATACCCTCAAAAGCCAAAGGAAAACTGAACAGGAGAGAGACTCACCACCCAGGAAGACAGGCAGAAGACACAGCAACTCCCAAAATATGGCTGCTTTAGGGCTGCAACCTCTGGGTTCTGCCAAATTTAAAGGGCTAGCTCCAGCAAGGCATGGTGGGAAGAGAATTTCTTTAGAGCCCAACCGTATGCTGGGGAAAAGGTAGCAGGGGCCAAGAGGTCAGCAAGAAAAGTGCTGCTATTGGATTGCATTTATTGGCAGCTTTGCGTTTGTAGCCCCTTTTACCCAAGCACAAAGGTCTTTGCAAACAGTCAGTCAGGCTCCCATCAGAGGCATGAAGTGGAATTCTGCCTGGTTCACAGCTGTATAAAGCAGAGGTGCAATGAATGGCAGGGAAGAGGAAGACGTGGGATTTATTTTATTATGAATACATGCTTCATAACACCAAGGAAGCACAAGGCTCTGGAGTTTGCAGTCAAGGTGAAATCTGGGTCTCACGGGCCAAGTGCTTTTTTGTGATGGTACGCAGGGGTATGGCATACCAGCACCCTTTTTGACAGCCCTGCTGTCCAGCTGAGGGGTGGGGTCAGCTGGGGAAAAGAGCACGCTGCTGGAAGAAGAGGGGTGGGAGAGGCATTTTTCAAATTTACTATCAAGATATGAGTACCGGCACCTTTTTTTTTAACAAAAAAAGCACTGTGCGGGCCCAAAGGAGAGCTGCCCCTTTGGCAAGATGACACTTGGCTAGAGGAGGGGGACTTGCATGAGTTCTCTTTCTCATTCATTTAACCCTTTGAGGTCCATTTCCTAGCAGAGATTTGCCCTGCATCATTATATGGCGAACCACCAACTTGTTTCCTTCCTGTTTAAGAGGTTAAAAAAGAGAGAGAGAGAGAGTGAGAGAGTCAGATATCTCCAGTCAAAGGCCAGAAACAAGTTTGGGAAAAGGTTTGTTTTCCTACAACGCCTCACTTAATTCATAGTTTAGCTTTCTCTCTACATCAGCAGATATGCTTGCCAAAGAGGAATGGAATATCATCTCTCTTCACCATACACACGCACATCAAAGTGAATTACATGCTCAACCCTGGAGGAGACCCCAAGTGTCTCCCCCTTTCCTCTCCCCACAGTGACGGGCCTACACTCCTTAGAGCAGCAGTTCCCAAATTGTGAGTCGTGACCCCAGTTGAGTCACTTCATTAGCAGATGTGGTCACGGCAATCCCGAGCACGCCGAGGACATTTTACAAAATGGCCTCCTCTGCACAGCATGAGATCACGCACGCTGTATGCACAAGGTCACATCCTATGGAGGATGCTATTTTGCTTAACCAGTGTTTTCCCCAAGAACTGAAGTGGGGATTGGGATGTGCTTGAATTTATCGGGGAGAGGAAGGGAAGGGGGAGGGATAAGTGGGTTGAGACCGTGAGGGTGAAGTTGGGCTGTATGGCACGAAAGTAAAAACTGAAGTGTTTCATGACCATTTTATTAGATTTATCTCATGATACAAAATGGTTTAAGATAATTAAGTCCAAAGCAGACTGCGAAGAGTTACAAAAGGATCTTAGAAAACCAGGTGACTGGACAACAAAATGGCAGATGAAATTCAGTGGTGATAAATACAAAGTAATGCATATTGGGAAACAGAATCTCAGCTATACATACAAAATGATGGAATCTAAATTAGCTGTTACCACTTATAGACATTAATAACTCAGTCATAAAGTTAGCAGTTAATTGCAGGAGTGGGTGGGTGCGGTTTTGTGTCCTGTGTTGTGCTGGAGGTCAGAATAGATGATCATATTGGTCCCTTCTGACCTTAAGGTCTATGGGTGCGTCTACACTGGCAAATTAAGTCGACTTAAGGAGGCTTAAGTAGACCTAACCAAAGCCATGTCCACACTGGGCTTTTTTTAAGTCGACTTAAGGAAAGTTTAAGTCAACTTAATAACACCTTGTTTTAGGTCTACTTAAGCCTTAAGTTAACTACTTAAGTCAACTTAAAGCCAGTGTGGACGGGGATTAGCGCCTAAATCAACCTTATTAAGTCGACTTAAAGTGTTAAGTCGACTTAATAAGGTCGACAAAGAGCTATGTCTACACTAGAAGAGTTAAGTCGACTTTGTTAAGTCAACTTAATAAGGTCGACTTTCAGTCGACTTAACTTTTCTATTGTGGACATAAGCCTATGAGTCTAAGAAAGAAATTTTGGAGCCTATTGGATAGTTCTCTGAAAAATTCTGCTCAGTGTGGAGTAGAAAGCAAAAAAGCTAGTGGCATATTATGAACCGTTAGGAAGGGGATAGCTAACAAGACAGAAAATATCATAATGCCACTATAAAAATCCATGGTATGCTCACATCTTAAATACTGCAAGGAAATCTGCTTGCTCCATTTCAAAAAAGATGTATTGGAATTGGAAAAGGCACGAGGTGGGCAATGAAAACAATTAGGGGTATGGAACAGCTTCCATCTGAGGAGTGACTAATAAGCCTGGGACTTTTTAGCTTGGGAAAGAGATGACAAAGAAGAGATTTTATAGACCTTTATCATAGTATCACTGGTGTGGAGAAAGCAAATAAGGAAATGTTATTTAATACTTCACACAGAACAAGAACTAGGGTCACCAAATGAAATGAATAGGCAGCCCGTTTAAAACAAACAAAAGGAAGTATTTCTTCAGACAACGCAGAGTCAGCCAGTTTAACTCTTTGCCAGGGAATGTTGCGAAGGTCAAGACTATAACAGTGTTCAAAAAAGAATGAGGTAAGTTCATGGAGAATAGGTCCATTGATGGTATTAGCTGGAATCAGCAGGGATGCAACACTATGCTCTGACGTGTTCCTAGTGTCTGTTCGCCAGAAGATGGGACTGGACGACGGGATGATTCGCTCCATGACTGCCTGTTCTGTTCATTCCCTCTGAAGCACCTGACACTGGACACGATCAGAAGACAGGTTACTGGGCTAGATGGACCAATGGTCTGACCCAGCACTGCCGTTCTCATGTTCTTATGTAAAAATTAATTACAACATACAATCGTTTAGTACAGAAACTCTCCTCAACAATGACCTCTCGATAATGACTTTGGCAAATAAAGCATTTAAAAAATCTTGACCTACTGAGAAACATGTGTTTATATAATGTTCCTTTTATGCAGGGCCGTCCCTGGGAGGGGGCGAACGGGGCGATTGCCCTGGGCCCCGCGGGTACGTGGGCCCACGATGTTCTGCTCCCAGTGGCGCTGTGCATGCTGCAGCCCCTCCTCCCATAGCTGCCCCACTGCCTTCAGCAGCAAGCCAAAAGCAGTGGGGCAGGGCAGGCCAGGAGGGCTATGCCCGGCCCCTGGGCCAGCTGTCCCCATTCCCAGGGTGGAGCAGGCAGGCCCAGGGGTGGGGCATGTGGGGCCCAGCCTTTGGACCAGCCTGCCCTAAATGGCAGCCTCAGCCTCCTGGCCCGGGTCCGGGGCCGCTGTCGGCTGTTGGGGTCGGGGCCAGGACTGGAGCCAACTCTGGCTCCACCCCACAGTGGCAGCCTCGGCCTCCCGGCCCAGGGCCAGCTCCCTGGGAGTTGGAGCGGGCCAGTTGGCCCGCCACGCTCCCCTCCAGCATGGGGGGGCGGGGGCCCCGCTTTGGCCAACTGGCCCTGGGTCCTGCTCCCCCCACGGGACGGCCCTGCTTTTATGTGCCTCTCCCTTCTCCTTCCACCACACCCCACTCCCTGCTGTTGTTCTTGGGAACGTCTCTACTAATACAGGCCAGCCGTCTCTTCCGTAGACACACTGTCCCACATCAGGGTTCAGCACTTAGACCTGATTATCAATGATTTCAGCTCTCGTGGTAACTTAACAGAACAAAAGACTCTATAGAGCCTAATCTGCTCTCTATTTTAACAAGGCTGCGGCAGGTCAGATTGTGCTTTTGACTCTTAAACAGAGCCCACACCAAGCAAAACACCTGTCCCCATCCCCTCCTGTCTCAACTGAGAATTGATCTAGCACCTGAATCTCCTGCTTAGCAAGTAGAGTTCAGTTCATGGTGACCCCCCAACCAGTTCAGGCTAAGAACAGTTCTGCGGAGCTATTACTGATAGAAGAAGGACACAAACATTTCATTCTCCCTGTATTCTATACCAAAGTGATTTGTAACTCACCTAACAACGGCCAACATTGGACACTTGAGCACCACAGGTTTGTTTGCTGAATACCTAGGCAGAGTAGGCATGTCGTGTGTTCACCCAAACACAGGCTGACCCTGAAGCCTTTCACACTCACCCCTCAGCTCATCGCTAGCTGCCAGGGGATTTCTCACTCCGATCTTGGTAACAAATCATCAGTGAAATGATTAGGACGGCCAACATCAAATGAATGCACTGATATTCTTATAAAAAACAGCTGTGTGAGGAAACTTTGTTCATACTTTTCAACCCTACTCTGCTTTTTCATGTACAAGTATTTTATTGTACACTGTGTATGCTTTGAAAGGGTGTACGACTCAGGACCATTGCTCCACAAAACAAAAAAAAGATTTGGGGCACAGGCCGCCAAAACTATCTTCCCCATGTCCTGCACCAGGCCGCCTCTCAGCTCCGCACCCCCCCAGGGGCCTCGCATCCTGCTGCCTCTGGGCTCTCCCCTCACTCTCTAGGGCCTCACCCCCAGCCTGGCTCTGCCTAGGACCCCAGCTCTTTCCCAGCTGTGGCTCGCTCTCACCAGCCCGGGCCAGAGGTCTGCTCTTGCCCAGAGGCTGCCCCAACTCCATGGGTCCACTTTTGCCGAGTCGTGTCCCTGGCTGGGTCCCTGCTCTCACCTGGCTCCAGCCTGGGGTCACCACCTGGCCCCCAAAGCTGCCACACCTCAGCACCCACTCACTCTCTGCTGGCCTAGGATCCCTTTCCCTCTCCCTTGCCCCGGGGGGCCCAGCCCCACTCACCCCTCACAGCAGCTGCTGCTGCCGACCACTCTACCTGGGCTACAGAGGAAAGGATTTAAATTTCCCACCTCTTCTCCCACCCTGGCTAGTGCTGCAGGGCGGGAGGTTGGCAGCTCTTCCCACTGCTCCCAGCCATGCCGCACCACAGCTCGGGCAGACAGCCTGTCTACGCTCTCTGGGGTTTAGCGAGCCCGGCCCCTTTACATTTTTGCTCTAAGGAGGGAAGCGATGATGAGTGCAGGAGGAGGAAGGGCTCTTTGGGGAAAGAGAGAGTGGAAGGAGAGCCACGGGGTGGAGCTCCCAGACATCAGGGCTGCAGTGAGCAGGCCCTGACAGAGGGAAGCGTCTGAGAACTTTGCCCGAAACCTGGGAGGGACACAGCAGCCGCCTGGGGATGCCCCAGGAGAGAAACCCAGGGGAGCGCTGCCAAGTAGGCAGGAGACCCAACCGGCCACACGTACTAGAGCTTGGGACTTTGCATTGGGAAAAAGGAGGGGGGACACAGTGCACTAAGTTGAGTGATGGCCGCTCAGTGTGGGTTTGCAGACACGTTGCTCAATGTCTGCCCCTTTCAGTCTGCAGTACCACCGTGCCTGGGGGGCGGGTGTCTTGCATAGAAGGTAACCCTGTTTACTGCTGTCCCTCTCCCCCCTGTTGATTTTCACCATTCCTCCCTTTGTAAATAAATATTTCCCTTTCCTGTATTCATTGTACTATCCTGGGGTATCTGTGTGTGTTCATTCCAGAGGGTTTCAAACAAATGCCTCTGCGATGGAAAGGACTGATCCTGCCGCATTCCTGGGCACACCTTTTCTTGGCCAGAGCTGGCTGCAGGACAGATTCCATCGTGCCCACAAGGACAGTAAAGTTACAGGCATTACGGAGCATCCCATGCATGGAGGACATCCTTCCACTGCTGCATCCTGCTCCTGGAAAGAAAATGCTACATGCACCCAGAGGGAACTTTCAGGTGAGCTGTGAGCTCCATCAGGGGGAAATCTCCTGTCCTGAAACAGCAGCAGAGGGAGTCCATCTTTTGAGAAAGCAGCCATCGTTTCTTTCCAATCCACGCTGCAGCGTCGGGGGGTCATCTTTAAAGTTACCAGCGTGTTATGACCGCGTAGAGGACCTGCAGTGCCATGGAGAAACAGGGAAGCTGTGCCACGCTGTATGCCACTGAGCGCGTGGGAGCTTTCAGCTGGAGGAGGTACGCCACAGTGTGAACGATCCGCCCCACGCAAAAGATCAGGAAGTGGATCCTTGCCACAATGGGATTGGGGCCCAGCAGCGAGTAGACGGCCCCAAGGAAGAGGAAGGGGAAGATATTCTCCATGTCATTGCGATGGGCCCTGAAAATGCAAAGAGGACAGTTCAGGCTTACAGGCTGCCTTGGAGTCCATTCCCTCCCCCCCATCACAGCTGCACAATTCTATTTCCCAACCACCCCCCACCTCCTACAACTGGTCAGACCACATTGCGGTCCCTTCGGGATGGGAAGGACTCTGGAAGCCCCTCAGCACAGAATGGGATGCATGGTTGCTGTTGGGTGGAATGTCACTGACGGCTGGTGAGGAATGAGCAGCAGAGTCGACTGAGCCAAGAAATGAAGAGGATTTTCAGAGGAGCCTGGTACCCAACTCCAGCTGGATTTCAATGGGAGCTGGGCACCTAATTTTCTCACCCGGTGTCTTTTTAAGGCCAGTGTTCTCCGTGATGAAAAACAAGGCAAGGGGGAAAAATACAGAAACGTTGTGATCGGTAGGACAGCTGACTGATTTTAAAGTCTACAGCAAGACGCACTTTTTCACTGAAGCTCCCCTGCCCCCCACCCATAATGGAAGAGTTTATAAAATGAGGACGAAGCAGTGCTTCCTAGAAGCTGGGGAGAGCAAAATCCTGGATAATATGTACTCATTACGTCAGCACACGGACGAGTGTGTAAATGACGGAACTGGCTCCAACTGGGATTATTTCCCCAAATTTCCCAGGAGGTGCCAAGAGAAAATTGAAGACCAGGCAAGGTTTTACTAATTTTTTTTAATATGCGTTTCCCTGGTGTCCCCCCCTCCACCCAAGGTGTGTGTTTAAGAGTCTAACAGGAAGCATTAGGGAGCCGTATGTATATGCAGTACTACCAGCTATGCTAAATTATATATCTAGTAATTATAGTTAAGATAATGGCCAAGTTCATGTTGACCTGTTAGGAACCAATCCAACTCCCAAATGAAGTCCCTGGGAGTCTTTCCTTTGGACTTAATAGAAACTGGACAGGATCTTTACACCACATTCTCTCTTTATGAGGTACCACTCTCCCCGCCCTCCATCTGAGCAACTGCTGCTGCTAAGAGCTGAGGGTGTCTCTCAAAAATTATGATCAGGATACACCTCCTCCAAAAAAGCCACTAGAAATTAGCCTCCTTCACACTGCACATCCTAGCCTATAGTGTCAGGTCACAAAGGCCTTCCCCCCACCTCTGAACCTCAAAATCCATGAACAGAATAATTTCCAGGGCAACTCTGCCCTGATTCACTCAGCAGAAGCCACTCCCCAAAGATGGATTAGTTTCCCCCTCCAAATCTTGTTCTCTGTGTCCTTTTTATATTTAGGCACTCGGTAGGATCCTCTTTTCAGCCTGCAAGATCTGACTTTTGACAAGTAACTTTAACCTAATGCTGTTTTTGTTTGAGTTGAAACTGGTTGTTAGCAGCAGGGTCCGTAGAACTCAGGAGTGGAGACAGTACAGGAAATTGGTACTTCGGATTTCTCAAGCCCAGGCTTATACCACAAACCACTTGCATTTTACATGCCCTTTTAAATATTTTATGATAAAGATGACAAGGCCCTGAGTCACCCTCAAGAGAAGCCTACCCATGGCAGAGCTCAATTTCCATTAGTGACTGGGCCCAGAAAAACCCCTAATTTGAACAATCAACAGTGATGAAATGCAGGAAATTCCAATGCGGCACTAATATCTTTACAGGCAACTTGCAAAAGGCAAGTCTATTGTCTTCCTTATAAGACTCTGGAATGGGTTTTGCTTCTAGCTTTCTGCTTCCCTTACCTGTTTTAGCTAGAAGTCTCATTAGGGGACCTACTGCAATGGGGTGGGGGCTCTCTCCGCCCTTGTCAGAACATCATCATCATCTTTCCTTTCAACTCTTTGGAAGGAGTGAAATCAGCGTTTAAAAGAATTTTATGCATTGTCTTCATTCACAAAAACAAAAGTCTGTTCTTACTACAGGATAACTTGCATGCATTAGCTATCCTGTTGGAAAACCACAGTGGAAAAGGGCACTGTGGTTTTACTGTAGGTTAAAGTAGGTGGGAGTCAACACAGGCAGGGGCTACATGGCTGACCTCACCTAATTACCAGATGGGAACTCCTATAGGTGCCTCGTTAGCAAGGTAATGTATGTTAGCAACCTTCCCCTCCCTCCCCAAAACACCAGGATATGCGTCCGTGAGAACAGAACCTTGAAGAGGTTGGCTGAAACAAAGCCTCTCTTCTCTCAGTCAGCGTTCACTGGCTTGTTAACTGCGAGGGCATAAGCTTACTGGATCTCTAGCTGGCCAAACAGTCTACCAGGAAGGGAGGGTAGACAGGATCCAAATCCCTAGTGTTAAAAGTTAAAAAGTTGTCCTTTTTCCATCACAAAGAAAAGGAGGGAAACAAAGAGCATAAACCCATTTCCCTGTCCATAACTCCTTTCCTTTATCCCCCGTAGGTGACCGGTACCTTGCTCTACCATCTCTTTCTTAGAGTGCAAGCTCTTTGGGGCAGGCACTCTTTGTTCTCTGTTTGTACAGCACCTAGCACAATGGGGTCCAGGTCCATGACTCCTAGGGCTAACACTATACAAGGAAGCAGGCTGAATTTGGAATTTCCATCCCCTGGATAATTCCCAGATCTTAAATGAGGTTTAATTTCAAATCAGGACGAGAAGGTGAAGTGTGGTGTTTCAGATTTTACAAGATAGGATATCTCCTCACATCACGGTGTAACGTGATAGCATCACATGGCACATCCCCACCACCCGGCATAATGACATCACGACATGACACTGCATCATATCCTGACTCGTCACATTGTGACATCATTATACCATGGTATGATAGGAGGAGTCCTGCTGTTCTGGGATGAGGTCACGTTACATCACACTGTATAAGACCATTGAAAAAGTTAAATAAAACATTGGTTTAAAAAACCCTAGACATTCCCCCAAATATTGGGATTGTATCAAATCAGTATTTTCCCTGCCAGAAAACACTTCTGTTGGGAAGTTTCTGATCAGTTCTAGCAAAATGCCTTAAGTCATAAGGCTCCGAAAACCTGGATTTTAGAAGTTTCGTCCTAGTCGATGCTGTGCAGTTGGGTGCGGGCTTTTTCTGTAGCATGGATAGCCTTGGCAGGAATGGCCCACACTCATCCGCAGCAGGCCTGCTTCTTGCCCAGTTATTAGCTAACTTGGCTCGTCTCATTTGGAAAGCCTGCGACTTTGAACATTTGCACTGAGGCAGGCAGGCTGGGAAGTGGGAACTGGATGACAGGCCCAGACGCCTTGCAGCTGTCTCCAATCATCATATCCCCATTACTGAGGGAGATACAGCGTGCCCCAAACGGAGGCGTTCCCAAAGCAACCAGTCACCATTTCCTGTCTCTTCATCCTCACGCCAGATCCGTAAATGCGATTTTATGTAAACAACGCAACCACAGCCCGTGGCCAACACCTCAATCAAGCCATTTCCTGCCCTCTGATGGAGCCAAGGTTTGCAGGACCAGGAAGGTAGTGGCTGAGTGTTTGTTTTTAATCCAGATTTTATTGTATGATTCAAAGGCTCAACTCTGCCCCTAATTTCCCCTACATGCCCTTTTCAGCTGTAATGTTCCTGTGGCACTTGCCTTCGTAGCTAAACTCTGTGGGCTCAATTTTTCTCCTGTTATGGCAGTGTAAATCCAGAGCAACACACCTGAGCCTGGGCAGGCAAGCCTTGTTGTATGCTGGGAAGTCTCTATGAGAAATGGGGGTGGGGGGGGCTGCTATCCTGCATTTTTTTAAATGGAGGTACTCCACCCCCACCCACGTGACCCCGCTGGGGGAAGCCAACCCATTTGTGAAAAGTGGACACAGCCTCAGGAACATTTGCTCCGCCTCTTCCCCAAGCCCCGCCCCTGCTCCATCCTATCCCTCAAGGCCCCGCCTCCCACATGGTTCCCTGCTCTCTCGGGGTGGGGAGGTGACTGGTGCAGGACATTTGAGGGAGAGCTATGCCCCAGGGGCGAGTGATTGGGGCAGGACAAGGGAGGGGAAGTTGGGCTCCAGGGCTGGAAGGAGGTGACTGGGGCAAGATGGACAGAGGTGGAGCCCTGCTCTGCGGCTTGCAGCCATGACTGAGAGGAGGGGATGGGGGGACGCTGGTACCGCTCTTTGCTGGAGCCCCTCCCTAGTGCTCCTCCAGGCTCCAGCAGCTCCTGCTCGTCCTGTCCTCCCCCCCCCCCCCCGTGAAGGCCAGTTACTGGAGGTGACTGAACACTGCCAAGTCCCCTTTTCGACTGGACTTCCCAGTTGAGAACTGGACACCTGGCAACCCTAGGCCTTCCCCCCAGTGCATTTCTGTCTAAAACAACATCCTCCATGGTGCCTGGCCTGGCCTGTGCCGTCTGTGTGAGCTCAGACGTGCAGGTCCCAGCCCATTGTTCCACACGGATAATACAATTACTCAGTAAAGTCGCACACACACATGTGCGCACGCCTGACCACAGGCATGCCCCCCAACTTCACCCCAGACCCATCGCTTACTGCATCACTCCTCCTCCCCTGCCCTTGACTTCACCGCATTGCTCACCACTTGCACCCCTCTTCCTTCCCACTCCCACACCGCTGCTCCTCCCTCCCCAATGGTTGCTCGCTGGGAGAAAGGGGAGTGTGGAAGAGAGGAGGGGACCACGCAGGGGAGAGGAGTGGTAGTGAGCAGGCCAAACAGGGAGGGGATGGGGATTTAGCTGGACAGGGCCACAGCTGGAAGAGGCAGGATGGGTCTGGTCTACCCTGGGGCTGATTGCTGTCAGTAGGGGCATGTACGCACCCCCAAATCAGACTCTGCATTGAGCCTTTTCCCTTAGCTGGTAGCAGGAGTAGGTTTCTTATCCTCCCTGTGGACAGACAGGAGCGGGCAACCTGTTTTCTCACCTACAATTTCCATTAGAGGGCCTTTTCCCACTTTCAGGAGCACACAGCACATGCTGCCTTCTCTGTACTTTTCCTGCAGCAGCTGGAATGAAAGGCAACCCCCCCCATCCCCCAGTCCTTTGCTTACATACCAGATCCAGCTTCCTAGTACGCAGTAAACAACCCTAAGTCTCCCCACACCCAACTCATTTCACCACTGTTTCTGTGTCATGCAACAAGTTTTACCCCTGACATCTTTAGAGGAGGGAGAAAGGCAAACAGCCTCCAAGCTGCCTCGGCCACTAACCAGCCCTCTACTCAACAAAAATAAACTCTCTGGCGCTAGCTGTGCCAGAACATGCAGCCCTACCAGCCAGGCAGCAGGGATTGGGAAATGGAAAGGAGAAAAAACAAAAAACACGGGCAGCTTTCAGGCCAGCTGTAATGCCAGGCGGCTCCTTATAAGGCTGCAGGATTCCAGACTCGGTTTTCAGGTCTGTCTCTGTCGGCCAGCTCTCTTCTCCAGTCCTTTGGGGCTCACTTTGCACCACGCTGGCTAGCCACAGCCATATCGTATTCCAGAGCCACTCCTAGTCTTTCCCCCTCGCTAATGAAAGCGTTCGCTAGCATTGTAACATGGGTTATGACACAGCAGTTGTCTTTAAATTCCCCTTGGACTTCACTTTGAGCAGCCAGTGTGGGTTAAAATTACTCCTTGTCTAGCCTCACTGCCCAAAGGGGGGATTTTAGACCCTTCCCTTTAGTTATTTTGTGGAAAATTCCAGTGGACGCCGTGTGCCGGCAACTGGTCCTGAGCCTTTTAATGGCGCACGGTGAAATCAGCCCTATACCCCATACTCACGGCAGAGTCTACATTACAAAATTATGTCCACCCATGGATGTTGCCGTACAGCCCTGGCACTAATTAAACTGCTTTTGCGTGTCCACAATACACTTCTGGCGGTGGTGCGTGTCCTCCCCAGCAGCGCTTTCATTGATTTGACCGTCGGTGTGGGGCATTGTGGGACAGCCAAGCCATGCAGTATTGACACGGGCCCCGCAGTGACGTAACCGCTATGCTCCCACGGCGGTGGAATTATTAAATCAATGTAGTGGGCAAGTTACAGGGGTGGGACATATTAATGTAGACCCTGGTTGAGTTGGATCAATATAAGCTGTTTTATGTCAGCCAATACTGTAGTGTAGACCAGGCCTTAGGCTACAGTTTTACCATCATGTAACACCAAGTTTCTTAAAGCAGGTTTAAAATTCCTCATGAAGATCCAGTGTCTGGGGATTAATCCTTTAGCCTTCCATCTTTCGGAGAGATGAGTCAAACCTAGCACAAGTAGGAGGGAGCCTCAACCTAGCTGGTACCTATCAGGGTCAAACCCAACACGCCACATGACACCACTGAGTGTCTCTTCTTAGACCTAGGACTGACACAGTGACCCAGGGGCACTGGCAGAATGGCATGGGAGCCCAGAGGAGGTCATAACAGATGGCCAGAGCAGAGCAGGGATTAAGGTGCTGACCTGTGGGGTGGGGAGAACCGTAGTGCATTAATTTGAGACACAGCCACAATCGTCTGGGGGACACTGAAAATCTGGACCCTCAGAAACCAGTTATAATAGGACCCTCAGGGTTGAGGGCTTTAGGATCCCAGCAACAAATCCTTCCATGTTTCATGAGCCAGTCCCTCCATTTAATATTTAACTTGCCCCAGCACAAGGAACTGACGGGCTCCTGCTTCAGGCTCTGGTACATTCATCTATTTAGGTAACTGCTGAATTAATGAGCCCTTTCCTTTGCATTTCCTGTGATCCCTAAGCAGCTGCTGAGGATGGTGTCACTGCGCAAAGGAATGCCAGTCACGTGCTGGCCCATGGAATTTACTAGCCAGTACTTGCCTGCGGCAGCGCTCCACATCTGGGTCCTCTCGATGGTACTGCAGCCCTCCGTTTCTCAGGGCGTCCTCCGGATTGGCGAAAGCCTGGAAGACAGAATTCCCATCTAAGAGGCACGAGAAAATGCTTCCCACCAAGACGCGCAGGAGCCCAGGGGCATAGAGCAAGGAAGCAACATGCAATTCAGTTTGCCACACAATGTTAAGGCTGCTCACTTAAAAGGGAGTCAGGAAATGCAGAGTCAATGTTCCCACTGCAAAGCCAGCTGCTCCATGCGGCACATAGAGAGGGTGAGGTGGGTGATTTCTTCTCTTCTTAAATGTGCCGCTTTTACGCTCCGTATCAGGGCCCAGGCCTGCCAGCTCTTCTGCAGTGAGATGCTCAGGCCACTAGAACATGCAGGTTGCTCTGACAAGTGTGGCTGAGACTGTCAAAGCCGATTGGGGATTTGGACCACCAGGGCCAGAGCCTCAAAGGTACTTAGGGGCCCCACCTGCCTCTTTAGGCACCTAAGTCCCCCCATGTAGGCACCACTGACATTTTCAAAACGGTTCCTCCACTGCCACCCAGCCTATGGGTACCGAAGAATCCTAGGTGCTCAAGTTTCCATCAATCAGCATACGAATTGCTGCGGCCCCCCAGCTATCAGCTGCACAGAGCCTAGCCCAAGCTTAAGCCATAGAGGGTCCAAAGCAGAGGAAGGCCTCGCCTGCCAGTGGGACCCAAAGGCGTGCTCTAGTTTGTCACAGTACAACTAAAACCCTGTTGAGCCCTTTGCAAGAGAGCTGGATACAGGTTGCCAATAGGTGGGGGGAAGCACAGCGCCTGCAGAGAGACATAAGCAGAGCATCTCTCTGGCCTTCTCCGGCAGAGATTTACCAAAGTGGTTGACTTGACTTGGAAGTCTAGCTCCAGAAGATGGAGGCACCTCTCTTGCCACTCACCCAGGGGCACCAGCTACCCCTTTGGAATTTAGCTCAGATGTGTTACTGCAGCCCTTTCTTACATGCCTAGTTCTCCCCTGCATCACATGGGCTGTCTAGCCAACTAGCAGTTTTGGGCCGAGAATGCCACTGGCCAGGTGGCCTAGGGGAGCCTCTCCACCTTTCCTACCCACTTTACCCCTGGCAGAGTCTGATTTTCTTCTGCGCCCTCGGGTTTCCCCTCACTGAAAGTGACTTGCTTACAAAAATCAGACCTAAAAACAGCCAAGTGTAACAGCACATGGTTGCTGAGAAATGGCTGGTTTTTTTTCATTTTTACCCTAGAATTATAAAATAAATCCATTTGAATTGTAAATATTGTACTTGCATTTCAGTATACAGCAGACAGAGCTGTATAAACGAGTCGTTGCGGGAAATGTCAGTTTGTACGGACTTCGCTAGTGCTTTTTATGTCGCCTGTTGTAAAACCAGGCAAACATCTAGACGAGTTCGTGTACCCCCTGGGATACGCGTACCTTGGTTGAGAACCACTGGCCTAGGGGTTAGGCACCACAATGCTGAGTGGGGCAACATTTAAGTTCTTTAGGGGGAACCAGGACCCACATCTTCAAAAGTCAGTGGGTCTTGGAGAATCTGTGCTGGTGTCCACTGCACACATCACTGGTGACAGCTATTCCTGAGCATCTAGTCTCCCCCCCTCACCCCCCAGTTATTGACAATATACTTGGACACTTACAGGGCTGAAGTTTTCCAGACTTGGGGTAAAATCCTGCTCTTTGGAATGGGGGGACAAGACTCCCATTGACTCCAATGGGCCTACCATTTCACCCTTTTGACTCATTTGTTTTGAGGATCAGGGAGTGATGTTCTCAAGAAGCTGAACTGTTTGGAAGAATGAAGAGGAATCCCCCATAAGTCGAGTGTCAGATTGCAAAGATAGAGGCCCTGCAGCTGATGCCAGAGGAGGGAGATTTCCTTCGTTCAAGTGGCGGAGACATGCAGGTTCATCTCTACAAGGACAACCTTCTAATTCCAGCTCTGGCTGTAGCATATGGACGTAACGTGCCACACTTGGATCCAACGGCCTCAGCCCAAAGCCAGAGTGCAAACAAGACATTTGCACAAAAGGAGAGGGAGGGATCCACTGGAGTGCCCAGCAGTTTTCAGGACATCGGAATAGGGTTTCTACTGCTTTCAATTTCTAAACTGCTGTAGGGGGAGGAGAGGAGTCACGGTCCTTATCGGTATTGCTGTCTCATTTGCGATCAGTTGTCCATACCTCCATTTTTGGACAGATTGTCATCAGAACGATTAAAGTAGTTTTAATACCCTCAAGCCATCACTCCAGTCACAGAGGAGTCCCACATGCAAAGTTTCAATTTTCAGCCATTCCCCCCTATAGCCCTCCCCACCCAAAACCCAAGTGACATAGGAGAATGGTTAAATGTAACAGGAACGGAAATGCAGGTTACCTAGAAGGATTTTTTTCAGTCTTCTCATATCAATGCCACCTTCAAAACAGAACCCAAGCAAGGAGAGCAAAACAGTTTGAGCAAACAGGATTATCATCAAAACCATTTGGCAACTTTAATTCAGTTTCACCACCATGTATAGTGCAGCAGCCACTTCGCCTAGCACTGAAATGCATCCACCTCTGAAATGATACCTTGCAGCTGTTCAATGGTGCAATAAAACTAACTTACCAGCAGTGGCAAAGAATCATTTGTCCTATTAAAATCAGAAGGGGTTTTTTGCTTCTTGTTTTTAGTATAGTCATGCAACAGTTTCCTGAACCCGCGCTTGCCATGGTGCTGGTTGAATGAAGTGAGTCATTACATGAGGGATAATTAGCAGGCCTGCTGATCACAGAGTTCAGATTCTGGTAAATGGCACCTCTCCACCTCCACTCTGGGGATTACTTTGCTGAGACACATCCCCCAGGAATGGCAGTGCAGCCCTGCGGCACAGAAAGACCAGATTGTGCTCCTTAATCCTTACAGAGCCTTGGACTCTAGCAGGGCTGTAGCCCAGTGTGGGGATGTTGAATGGTTTCGGTCTGACAGCGTACTCCCAAACTACATTAACCATAGGGTTGCTGCCTTTCTAAATGCTGATAACTGGAGGTCTGAAGCCCCACACCCATCCCACATCTTGCACCCCAAGGGTCTCCTCCGTTACTCACTCCTCTCCCCCACCCTCCACTCACTGGATCATCTCAAAGAGCCTGCCTGCAGGTAGGGGGTAGCTCAGGCTGAGTGAGGGGTGGAGCAAGTCAATGATCTGTTGTTACCTCCCCTTGTCCAGTCTTTCGGTTCAGGTGGCTGGCCAGATCCAGACCCCTGGCAACTCTACGATGGCACCTAGATGCAGACGCCAAAAACCAGACTGTTGGATTAAAACCTGGATGGGTGGCAACAGCCTATTCTCTTTCTCCTGCCCCTCTTCCCACTGTCCCCTGCCCACATCCCTCATCCCCTTTTCTTCTCCCTGCCCCATCCCATCCCATCCCTGTTCTTTTCCCACTGCCTCCCCCGACCCTCTTGCCCTGGCCCCCCCATCCCAGGGCACCTACGATTGCTGGAAACAGGACTCAGCTCACAGAGAACAGAACAGAGCCACCCAAACTTTTCAGCATCACGCCTCCTTTCTGATTTTTGAGAAACCCTCCCACCTCCCCTTTACCACCACCCAACCCCCTTGAACAAAAATTCAATATGGAATTGTACAATTAAAAATAACCACAAATAGGTTTTCTTGAGGCAAACATTTTTCACTATGAAAATGTCACAGACTTGCACCGTCCTTGGATATTCTTCATGCCCCCCCCCCCCCCCCCCGCCCCCTGGGAAGCACTGGAATAGAATAAAAAGAACAGCCTTTAGGACTCAGAAGGCAGCGTCCCGGAGTTGCCAGCCTCAGCTAGGGAAAGGAGCAACGTGGGAGATGCAGGGTGGAAAGGACAGAATCTCTCCCCACCTCCCTTGACAGGCTGAGCAGAGCAAGCCCTGCTCAGCTCTAGCAGAAAATCGGGGGTGGATGACAGTGGGAGGAGGGCACCATGCCACCCCAAACTACACCCATGGCTGGCCTGGGCTGATAACTTGGTGCTTCCCATCACCCATGGTAGCCAAACTCGGCAGTGTCTGACCAGACGCTATCAGGTTCCCTTTTCAACTGGCCTTTAAGGAAAAAATTGGACATCTGGCAACCCTAACTACCTACATCAAAGCTACAGCACAGACGCACCAGCTCTGCAACACAGTAGTTTTCACAGTGAGAGGCAGTCCATGAAACAGGCCTCTTATTTAACACGGACAGACATCCCTCACAGCTTGGTCAGTTTCCAGTAGAAATGTTAAATATTAATAACTGATTTATAGCAGATTTTGCTTTGTTGCAGGATGTTTAGTTGGAATTTTCTCTTTCTTTAAGGACAGAATGTCCTAGCCAGAGGAGAAAAACATGAGCTAATGTTTGATTGATTTCATTTGACATGTCACGCCAGCGTTTTCTCCCTGCACTAGGAAAATATTTTTGTTCAACTCTCTTACCCAAAAACAAGTTTCCTCCAGACTTGTTTATCCCCTAGGAAGTTAGATCCTTCTGAAACACACAGGTAGGAATTAGGCCTTTAAAACGTCAGACTTGGTTCGTGGGTTAGCTCGTTTGCTATTCACGTTAACTTTTTAAAAGTTAAATTAGTTTTTCTTACAGACAAAAGAAACTGTCAAACAGTTAATTAAAAGGCTTTCAGAAGAGTCTCACCTGTGTGGCATTTTACTTTTGCAAATTACTGTTTATCTTTTTTTACTCCTACTCTAAACATCAACTTGCAGATGGAAGGGGGTGGAGGGGAAGAAATATCTACATACCGCACCAAGCTGATTTACTTCTGCTATTAAAAAAAAATTCAAATATTTAGCTTCTGACTTGCTTCAAAGCCTCAATAAAATTAGTCAGTCATTAAAGGATGAAACTAAAAACTCTAGCTGCAGAAACCTCAAATCAACACTGGTATTTCTAAAGTGCAGAAAAGTTATAACTTACCTTCTTTCTGAGCCTCACTTGTCCTGTAATGATGGCAAGAACATACATTTTTATAATCAAGGTCGTGCTGTAGAAGGCAAATGATGCAAACACTTCATTTTCCATCATTTTCTAGGGCGGTGGGAGAAGATTTGTGTTTCTTTAAGCAGGCTGCTGCTACTGCAGATCTCCCTTCAGCTGAGTAATTCTGTGAGAGAGGGGGATGTTGTACTCAAGTTTAGACACATGCACAAGAGACTGCCTCTGTTGTACACCCAGTGCAGGAAGAGTTAGTCAGATCCAACCTGCTCAATCACAGTTTAATTCCTCAGATACATAAATGCAAAAAAAAAAATTAAAGTAAATTAGAAATCAGTTAGCAAAAATGCCCGAGACAGATGCACTTTGACCACTAGAACAGACCCATTCATGTTATTTTCAGAAAACATCGATAACTGCATGGCTAGAAATAATAGCCAACGCTACTTCTTCTCCAGTGGTGCGAGCCGGCCACTCATCAGCCAGGTCCACACCGCATAGCTTTGTCAGCCAGGGGTGTTCGAGCCTGGCCCCACAGAGCTGTGCAGGCAGGATCCAAAGTACCTCAGTTATATCAGTGGCTAGAGGGATCTGAACCTTTGCCCCCTCCATGGTCTGTTCAGGGGGATTCCTTCAGGTTTCAAGCCACCAGTGATCACCTCTGTGTGGGTGGTGACCTGTATCCCTCTCCCTGCAGATCGGGGATTTAGGCTGGGAGTCACTTCCCAACAATTAACCCAGCGGGCGATACCTTCCCTGAGCCCCCGTGGCTCGCTTTCGCACACAGGTCGCTAGCAGGGTCAGCGGTGAGCCCCCCCAGAGCACAGTATGCTTATTTTAGCACAAAAGCAATGCTGAGAAAGCCGGACCACAAACAGTCTAACTAGCTTACCAGCTGTCAGCCTCCGGCCACTGGGAGGGGTTTGAGGTCCAGGCCTTTAACCCTGCCGGGAGGATTTTGCCTTCTCACTTACAGTTTCAGGTCAGTGCCTGGATCAAAATGAAGGTCACTCAAAGTGCCCTCTGGGCTCTGAGCTAATCTATACAAATCCCCTTGTGGGCGGCTACCTCTTTGGATTTATCTATCTGTCCTGACATTTGCAGTGATTAGCTCCCCACTAATATGGATTCCTCCAAGAAGCTTGGAAACCCTCCCCGGGGCACTGGTTTTCAAACCATGGGTCGGGACCCAGTACCGGGTCACAGACTCGCAGGTGCTGGGTTGTGGCATCCCCCCGCTGCCACTGCCGAAAGACTGGAATGCATTGTTCAAAGATGCAATTGTTGGGTCGTGGGCATACATGATTTTTTTTTTCCCAACTGGCTCCTGAGGAAGAAAAAGTTTGAAAACCATTGCCCTAGGGAGCCAGAATACAATCCTTCACTCAGACACAAAGGTTTATGGCAATTCCCTGAGCGTGGCACATGGCACATCTCGACACAATAATCTCGCGTTTCCGCACTTCCAAGGTCTCACACCGTCACAGGCTTATTCGCTTTTGGAGCGGATGTCTAAAATAGACAATACCCATTTTGTCCACAGTAAGAGCAGTGGTAGGTGGGTGTAGTTGCACGGACGAAGGACGCCTGGTGCAGACTTGGCTCGGGGCTAGCACTGTAGCTGAAATGTCTCGATATTTCAGGTCCAACCCTACCCCCCTCCGAGTCAATGATAAAGCACCTATTAATGTACAAGGTGCAGCGTCAGATGCTGTTTTCGAGGCTTTTTATGAAACATTTCTATTCTAGAGGACCCAGTAGGATCAGGGTCCCCTGTAACATGCAGCAGACAGTCCCTAACCAGAGGAATTTACAATACAATATATTCTGTAGTCCCAGGGACTGGAGTAGGGGGAGGAGAGTTCCCTAGAGCAAGTCCTGATGGGGTCTTTGGTAGGACGTGGCAGAGAATTGGCTTGGGAAGGGAGGCGTGGGAAAGGACTAAGCAATCTTTACCCTCCCCACGACTGGCACCAGTCCAAACAGCTTCATGTTTTTAAACCCCACACGTGCCCCGGTTCAATCAGAAAAAGGAACATGTGACCAACATGCAAGACTCAAATCCCATCTCGATAGATTTAAAGGAGCCCAGCCAGATGTGGTCCTAAACCAGAGATTTATTTGTGCAGAAAATTAGGTCGAATCTTCTCTCTGCTTGGGTAGCTAATCCATGCTTTCCTCACACAGAAAGTGAGCGACTCAAAGACTCTAGCCCACCCCCAGGGCATCATCCAGCAAGGAAAGCAGGAATGGAAGCAGGATATCTGGCTTCTCATCCCCAAAGAGCTATTAAACCTAGAGTCTCACTAATGTGGGGAAGTTGCCATGTTTGTTCTCTTCCAGAAACATAACCTTTAGAAACAATGAACAGCTGAGTGTTTTCCGGCTGCGATCAGAGACCTGAACTCAGTTTCTGCCTGAGCCATTCAGCATGCCAGACCACGTCCACACACCAAGTTTTGTGCTCCATAGGCCACAATGGAGCAGAAACCCTTCCCTACACCCATCCAACACAACCTCCATTGTCGGAGGGGAGTCATCTGTCCACAGCTCTGCAGGTGGCCCCTCCCACGTTCCGAGTACAGGGCCTAGAGCTATAAAACCAGCAACAGGCAGATCAAGTCGTGAGAGCGGGAAATTCAACGCCGTCATCAAGGCACTGGAACGCCAGTGGTTTATAGCAACCAGGAGAGCTTCAAAACCTGCTGGCTAAGCAGGCATTTCTAGGTGGGCCCAAAGGTACCCTCCCAAGGCTGGGCATGGGGGGATTGGGGCTTTTAAAGCAATACCTGACATTCGCAAGGCAAAATTCCAGGTCTACTCCCAATTAGCTTTATGGGCCACAGTTCAAGGTCACCTGCGGCAGAGTTCACCGAGGACGCTCCAAGGCTGCACATAAAGGGTGGATTTTCTGAAGAGTTCGAGGCCAGGTTTTCCAGCACTTGCCCCGGAGCCCCTTTTTGTCTCAGCACTCAGCCTGCACCAAGCCCATTTGAAAAGTGCATTTGAAAGCCTGACTCTGCTCCATCTCACTTGGGAGGGAGAGAGGCCAGCTGGACACAAGCCAGCAAGGATCTGGGCGGTGAAGAGTGAGCCCCAACACAGCACCATGCCCTGCTCAGTAAGAAGCCCACCAGCAGACCCTACAAGCCATTGGAGCTGGGCAGGAGAGAGATATAGGGAGCAAGCCACGGGTCTCACACACAGTGAGGCCCAGATATCGGATGGGTTCATAATTCCTCACCTCCTAGCCCCCACCCCCAGACTCCAAACGCCAGCCTTTGTGTCCCCAGGAGCCGTGCCACAAGGGATGGAAAACGTTCCTTGCTGCTGGCACTTTGCAAGGGGGAGAAATAACCCAGGTCAGGAGCCATAGTACCTAGAAATCAGCCCCATTCTCTCTCTGCCATTTAAAGAGAAGGGGGAGCTAAATGCCTTGGTCTTAATTATTTGGCAAATCAGAGAGACACACCAGCAATACAAAGGAAGGAAAACAACAGGATACATCCCCTTGGCAGCTTCTAGCCCCCCAATTTTCAAGCTTGCCCTAGTCACAAACAGTCAGACCCTAAAATGGCTTAAATCAAGGCAGCACCATTAACCTCATGGTTCACACCAGCTACGGATCTGAGCAGAGACTCTTAGGGCTGAACATTGCCTAGGCCGTATTCCATTTTTCCTCCTTCCCTGCAACCTTTCTTTCTTTAGGTGACTGGCACGTTGCTCACGAAATATAAGCAATACTTGGAATCAGGGTTCCCACCACCAGACAAGCTCAAACACCTCCTCAGGACCCTGGGCGGGGCTATTTCCTGCCTTCTTGGCATTATTCAAGAGTCACCAGGAGGCCACAGCTGTTTTAGAGCCAGGAGCCGATTAGCACAACCAATATACATAAATCATCCAGACACATTTCAATCAAGTGAAATAAAAAGCATGCTGAGTTTATTTAGGCATGTGTAGATGGGGGTAGATAGAGACATGTGTAGGTGTACGTATCACACACACACACACACACACATATATATAAGGCTGCAATCAGGTAGTACACATAACCTGTAGTCAGCATGTGGTTTTATTCTAAAACCTTACCCCTATTCCCTCCCCACTGAGGCTCTCACATATTGAGCCTTGTCTTCATTTACTCTCAGTCCAGCCCTTGTGGAGCGATGTTGATTTCCACACGGCTTGTGCCAGTGCAGGGGGCTGCATTCCTTGCATGATTGTTTTTTCAAACTTATATTGGGGTGGAGCCCAGCGGCTAAAGCAGGTGAGGGCCCAGCTGTGCGAGGCACTGTGCAAACATATGAAAATGACAGACCCTGCCCCAGAGGACTCTTAGGGTTCCCAGAACAGAATTTATTTGGACAGTAAATAAACTGTAAAGGGGCAGAGACTCTCTCTCTCTCTCTCTCTCTCTCTCTCTGTGTGTACAGTGCCTAGAACACAGATGATAATAGTAAATTCTTTGGAGCAGAGACTGCGTCTTATTTACCTGTGTGGAAAGTATTTATACCACAACCAGAAGTGTGCGAAGTAACCATAATCATGCTGATTAATTCATGGGATTAAAATCACCCAGATAATCAGAGGAAGGCCAGTTCAAATAAAAGTGCCTTTAATCCAGAATAAATGACTGCACTTTGGAAGTGGACTAATTATTCTGAAACACGATCACCTTCATTCCCAAATACCATGCACATGGAGAATTATACCAAAATAGTTAAAATATACTTGAAGTGCTACAGAGGAAGAGTTATTTTGCTATAGCTGTGCTGGGAAATTTCCCTTATGTAGGCAAGGCTGAAGAGAAAGGAAATATATGTCTGGGAACAGAGGAAAGCAATGTATAAATTTGGGTGGCATGGGAAAGATTTAATCTTTCTTCTGCAAAGTCCAATCCTGGGATCAGACATTTTAGAACTGCAGCAGGGAAGAGCGTTCAAGGCAGCTGAGTTTTAATAAGACAGGGGCTCCTAAACTTTTCAAAAGTAGAGCCCCACTTCAGGAAAACATAACCCATCTCCTCCCATAAACCCATCTTCCTCCTGCAACCCAGCCATGCACAATTTCTTCATGATGTGTTTGCCCCAGTCCCTACTCCAGGAAATGGTGGCATAGATCTCCATGCATTCTTTCTTGCATGTCTTGGTGAGCAGTGAGATAGTTAGCAATATAGGGTGCATCTACACTGGCAACTTAGGTCGACTTAAGGAGGCTTAAGTCGATCTAAACAAAGCCATGTCCACACTGGGCTTTTATTAAGTCGACTTAAAGCCAGTGTGGACGGGGATTAGCACCTAAATCGACCTTATTAAGTCAATTTAAAGTGTTAAGTCGACTTAATAAGGTCAACAAGGGGCTATGTCTACACTAGAAAAGTTAAGTCGTTTGTTTAAATCGACTTAATAAGGTTGGCTTTAAAGTCGACCTTATTAAGTCAACTTAACAAAGTCAACTTAACTTTTCTAGTGTAGACATAGCCATAGAGACTAAAAGTATTTATCACTGGCACCTGAATTGGCATGCACTGATAACAGCAGAGCAGTTCACATCTCTCAGAGGTCAGGCTCTCTGCAGACTCAGGCAGACATCTCTGTCAATTATGGGTCGCATTTTGCTGCTTTTCTTTGCAACCCTAACAGCTAGAAACTTTTTTTAAATGATGAAAACAGAGATGCTTCAGAACCACTGAGAAGTCTGTCCATGTTCCCCAGTTAATCCTTTGTGCCCATGGGGTGGTGTGCTCAGTTTTAACAGGACAAAATAAACAGAATCATGTCATTTTCAAGTCCCTCCTCCACCAGCGCGGTGGCAGAGCGTCTGCTGATTTGAGGAGATGGGGACTATGGAGGGGGCTGCAGTCTCTCTTGTTATGAGCTTCATGTGGACTCACTCCAGAGTCTCTCCATCAAGGTGAAAGAATTTTGTGGCTAAATCGCATGTGTGCGTGCTGGGACACAGAACAGCTGGAAAAGATGGGAGTAAACACAGGGTTTAGTCTTATCTTATCTCTCCCCTTGCTTCAGCATTTCTTGTAGAAATAGCTGGGTTTTAAAATCCAGATTCCAGATCTGAGAGCAAAGCATGAGCTGTAATTCTAAGTGGGGGGAGAAGGATATGTGCTGGGAGGGAGGGGGCTGTCCTCCACTTTCACTGGGACCGCCCTCTGGTTCTGTTCCAGAGAACTAGATCACATCAGGAAATCATTTATATAACAAATGCAGAACATGTATCACATTCCAGCCTTGAAAACTGAACCTTTCAGCCCCCAAAATGTAACTAGCCATGTTTCCAAACTGCTAGGATCTACAAGCATCTCTAATCTTTGACCAGAGAGAAGAAACCTTCATCTCTGCTTATGCAACCTGAAACTATTCCCTGGGGGAAAGCATCTTATGCACCGAGAAACACGAGACACTGTTATACTTACTGCTCCCCTCCTCTATTCAGAAAAATCAAGGACTCTTCCACTTGCTTTGTAGCCAGTACTGAAGGTGCTGGCGCCAGAACTCAGCCGACAACATTGTTGATGATGATACCGCCTCGCTCATATTCCTCACACTCACCAGTGGATCTGAAAGTGTGCCATGATCTAGGATGTATTTAATCCTCACAACATTCTTGTTAGGTAGAATAGGTCTGTTACCCCATTTTACAGATGGGGAACCTGAGTCACTGACAGGCTAAGTGACAGAAAACTTGTAGCAGAGGAAGGAATTGGACTCAGATGTCCCAAGTCCGAGGCTGCTGACCTAGCCACTGGGCTATCCTGCCCCAAACAGATGCATTGTGCTCTCCCATTGTGTAACTGGCTGGTAAGGGCTAACAGGCAGAAACGCTTGTCTTGGTCCATCAGATCAGCAGCTAGGAATCAGAAACACACACAGAATTGACCTGAGGCTAGATCCAAAGGGAAATCAATGCTAGTTTTCCCGCTAACTTCAAGCAGCTTTGGATCCAGACCATAATCCTGTACATCTCCCTCTCGGCCTGCACTGAGGAAGAAATACGTCCTATGGCTTCTTTTCGGGGGGCGGGGGGGTCAGCAACGGACGATGCCATGATGGTATTTCGGGTTTTCATTTGCCGGCAGCAAGGTTCTGTGGCTACCACGGTCACTCGCTGCATTCAGGGAGGAAGGAGGCGTGCAGTCATTGGCTCTAATTGGACGAATGGTTTCCCCTCCCATTCAGTGTCCTCAGTCCTCTCACTTGTGCCCTACGAACGGGGCGTCGCTGGCACTGGGCACACAGGGCACGAGCCTTGAATCCCAGCACCCCAAGTCCGGCAGGATCCAGTGCCTGACCCGACCCTGGCCAGGGACCCGGTGCCCGGCTGCTGGCGGTGGTGCAATCCGGCCCTGACCCTATCGGGGGACCTGGGGCCAGATCGGGCCCAGGGGGTGGGGCAGCCTGGGCCCCGAACCTATTTTCAGAGCAGTGATGCCCCTGGGCAAAGCTGTATCTCTCTGGGGTGTGAAAAATCTCTCCCCCAGGACACTGGTGGGGGCTCGAGCCGATTGGTGCTGTAACGTGTTTGGGAAGCCCTAGATACAGAACCCGCCCTTTGCTGCTGCCGCCTTGGCCTGGCCGAAGGCTTACACAATAAATCCGTTTGTTAGTTTTTAAAAGTGCCACAGGACCCCCGCTTGGTTCTGTTCTCTTCTGCCACTGCAAAGGGGATTGTTTTCGCTGCGTTGTTTGTGGCACCGCCTGCTGGACGCTCTTGTTATGGTTACCAGAACTCACTCCTCAAACCATTCATTCTGTAGCGACGACCATTAAAGACCTGTCTTTTAAAAGCTGGGTTTCACTGATGCTGCTTCTTCAAAACCACTTCCCATTCTGCGCAGAGAACAGGCGCAGTTCAACCCCACTGTAAACTGCAGGGCCAGGGTCGAACTAGGGAGTAGCTACAAGGCTATGTCTACACTAGGAAGAGTTAGGTTGACTTTGTTAAGTCGACTTAATAAAGTCGACTTTAAGTCGATTTTAAATTGACCATATTAAGTTGACTTAACAAAGTGGTGTCCATGGACGTGGACTTAGTCCACTTCGTTAAGTCAACCTAACTGCCCCTAGATCGAGTTAACAAAGTGGACTTAAACGTCCACACTGGGCTTAGGTCGACCTAAAGAAGGGTTAGGTCAACCTAAGGAGGGTTAAGTCAACCTAATGGGCGGTTCTTATTAAGTCGACTTAAGATTTCATTAAGTTGACTTAACGAATTTCTTAAGTCAACTTAATGAAAGCCTGGTGTGGACGCGGCTTAGGTTAAGTCGACTTAAGCCTCCTGAAGTCGACTTAATTTGCCAGTGTAGACATAGAGCCTAATTCTGATCTCAGTTACAGTGGTGTAAAGCAGCAGCCAGTGGGCGACAGCCATCACGGTAGCATGAGCCAGATCCGAGTGAGGCCCAAAGGCCGCAGAACAGGATCTAGGCCTGGTCTACAGTTAAAAATGAGATTGATGTGGCTGCGTCGCTGAGGGCTGTGGAAAATTTCGCATCCGGAGTTCAGAGGTTAGATCAAACTAGCCCCTGGTGTAGACGTGGCTAGGTCAACAGGATTCTTCTGTCAGTCTAGCGACTGCCTCTCAGAGCAGTGGATGAACTACATTGATGGAAAAAGCCCTTTGTTGATGCAGGAAGCGTCTAGACTACAGCACTGTGGTAGGACAGCTGCTGTACGCTGTAGTGTAGACATAGCCTCTGTGAGAAGAATGAGCACGAAAGACTTCTGTCCCCTCCTAGGATCTCTTTCCCTGCCAACAAGGAAAGCTATTCAGGGCAGAGATTGTCTGTGGGCAGAGTCCTGACCTGGGGGGGCGGAGAAAGGGCAGACGTTACCTGGATCCAGAGGCCCTGGGGGGCCCGGCACAGGTTGCAACCCCCATTACCAGGGGTCCTCTGTTACTAGTTTGTACCGGGCCCGAAAATATTATGCTTGGACCCTGTTTGTGGGCAAGTCAACACTTAAAAAGCTTCAGTTGCACTTTAATGAAGATGCTACTTTGCCGACGGGGTGAGCATCTCTCATCAGCACAGTTAATCCACCTCCACAAGAGGCGGTAGACCCAGCGCTGTCTACGCCGGTCAGTATAACGGCGTCCCTCAGGAGCGTGGATTTTTCACACCCTGAGTGACATAGTTACACTTTTCTACTCCTCAGGAGATGCTCTTGTACTAACGACTTGAGCCCAAACATCTCTCGCTACTGAGTGATTGCAGAATTTCGTACCAGGCGCACTTGCTCAGGGACCACTAGCGTTTCCTCACCAGCAGACTACATCAGTCCAGCCTGAAACACTTCAGCTGATAGTGCAGCCACCGTAGCTTAGGTTAAAAGAAAATACTCTCCTCCTGTTGCGAAGTGGCGAACAGAGATGTAAATGGAAAGGAAGTGTTGACTAATGGTCAGAGCTGAGTCTTAGGTTCCATTCCTTGCTCTACAATCAACCCACTGTGCAAGTTCAGGGGATTAACCTGGTTTCTCTGTGCTTCCATTTCTCCCACTTGTGAGGTGGGGCTAACAACATTATTCGGTAACCCGGCCTGTTGTGGGGCTCGGGGTTTGAAAAACACTTTAAGCTGCTCAGGTGGCAAGCACAGAGAAATGCCAGACATTGTTACCCAGCACCTTTCATGCGCAAAAGATCTCAAATTGCTTTACAAAGGAACCGGTTAAATGGGGATTTAGCCATGGCCAAATTGGCCCAACCCCCAATGTCCATCTAAGCAAGTATCCCAGCTCTGACAGTGGCCTAAATCACTGCTTCAGAAAAAAGGTGTCAAAATCCCACAGTAGCAGGTCTGGGATAATCTACCCCACATTAAGTCTCATATGGGTTTCTACTTGTCAGAGACCGGCCTAAACCCTGAAGCAGAAAGTTTGATACACCTTCCACAAAAATCAGTTAGGAATTAAAATGCTGGATATTCTTGAAAGCCATCTAGATGTCCAAACCATTTCCAGATCTTGTTCTCCATCTCATTCCTTATACATCCTAACAGCTTTGCTTTTTTACTGCAGTGCACACTGAACAGAGGTCTCCATGGAGTAGTCTCCAATGACATCTCATTGAGCTGTGTAAATACTCCAAAATACACTACTCCCTAGGCAAAGAAATTCATGTTTCCATTAAGGGAAGCCCTTTCCAGTCTAATCTCTTAGACATTTAGCCATGGATATGAATCAAGTTCACACTGGCTCATAACATCTTTATTCCTTTGGAACTTTCCCTTACCCACGAACGAAGTCTTCTTGGCTATGAACCCAAGCCTCTTAACCTCTTTTTAGAGCGGCCATAAGCGCCTGCACCCCTAAAGCATTCAGAATTGTCAGCCACAAAAATCCAATCTTGCTAATGTTCATTTATAAATAATAAACGAGGATCAGAACCCTGCACACGACAACCTCTTACACACAAGGATAGAATAATTGTATCTGCCCAGAGAGCTAGGTTTGCATAATATCGAGATCAAGGGGCTGGGAGTCAGAACTCCTGCGGTCTCTTTGTGACTCGTCTATTTTCTCATTACATGATCTTGGTGAGTCACTTTCATATCCCTGCAACTCTTTTTACCCATCTGTACAATGGGAACAATGATACTCCCCTAGCTTGCAGAGGTTGATGTAAAACGTAATTAACAGATGATTGCAAAGCTCTTTGAGGTTCTTGCATGAAAGAAAGGGACTGCATTAATTACGATTAATTTCCTCTGTTCAGTTACATACACAGTGAAACAACTGGACTCATGGAGGAGGCCACATTCAAAATATCACAAACCAAGAAACCCACATCTGTCACTCTGTTCTTTATCTAACGAATACGTGTCACTTGTTTCTATGGAAGCAGTGACTGGTGCCAATGGCCACCCCTCCAACGCAGATGCTGTCTCAATGAAAAGAAAGTGATCAGCCTGCTATGGAAACTGGACTGATCCAACGCAGAGGAACTGGAAACACTGAAAGGGCATCCTAGGGGATGCCTCGGAGCTCCATTTGAATGGACGGGGAAGACTGATGTGTGGGATATTACTGAGAAAGTGAATCAGTTCTCAGAAGCTGGAAGGTAAATCAGATCATGAATCAGCCAGTGAGTGCTGGTCTGGATGATCTAATGCTTTTCGTTTGCATGGTCTTGCTGGGGTATGTTTCCATTCAGTGTTCTGTGAGGGAACAGCTGCATTCTCTCCAGCTGTGAGGAGACACCAGCCTGCTTCTGTAGTTGGGTCTGAATCTCCGGAACAGCGGCTGTTATTTTTTTTTTAACTCTGCCTCCAGACTCCTAAATTATTTTATTCCAAACACAGCCAGGTCCTGCTGGAATTGGATTTCAAGGCCTGATTCTGCTCCGACTTTCATCAGTGCCAGTCAAGACCAGTGAAGTTGATGGAGTCACACCTGTGTACAACCAGCGTGAGATTCAAATGAGGCCTCCAATCAGGCCTGAGTTTGCATCGCCCTGGTAGCGTTTTACATTCCCTTTGACCACATGATGCTAAGCAATGGCGAATCAGGCCCTCTCAGAAACAAGTCTATGTCAATTGGCTCTGCGAAAGCACCTCTGAATGGACCAGTCCACCCCAGCCCATTTAAACCAGTCTCACTCCAGTTTACTGGCAAGTCCCCTGCGTCGCTTGTTCCACAGCAGGAAAGTGCTGTTTCTCAGGGTTTCACTCTGTGTCGGAGCCATTGTCCAGAGTCAGTCTGGCCATGGGGACTTCTTCACAACCATCCTCAGCATCAGAGAGGGAAGAAACAGAATGGAGGCCAGAGATGAGCTGGTAATCCTGTGATCGCAGCTTAGGGAAGACGGAAAGCTCCAGGCCGCTGGCGCTAGGCACTTTAGATGTCACATCCCAGATTTCCACGAAGGGGGAGCACACCGTGCACCCCATGGTCAGCCACTCGGGGAGAGGCGCTTGTTTCAAGCCCAAGGTCTGATGCTCCAAGCTGCACAGAAACAGACAGGTTGGTGACCTTGTTTCACTTCAGTTTGGAGAAGTCTCCAGGTTGGGGTTTCCCAAAGGGACTAAAGCAAAGGCCTGATTCTTTCCCAGCCTGCAAGGCACAGCATTTTCCAGGTACAACCCTCCCCTTGGTGGACTCCATCGCTCGTGCCTAGGATTCCTGGCCATTCAGGGCCATCATGTTCTCAGGTTACTGACCCTTCCAAGAGGCTCTATAGGATGGCAGCCTCTAGAAGACAACGAAGATGGGTTCTTGTCCTCAAGCCTTCATTCTGGCGGGGCAGAGCAGCAATGCTCTTCCTTGATGCCTGTTTCTCCCAGGGCCCACCGACCCAGCTCCCAGCCATGGAGCCTGCCTCTGAACAGCCTTGGTCACATTAGGAGAGGAAACCAGACTGGGCCTGTCAGAACAAATCAGGGAAAGAGTTTCAGGCAGGAGTGCAGGGCAGCAGGCGGTTTCTTTCTCTTGGTGCATTGGCCTCTTTCGGAAACCCATCTGGCAGAGGTGACTGAAACCACGCAGAGGCGCGGTGTTATGGGCAGAATGGTTGCTCTGCAAATCGGAGATCTCAATGAGCTATGGGCACTGTCCCTCTGCAACGAGAGGCACATCAGAGACCATGCAATTGAGCCTTGCAGGCCCCACACCAGGAGTGGTCCTGATCCGAGCTCTCCTTTCCCAGGTCAAAGGTTCTGGTTCCAGCCCAGTTCCAATAACACTTAGCACTTCGAAAGCACCTTTCCTATGAGGCTCTCCAGGGATGCTTTACAAGTGTTCGTACAATGAATACTACTAATTCATTAAATACGGAGGGTGAAATAGCAGTAAAGCTCCATTGATGTCAATCAGGGAAGGATCTTTATTTCTTAGACAGCCCTTCTCAATCCTAGATCCCAGGCCTTGTCTTGTGTTGCTACAGGGACAGGAGAGGTGCAGTCAGCGTTCCCAAAACCTCTGTCACCTTTAACAAAGTTTTGGGTTTTGTTAAAATTTTGTGACGCTTTTTTCCCTTTTTGTTCTCACCCCCCATTATTATTTTTCAAGGGAATTTAATTTTAAAAGCCTGGATAAAATCATGGCCCAATTGAAGTCAATGGCAAAACTCACATTGACTTCTGGATTTCATCCCATTTCTCTCCCTCAAACAGAAGCCTGTGCCACGCAAACAATAAAGAATCTTGATTGTGAATTATTCTTCTCCTGCTGCTTCTAGGCCAAGAGAATAGAACAGGGACCCATGCCAGGTTTGAATTGTGCCAAATGGAAATAGATTCTAACGTTTCTGATCATGATCTAGATTTAGAAGCCACTAGGATCTAAATCTAGTAATTATCTCCATTTCAGACGGGGAAACTGAGGCACAGACTGCTTAAGTGACTTACCCAACATCATTCAGCTCTGACTCATGTTTCTACCCAAGATCCTCTTCTGTCCACACACAAATCAGTGTGACTTGGGTCAGCAAGCATCAGGATCCAGGTCCTAGGACCCTGCTGAGGGCAAGTGGGGCAGAGCCTTTTCTGCCATGATTCAGGTTCAAGCCCTGTCATTCTGCAGTGTGGACTTAGCTCAAGCCACAGACTCAAGTCAAACAGTCTGCATAGTGCAGTGTGGATGGCCCAGCAATTGTAAACCCAGGTTTACAATGCAGCGTGGATGCTCGAGCGTGGGCACACGGAATCACAAACACAGGTTCCACAGAGCAGGGACTACAGTGCAGTATGGATACAGCCTCAGACAGGAACCAGGGGCCAGGTGTCCCCTTGTCTAACCACTAGACCACAAACAACTGCTGTATAATGGATGCTTAGTTTATATGTCAAAACAGAAGCTCATTTCCAGCACAGCAGGTGCCACCTGATATCTCATCATCAAGCTGTGTTGATTCAGCTTTGTTTATTATTCATCTCTCCTAACGCAGATCCTGAAATCAGAACCCAGCTGGCACTTTCGCTGATGATTATGCATGAGGAAGGAGAAAACCCAGCCATGCTTTGCTGCAGATGGGGGATGAAACGGTCACCTCATTAATACACCAGGTTCCCTTCCACCTGATCCTGTTGGTGGGATCAGGTTTTGTTTCCTTTACTCCAGCAGTTGGTATGTTTCATTCAAACACCAGACAACACACATTCGCATGGTCCACCGATAGCTCTATTATTTATTTGCATCTGGATGTGGGTGATACCGTTAGATACCTGAGTGATGCCATATCACCTTTCCTTGCAACATGAACCATCTTCATCACAATTTCCACCTTGTCTAACTCATGGGCTTTGCAAAGGCCCCCAAAATGTGGGGGCTTCAGGACAGGTGTTCAGGAATGCAACAAATCCAAAGGAAAGGAAAAGAAATGTGACAGCTTCACGCTTGGGATGGATTCGTACAGCCTCGTTACCCCATGTCTCTCACTCTGACTCACAAACCCAACTCATTCATTATTATGAATGGGACCGGACATCCAAATCCCACTGAGTGGCTTAAAAAAAAAAATCTTCGCTGGTAGCTACAGCTAATGCCTGTACCAACAAAGCCCTGCTCCCCCATGGTGTAAACACGATCCACTGAAGCAGGCACTATGATGCACTCTAGTGTGGCAATGTTTACTAGTGGATAGAGCACGGGGACGTGAAGTCACCGCTCGTGATTTCTTTGGCGAACTCTGCCAGTGATACACTGCATGTGCTCATGCCAGTTCATGTTCACTGTTTGTGCCTTAGTTTCTGCACCTGGGAAGGTCATAATTACCTGCCTGCCTCCAGGGGTGAACTCATTCATCTCTAACGTGCTTTGAGATCCTCAGAAGAAAGGTGCTATAGGAGGGCAAAGCCTTGTGGATTTCCATTCAATGAGGAGCAAGACTTGTGGTCGGCTTCGGCTCATTGCCTGGGACACCGCTGCGTGAGGTACTTAGCCCCAGGTGCGTGCAGTGTGAGCACAGGGAAGCATCTGGACACCCACAAATTTCTGTAGGTCCAGGGAAGCTGATCTGTGGGTGAGGTGCTGGTGTAGAGTGGGAGACTGCTGTAGGCTCAAGCTGCCCTGCACTTCTCCAGTGATCCCGTTCCTGCTGACACCGTGGAGCAAAGATTGCCATGCAATGAGGCGCAGAGCCGTTTGGCCCCAGGATTTGTAGATGTCGACTCAGCGGTTGAGGTAGTTTGTGCCTGGAGCCAGACCTACCTGAGCCATCCCTGCCGTGGGAAAGCAAAGAGGGCCATCGGGAAGGCTCCTGGCTCACAGGTGTTTGCTGACCTTGTGAAGGGCAGGACAACAGCTTAAAAAGTGAATTCCATGGAGCATCGGAGCAGACACGAGGACAGCCCAGGGAGCAGCTGTGATGGTAACAGAGTCTAATTCCAATCCCACTGAGTTTTTTACACCAGACTAACTCCCTTGACTTCAGCAGATATTACCAGGGTACCTCAGTAGCAGCACAAAGAGCCTGTGGTGTCCCAGAGGCAGACGCCCTGGTGCCTAGAGAGCCGGAGGAAGGCTGACTCAGGATAGCAACCCTAAAGCCCATAGAAATCCACAGGGCCTGCGGATGCTCTTTGCCTCCAGAAATCCGCCCACAAATCATTACTCATCTCATCTTGGACCATTTTCCCCCTCATGTCTCTCAGTGTCATGCAAAAGAAGCTGCACTCAGGACCGAGGAAAATGGTTTTTTAAGAGGCAACAGAGTGCTGGAGTGACTGAGATTTGGGGGAAATGATTTTCCCCAGCAATAAAAAAACCCAACAATATTTTCCAAGTCAGATAGACCTGGCGTACATTGGGCTGTCCATTCCAGTGTGGAGAAATAACCACACTCAGCCACACACACTCCCATCCCCCAGCTGCATGGGCGCACGCACACACACACCCCTTTACACATCTAGCCACAGACACACAAATGCTCCTGTACACACAACCTAGTTGTGTTCACTTATGTTTACAATCACACAGCCACATATGCAAAACCACGTGTACACACCCACAAACACGTAGCCACACAAACAGATGTCCAGACACACAACCTCATTCCTTTCCATAGGCAGACACATATACCCCAGCATCCGGCCATTGTCTTCCACTCAGACACCCCTCTGGCTCCTGTACACTGTCACAACATGCATGTAAACTTCACTCATGCAGCCCTATGCACACACACCCGCACACTTGCGTAGCTAACCAAATATATACGCCTCTCTTCTCTTAGGCATAGGCACACAGAGAACAGATACACGCATGTTCATTTTCTCACCCCACCTCCACTGAACTTCTTAGCAGCAGCTTTCTCCTTCCAAATCACACCTGGGAAAAAGCCCCTCTGGGACTCTGATGTCCCAAACTATAGGAGATTGTTTATGTGGTGGAATTAGGTGAGCAGTCAGCAGCTATGGCGATCATTCAGCTCTGGATCAAACCCCGCTCTCCCTAAAGCCAGTCAGAATCACGGTTCCTGGTTTATCCTGGACTCGAAGAGATTTCAAAGATTCCCCACCCCCCTGCATGCAGCTAAAAGAGCCATTCACCCCTCCTGGAGCTGCAGGGAAAAAGCACAGCAGTTTGTGGAAATGACAGACTCTGCATAACCTACGGGGCACAGAAAGGTCTTTGTTCTGCACTAGCAAAATGGCAAGATTGCCTTCTGCCCTGGTTTGGTGGCTGGGAAGTTCATGGTTTGATGGAACTGGGTCTGGAGACACACAGGGCACAAGAGGGGCTGCTCCAAATGGGCGTCTAACAGGATTCCTGGGAGCTGGACAGTTGGATCAAGCTCACCTCCCATGCCTCCCCTCGTTCCTCTAGCACTATGCTGCTAACGGCTTACCTTTCTGGGCTGTTTTGGGGAAAAGCGAGATGCGCAGGACAGCCGATCCCGTGGCCTGTGCAGGAGCCGTCAGAGGGAAATAACTAACCACACTGAGCCTTTCCTCTTTCTCACCTGTCAGGGCTGCGTAATCCTATCCGAACTGGAAAAACCAGACCAAGCTGGCTGCCGCGTAAGACTCAGGACTGCTTGGAGGCAGTAGCATGTTCCCTCTCAGGAAGGGTTGCATTGCTAGCGGTTAACACTCCCAGCCAGAGCTACCACTGGTATAAATCAGCCCAGAAGTTTGGAGCTGTGCTATCTGCACCAGTTAACGATCTGGCCCCATCCACGTCCCCATCTAGACTGTTGGTTCCCCCGGGCAGGGCCTGTCTCTTTGTTCTGTGCGTGCACCGCATGGCACCTACCATGGTGGGGTGCTGGTGTAAGACTGTGGCCCCCAGGCTCTGCCACCCCACAAATAATCAGCAATCACATTAATTCAGGCTGATCCGCAATAACCTGCTCCGTGTCCCGCTGAGCACTCCCTCCCCTGCCACTCATTACAGCGCTATTTGTCAGATGGAAGCCGCGTACATTCAATAACCCCAGGAAGCATTTAATAGACAGCTGGTGGAAGAGACCGGGTGGCTCTGGGGATTGGTAGCAGGCGGTGGGGCCTTTGACTGCTACGTCCCTGGCTCACCACAAGCCCAGGTAGTAGTGGCTGCTGACTGTCTAGCTGCCATTCTCAGCGCCTTGAGTCTGGCGATCCCTCGATAGACAGACATCAGTCCATTTCCTATCGTACAGGTGTCCACCTCACAGAAGACACTGTGGGAACTGGACATCTTGTCAGCAGCCTTAGGAGGGAGACCAAAGACTGAACGAGTCATCCTTAGTACGACAACATTTGGGAGCCCTTACGAGGTGTCTCAGCCAAGTACTGATGATCCATCTTGTACCCATTTAGTACGGGATAAACGCATACAATCATAGAGGGGCTGGAAGGCACCTCAAGAGGTCATCTACTCCTTCCCCTCATTCCCAGGCAAAACTCCTTAAACCTAGTCCAGCCATAATGGGTGTTTCACCTGCTCTTGAAAACCTCCAATAACAGGGATTTCAGAACCTCCCTTCCAGTACTTAACTATCCTTCGAGTAGGGAGTTTTTCCCAGTATCTAACTTAAATCTCCCAAACGAAGATGATTATTTCTTGTCCTGCCCTCGGTGGATAGCAGTTATTCATCTCTCTCTCTCTCTTGATAACAGCCTTTTACATATTTGAAGACTGTGTTCATGTCCCCCCACAGCCTTCTCTTCTCCAGACTAAACATGGCCAATTCTTTCAACCTTTCCTCATAGGTCATGTTTTCCAAACCTCTTCTGATTGTTATCCCTCTCCTCTGGACTCCCTCTAATTTGTTCCCATCTTACTGAAGGGTGGTGACCAAAACTGGACACAGTACTCCAGCTGAGGTCTCACCAGTGCTGAGTGGAGCATGACAACTCTCTCCCGTTTCTTACATACAACACTCCCTTCTACAGCGCAGAATGGCAGCCACCTTCCTCACAACAGCATCACTCTGTTGATTCATTCCATTTGTGACCCACTATAACCTCCAGTTTCTTTTCTGCAATACGGCTTCCTAGCCTGTTGTTCCCCACTTTGTATTTTTCCAATGGATTTCTTCTGCCTAAGTAGAGCACTTTTCATTTGTCTTTATTGAATTGAATCTTACTGATTGCAGACCGACTCTCTAATTTATCAAGATCATTTTGAATTCTAATCCTGCCTTCCACAGTGCTTCCAAGCCCTCCAGCTTGGTGTCATCTACGAATTTGATAAGCACAGTCTCCACTCCATTCTCCACATAACTAACGAAAATACTGAATAGGATCAGACCCAGAACAGACCCCTGCGGAACTCCATTAGATGCAGCCCCACCATTTGACAGTGCACTATTGATATCTGCTTTTTTAGCATGAAGTGTTCCAACTCTGAATCCTTTATACACCTCTCTGGCACATGTTAAGGAGCACACAACCCATATTAGTCTAGGAAATAAATAATTTCCCACCATATGGAAAATGAGAAGGTCTATAGACATTTGCCCCATCGTCCTCTCCAGAGACTAGCTGTCTATAACACACAAGACTGCATTTCAGGAAGGCACTTCTGAAGTCACAGCCTTTTTCAGCCCTGAGGGACTTCAAAGATAGACACAGAGTCACAGAAACGAGTCCTCCATCACCCACCCTACATGTCAAAAACAAGAAGTGGATTCACAGCACCCAGGTCTGGTGGGGATGATGAGAAACGTGGACCCCAAACTCTGAGACCTACTCACCTGATAAGAGAAAGCACCAAGCACAACTTTCTACTCCAAGCAGTCCATTCCAGAGCTCAGGGAATCCAGCTCAAACTAACACAAACTGTAGCGTAAGCCTTGAGCTCTGTAATGGGGCCTGCTTTTTTCTTTAACACAAAGGGTCCATCTTCTAGAGTCTACGGGCACTGGCATAGAATTCTTTTAACTTAATTCAGGAGCTCCAGCTCCACGTGAAAGAAGAAAGTGGCTGCATTCTGTTGCTTTCTAACAGTTCTTGGGTTCCTGACAAACTGGCCATGCGGCTCTTGGCTTGGCAAAGTATGGGCAGCCCTGATGGCTGGCCAGTTTGGAATCCCACTGAACCCCATGTTTCTAACACAAACCAGCAGCTCTCTTTATAGAAGCTCTTCGCTCCCTTCGTTCCTTCCAGCGTGTACAAATATGGCATTGATTTTGCAGAGGTTTTTCTGTGGCGGTGCCACCTGGGTTTAGCTCCCAAACCTTGGCTGATATGCCACCTGGTGTTCATAAGAAGTAAATGTGATGAAGCAGAGGTTTGACTTGGAGATTTAGTGCTCAGAGTGGGTTGGGCCACTTTCTAAATCTAAAGCCAGGTCTAGACACTGTTTCTGTATAGCTAGAACTGTTTTGGTGAAGGATGTGATTTCTGTTACCAATATAGTTACCCTGGCACAGTGTGGGCACAGTAATAGCAGTCGAAAGGTGCCGGTTTATACCCATATAGCTATTCCCCTTCCCATATACCACTAGCTCCGTCAGTGCCACAGTTCACGGCAACTTCACCTGCATTTCCCCTCAGTGGGCCAAGAAGGACCCTACTCCAGGCCCTCTGCTCCCCAGCTACTGCTTCTCTTGGATGGAGGTACACGTCCCACTCCCTCGGATTGGGATATTCCCAGGCTGAACAGGTTCCTGCCTTTCCTAGCACAGATAGCTGCTTGCATCATATTCAGAAATGGTTAACAGGTGTACATGCTACAGACATAAGTTTCCAGACAGCACTTTCTATGCAAGCCTGCTTTAGTCTTACGCCTATTCTTATCAGAGAGAAGACATATTGAAAATAATAGAAGAACCTATATGCATGCTCAGCAGCTTACCAGAGATCACCCCAACCTGAATGTGGATGCTGATAGGCCCCCACCCAACGGGGCAACGTGACTTGTTTGAGGTTGCCCAGCAGGCCCAGGACCAAGGTCTCCAGGCTCCCAATTCAGTGCTTGACCCCTAGGCCACACTGCCGCTCCCATAGTCATGTGTGGGTTGATAAAGGCATAGTAACTTTTGACTGTAAGCACTTTGGGGCATGGAAGATCTCTTACTATGCATTTGCACAAGGCTCAGCACAATGGAGCCCCAGACCTGGACGGGCATCTGGCCATTACTGTCATAAAATAAATAATAGTGAACCTTTATTACCCTTTCTCTCCAGATACCTTTAATAACTGCATTAGCGTAGTCTAGCCTCCCTACTTGCAATCCGTTTTCATCCCTAAGCTTTCTTTTAAGACAGTGGGACTGAAGAGCAGTGGAAACGAATCAGTGAAACACCAGTTACTCTATGCCCATATCATTGATCAAGATATTTTCAGCTTAATAAAATTGCACTCCATTGAGGAGGCAGGGGGCAGAGTTTGCAGGCCAGGTTCCTGATTTTCTGTTGCTCTGCACCTTGTTTATTCATTTACACCAGTGCAAAGTGAGTGTATCATGCTTTCAAATGAGAATGGGGGCACTTGCACAGTGTTTTGTGAGTACACAAGTGTGCACGGTAATGAAGCCATATTTCAGTGCCTCTAAAGCAACTCCACCTTGTTTCACCAATAGAGCCTAGAGTCCTGTGACTGAGACAAAGATCTGTTTCTTAGGGGATCAGGAGATGAGGTCTCACCAAATAGATATATTAAATACTCACTGTTCCATGGAACACTAGCTGCTCCTCCAGACAATGGGACAGAACACAAGGGCAGAGGAGAAGCTGGACGCAGTCTGAGTCGTAAACGTTTGGACCTCACATTGCTGTGGCTGGAAGTACTTCTTACTGGGCCAGGATTCTGACCTCCACTTTCAAACGGGTTAATTGGAAACCTGGAGACGTTCAGAAGACCGGGAGCTGTCCAGGGTGCTGGAGGGAAGTCCTAAGCCAAACCCACCACCTCAGGTGCTGAAAGGTGCTCCTCGGCCAATGGCACTCCAGCTGAGCGTGGCTGACAGAAGTTGAGTCTGGCCATTATTTTACAGTTCAAGCGTTAACAGATTCCACTGCCTGGGCACTGGGCTGTATCAGTCAGCAAGAACACAGATAACAGGGACCTGGGGCTATGTTACAAACCATTTAGGGCACTGGAATACACTACTTGGTCAGGGTGCAAAGCATTCAGGGACTATGAACAGTGGGACTAGACAATCAAACCTCCCAGATAACTGATGAGCTTTCTTGGAGAAAATCACAAGCACCAGCATGAGAGACGGTTGACTCAAACAGGCTGTGGATCTGGTCCTTGGAAAAGAAGGCTTAACTCTGGGACCTGCTATTTTGTTCATATCCACCCTTCGTTCTTTGGTGCCCTTTCCCTCACACACCCAGACACAACTGCTGTTTCTCCAGGACGCACACATCATGCCTGCTTATCCACATTCTTGGCAGTGTCCTTTTCAGTGCTGGTTACACCTAGTGCTTGTAGGCTGGTTTTCGTCCCTAGATCCTGAAGCACTTTACACAGGGGGTTTTAAAAATGGGGAAACTGAGGCAGGTGAAGTGACTTGCCCAAGATAACACCGCACAGCAGTGGCAGAGCCAGGACCACAAACAGGATCTTGTGGGCCTGGCACAGGGCTCCAGTCCAGTGGTTTTCAAACCACGGGTCGGGACCCACTACTGGGTCGCAGACCCTCAGGTACTAGGTCGCAGAGTCCCTGCTGCTGCTGCCAAAAGACTGGCATGCATTGCGCAAAGATGTAGCTGTTGGGTCGCGGACATAAATGTTTTTTTCAACTGGGTCCCGAGGAAAAAAGTTTGAAAACCACTGACCTAGTCGGCCACCTCACCTCACACAGGCTTTTCTGGCCATCTCTTATTGCCTTGGTGATTTGCTCCTCAGAGCAGCTAGCGCCTGTCCCGGCAGTAAAGGAAATGAAAGAAATGGCTGTACACATCTTCCCCTTTTAAGCTGAGGTCTCCATTTTGTACCTCTTCCCCTTCCTAGCCCCTTCCTCCTTTTCATCCCCTCAACATTTCTATTTCTCTCCTTTGCCTGTAGTCTCAGTCTTCCTCCTGGTCTTCCCTTTCTTCTTCTCTACTTTCCCTCTGATCGCCTTCCTTTCCTTTTCCCCACTCATCCTCAGCCCCTTAAGGAGAGTGAAAAGGCTACGCCCCGGGGCACACTCACCACTTGTCCGGCACCTCCTTCCGGTCACTCTGGGTCAATGCCCCTTCTGGGGTCGCACGTCATCCCACCGTCTCTCTCTCAGGTCTGCAGTCCTGCCCTCGCTCCAAGAACTGCAGCATCCCCTTCATGAGTGGTTTTCAAACTTTTTTCCTCAGGACCCAGTTGAAAAAAAATCCCTTATGCGCACGACCCAACAATTCCATCATTGAGCGATGCATTCCAGTCTTTCGGCAGCAGCAGCTGGGGGGATCACGACCCAGTGCCGGAGGGTCCGTGACCCAGTCCTGGGTCCCGACAGATAGTTTGAAAACCGCTGCTCTTAATGACTCAGCCCTTAAGCCAGGTCACTCAGTGGCCCCCTCCTCTGGGGAACAGTCCTCCAAAGTCTCTGTCCCTCCCACAGTGACCCAGCCAGACTTCCCGTTCACTGCCCCCCCTGTGCCACTTCCCCAATGGCAGGTAGGAGAACCCAGGCCCGCCACCTTACTCTCCAGCTGGCAGGTCTAGGCTCTACTCTTCCAGCCTTCACTGCTCTTTCACTCGACTGGTTCCCCTCTCCCCTGGATCCCCTCTCCTGGGGTGTGCAAACAAGGCCGTCTCTAGGAGGACATGGGGCCAATCACACTGTGTGGGCCCCTCTTGACATTTTGATACAGGTGAAATCTGGTTATCGTGGACGTCTAGGGCAGCTGTGGCTTGCAGGTTAAATACTGAAAGCGCCCAGCTGCATAGTTCCCGTGTAGTTCTATTATATTGTACTTCTAGTCGTACGTAAAATTATAATGAAGTTCAAATAACGAACTTGCTAATTACGATATTTTTTTCCATTTGTCTCTGTCTCCAGGCCCTGCCTTAGACACAGGCAAACGAGGCAATTACCAAGGGCAGCTGCTGGGCTCCAATCGTCTGCCTTCTGCCCATTCCCCATTTCCAGCGAGGAGGGCTGCAGCCGCCCACGGCCCACCCAGTCCTGTCATGCAGCTGCTGCCCACCTCCTGCTTCCAGCCAGGAGGATTGCAACCGACTGCCTCCTACCAGGTCCAGGCACGCAGCCAGGAGATGAACTTGCCTGTATCTGCTCCCAGCTGGGACGGCTCCCGCCGTCTGCCTCCCACTCAGTCTGTCTGAAAGACTGACACCATGATGTCAAAGCATGGGGTTCCCCAAAGCACAGGGCCTGGGTCACCCTGACTTGCCAAACCCTAAGTTAAACCCTCCACCCTCTTCCCAGAGAGTGACTGCCTCTTTTCTACCACCAACCCCATCTGTTGCCAGCTTGCTGGCTGAGAGGGCTGCCTCGTCTTGCGTATCTGAACCTGCTTGCAATTAATTCCCTCTCCTTGGCTCTTTCTTCAGGTGCACAGTGTGGAATTAATAGGCTAACTTACAGTCCTGTGTGGGGTGGACACCCCATCACAGCTAACTCCCCAGACAACAGCTGTCGAAAGGGAGACCCCAAATCTTTATAACAGGTTGAACTGGCAAATGAAGCTGACCTGAACTTCTCCAAAGAAAATCTTTTTTAGTGGAAAAATGAGATTTAGTCAAAAAACAAACATTTTCACCAAAAAAAAAAAAATCATTTATGTCAAAGATATCATTTTCCCATTGAAAAAAATCAGGTTTTTTTTTTCTCTTTTATAAATTTTTGATAGGGGAAAAATCATTTTCCAGACGCCTTTACTGGTAAATTCCAGGGGAATGAATTCGTTTCTGATTTTTGAGCCTACACATGTCCTGTTCCTGATCTGGGACTTTGAACACTCTCCCCACACTTGAGCAAGCCATGCAAGGCATGGAGAATGGAGCTGCCCAGAACGTCCCTGAGACACCTTGCCAAGGCTGATTGTCAAGGGAACCTGCTCTGTAACGGGCTTTACTTTAAAAAGGAGCAAGATGCTCTCCCCTGTACCTGCTCATGAAAGGTTCAGCCCTGCAAAGTGCTGAGCGCCCTGTACCCGCTCATGAAAGGTTCAGTCCTGCAAAGTGCTGAGCGTCCTCCATTCCTGCCATTCCAGGTGTTCAGCATCTCATGGAAGCAAGCCCCCAGCGTGCAGGACCTTGAGCAGGTACATTAGCAGCTCTCAGAAGAAATCTTGAGGCTGCATTCCCAGTCAACTCTCCCCACAGAAAGGGACATAACCCAGCTCAGACTGGCACTTTGCCCATAGGCTAATAGCCAGACATCATAATGTGATGATGACTCAGTCCTTGCTCACATCAAGAGTTTAGCCAAGTTAGCAAGGAAACGCCAGCTCCCAGAACAGCCTGACGCCGCAGAAACGCACCAGGGAGCTACATTCAGATGCTTTTGCTTTCATCTTTAGCTGAGCCAGGCCATGGAGCTTCTCAACGTGGCTGGATTCTTCGCCCTGCTGCCAACTCTGGTGCCAGCCCTGGAGCCCATCACTACCTCGCTGGCTTTCGGCGGAGCAGCTGTCGCGTGGCAGCTCTTCTCCCCTGCCTCCTGGCTCAAGTGCCGTTTCCGGGAGTGCTGTAACATGAAGGACACCCTGGACATCCCAGGTATGGCAGGAGCACGTGAACATTGCTGGGGAGGAGTCAGTGGCACCAGCTCACCTCCGGGGTGCTGTTTTGTTCAGGGTGAGGCGATTCTAACTAGGGCAGCGCAGGCTGCCTTTCTGTTGCCGCCTTCCCTCCGGAGGCTCCACTCAGTGGGAGACATCAGCTTTCCTTCCCACCAGGGCTCCAACTGGCTGGTCAGCCAATGGCCTCCATCACTGCAACCCCAACCGCCCTGATTCTGCCCCACCTCCTCCCTGTCCACAGGCCCCCGCTGGCAGAGAAGAAGTTGCCGACACCACATGTCACAACATCTTCTCCTCCGATGGATTTTCCCTTGCCAGGAATCCCCTGCTCGATGCTGGCATAATCCAGGAGAGAATTGGAGGCCATGAGCTAATTAATCGTCCCGACACCCCTGCTTCCTGTTGGGCCCCCAAACACTGCAGAACTCAAAGTCACTGGCGAGAAAGTTGGATGGACGGGTCGGGGTTAGAGGTGGGATTGCAGCTCCTGAAGTCTCAGGTTTTCTCCCGCCCTGCCTCTGCAGTCTCTCCACCCCGGTTCACCTCTGTGAAGCCAGCGAAAGAGGAAGTTCTCAACTGTCTGCAGGGCGCTGGTGCTGAGAAGTGTAAACAGAGGGCTGGCTGCTGTAAGCTGTCAATAAACCATAGGCCTAGGAAATCCCCTTGATTGTGTTCGCAGTCCCAGTAAGGGCTGGGCTTTTAATTAACCCTTTCCCTGCTCCTCTAAGAGGCAGATTCCGAGCCAGATTGTCTGCTGGTGAAAACGAACACAGCTCCATTTCCTTCAAGGTTCACAGATTTCCTCCGGCCAATAGGCAGTGCTCCTTAGTACTTTTTGCCACTGACGTGTCAGCTGTTCTTTGAGAGCAGGAGGCCGCAAGGGAAACACATCTTACCCCACCTACTAGGTATCCTACATGCCACCAAGGTGGGTAAAGAGGATTTAACCAGCATGTTCACCCAGAACCACATCCCAGGGCGATGTATAAGGCACCAGCTACAGTGATATTCCTACGGGGGTCTCCAGCAGTGCCCACAATTTCATTATACGTGGGAGGAGCCCCGTGAAAAGGGTAACAATGGACGTTTTCCCCATCTGTGGCCCAGCAATAGCATGGGGAGGGAGGGGCCATGAGGTGCTTCCTGACTGACCTCTCCTCATGCCTCCAGCCCTGCAGATGACTTTGGAACAGAAGGTCTTTGGGCAGCATCTTGCCAGCCAGGTGGTTCTGAAAGCACTGAGTGCACACGCCAGAGACAAACAGCCCAGGAAGCCCCTGGTGATGTCTTTCCATGGCTGGACTGGCACTGGGAAGTCCTTTGTCAGCAAAATCATTGCACACAACCTGTACCAGCATCCAGAAGCAAGAAGGCGCTTTGTCCATCAGTTTGATGCAGTCTTGCATTTCCCACATGCTGAACATATCAAGCAATATAAGGTACGGTCCTTGTGACTCTGCTCTCCTAATGGGGTGCAGGGGCCAGGAAACCTAAATGCAAATCACAAATAGGGCTCTGTGAGAATAACATTGCTCAGGGAATTTCAACAACTCTGCCCCCATTCTGGGCACAACTCGACTATGCAGAGGGGAATGAAAAATGATACGGCCAAAGTTCACCAAACACCTGGCTTGGTTCAATGTTGGAACTAAGATTCAAACCAGTTCTTACTCTACCCAAACATTTTACCGCAAATTGATTACCGTAGGTCCTACACAAACCTTGGACTTTAAAAAGAGGATTTAGACATTCATTGCTAGATTATAACATTTAGGAAGTAGGTCCAATTTGGGATGTGTACTATCTGACTATATCTTTTTAGTGAACACTATTCCAAGGTATTGATAGACCAGGGGTGGACAAAATTAGCTCACAGCTAGGTGCCAGCAATTTTACTTTTGGTCGCCAGAGGACGCTCCTCCATTACATTTCTGCAGTGGAGCTAGGCGACAAGCTGCTAAAACTGTTCACTATGGCCACCAGAATCTGATTTGTCGAGGCCTGCGATAGGCCACGTATACAGGGACATAGAATTTGCCAAATCACATCAGATTATTGGTCCAACTCTTTCACTATGTCCCTGGCCCTATTCAGTCAAAGCTCTCATTGACTTTAATGAGTGAGGAGTTCTGGATTAGGCCCTCCAGCAATGGTTAACACCTACCGTCCCATGGAAATCAACATCCAGACAAATACCCTGCTGACAAACATGTACGTAATGAGAGTCTGATTCTGCTCCCATTGAAGTCAATGGGAGGCCCTAACACATGAGACTTGATTACCTTTACATATCTCTCTAGCATTACATTAATAGTCCCTCCAAGACAGAGCACAAGTGAAATAACCCACGAAAACATAATCCAGCTCTGCTATTGATTTCCAGCTCCCCCTACTCACTGATCATCTTCCCATCCCCACAGGAGCAGCTGCAGAGCTGGATTCGAGGGAATGTCAGCATCTGTCCAAGGACGCTTTTCATTTTCTCTGAAATGGATCAGATGCCGCATGGCCTGATTGATTCCATCATGCCGTACCTCAGTCACCACGAGGCAATCAATGGCGTCTACTACGGCAAGGCCATCTTCCTCTTCTTGAAGTAAGGAAATCCAGGGGCTAGTGAGTAACAGGGTCCCCGCAGAGTCAGGGAGAAGCCGGTGCTAACAGCTTTCCCCAGGCTAGTTTGTTTGCTCAGGTTCAGGTGCTTTGCTGTACACGCTCTCCTGGGTCACCAAAAAGAGGCTGTGCATCATGCAATAATTGAGCCCTCATGGGAGAGAGAACAGATCACTGACGACACTTATCCCATGGCTGAAATGGTTCCTTCCGTATGGGTGGGGGTGAATAGCCAGATGTAGATGTTGGCTTCCAACTCCGCTTAGGATGACCAGATGCCCCGATTTTAAAGAGAAAGTCCCAGTATTTGGTGCTGTCTTATATAGGAACCTATTATTTCCCACCCCTTATTCCAATTTTTCACACTTGCCCACTGGTCACCTTAACCCCATTGGAGACACCAACTTCCTCAATGTTGTCAATATTCAGTTCAAGATGAATGCCCCTTTCTATGTGGAAATGCAAGTCTTCTAGGGTCTCCAGGATCCATCCTACACAAGACTTCTCCTCTAGATCATGGGGTCTCTCTCTCTCCCTCCTACAGCCATCTTCCATCACCCCCAAAATGGCTGGCGAGAGACCCTTCCTTTATAATTCCAGTTACTTTCATCAGTAACTGCCTGATCAGCCTCACCAGGTGACCCAACTTTCCCACCAGGTGATCTATTGCTTCGTTACTAGTGAGCAGATTGGTTCTTCTAGACGACAGCCGACTGTCTCTCCCAGTGCGCCTTCATTTGAACACGGGACTATCAAGGTTTAACAACCCTCCATGTGTCACTACACCTTGGAATTTTGGTCCAAGATGGAGGTAAAAAGATAGCAAAGAAGGCACAGACTAGCTTTTCAATCAAAATGGAGTTTGTGACTGGAGATAGATAGGTATTCTTCTTCTTCACATCCCAACGCATCTTTACAGTCACAGGGACCATGATCGGGTCACAATTCATTCCTGGCCATGGCTCATTCTTCCATCAAGCCCCCTGGTCATGTCCCCATGAAAGATGTCCCAACATTGTGTTGGTAGTTGGCCTCTAAGTCTGACCGACCTTGGATGTGTTTGCATTATTTTCTTTGGGATCCTATCATCTGTTTGTCTTCTATCGTGTCTCCACCATCATAATCTTTTCAACTGCAGCCAATCCCGAACCCTCACTTCACATTCCACTCTCCTTCTAACTTTTCATTTGTCTTAAAATCATTCAACTTTACACCTGCCATCTTCTGAAGAACTGTTGTATCTACTGCCTCCAGCCTTCTGATGTCTGTTTCATTTAATGAAGCTGCTTCCATGCCAGAGTAATACTGGTTTAAGCTCATCTTTGATGGAGCGTCAACATTAATTAAACTTCTTAAGTAAATGTTAGCTTTTACTTGCTCTACAACTTCACTGCAGTTCAACACTTTCCTATAATCCCGTTATTCATTGTCTAAGCATTTATCTTCAGTCCAATTTGATTACCTCAGGTTTCCATGGTACCAAAAAATATCATCATTAATTCAAAAGTGTCTACCAATTGTATAATGTCACCTGCATAAACTAAAGACCTTAACTCTAGATACTCAATATCATGACCTTCATCTTGTTTATTATTTTTAACATCCAGTTTAAGAACATGATGAAAAATGATGGTGATTTCATGCTCTCTTCCCTTACACCAAACTTTGACTTCGGCCAGTTGTCTAATTTCCCCCATTTCTTAAGACATTGCAGGAGTCTTTGAGTCTTTGAACATGGTTTTAATAACTGCAGGTTTCCTATCGGGCGCACTATATGATTTTGCTACTTTCCATAATGCTTCCCTCGAAACCAAACCATAGGCCTCCAAGAAGTCGATGAGAACAGCATACATCATTAGTCTGCACATCTCTTTTTTCCCCATCAATTGTCAGAATGCGAATATCTGATCAATGCAACACCTGCTTGGCCTGAAGTCTTACTGCTCCTTTCCAACTACTTCCTCTTAAACTGGCCTTACTCTGTTAATATTTACTGTCATCATGATTTTCCCACTATTGGTAATAAGCTTATCCCACTATAATTGTTCAGATTGACAGGATCTCCTTTCATCAAGATTGGTCAAATTTTGCCATTAGTCACCCATCCGATTCCTCCTCTTGCTCCCATGCATTTTTACATATTTTTTCTAATGTTCTGACAGCATTTGTCCCAATGGGTTTTAGCAGCTCAGCTGTTATATTGTCTATTCCTGCAACTTTCCCGTTTTCTAACTGATTCACTTTCTTTCTATTTCTTCTTCTGATGGATACACCTAGAAAGATACATATTCAGAATCCTTAATTGTGAACTGAATTCACCAGTTGTGCATTAATTCCTCAAGTCATTATACCTGTCCACTGAGAAATATTTCATAAATGGATCTCAGGGCACAATCTGGCCCTTTGTGTTGTCCCTGGGATAATGCTTTGCTAATTATGCAGTTCATTTCTCTCCAAACAGCAACGCAGGAGGGGATGAGATAACGGAGGTGGTGCTTGATCAGTGGAGGAGGCAGAAGGGAAGAGAAGACATTTCCCTGACAGACTTTCAGTCTCTGCTGTCTGCTGAGATTTTCAGTAACAGGAACAGTGAGTACTTCTGAGCTCCTGAAGCCCATGGGAGTCCACATGTATTGTCTTCTAGCCCCAGTTATCTGTGGAATGGCCCTTGCAGTACTGATACATGGCAATACATTCCATCCTGACATAGGGTTTTCATAATTATTTTAAAGAACTCAGCTGTAAACCTTTGTTTCTAGAGTGCTTGCAGATCCTCAGGCAACAGGCTTTGTAGAAGAACATGGGGTCATCCCAGCTAAGCATGGACAGACATGGCTCTCTTTCTCTCTCCCAGGTGGTTTTTGGAATAGCAAGGTGATCCAGAAGAACTTGGTGGACTATTTCATCCCTTTCATGCCCCTGGAATATAAACATGTGAAAAAGTGCATCCAAGAGGAGTTGCGGTACCAAGGCCACCAAGAAGATGAAGACCTCGTTGCAAGGATTGCCTTAGCCATGTCCGACTATCCCAGCAAAGAGAGACTCTACTCTAGTAAAGGTTGCAAAACTGTGCCCTCGAAGGTGAACCTGAATATGTAGAAGGTTCGAGTACTCAAGAATAGGAAGGGATAGAAAGAAAGTCTCTTTTTCTTTCACCTTCAAAACATGCTGCTGTAAAATAAAATAAATAAATATGGTATATATTCTTAATGATCTCTCTGGATTCTTAATAAACCTCCCCTATCGAGACCAGAGGGGAGGCAGTACAGCATACAGATACGCCTGTCTTGTTTTTCCAGTGATATGAACAAAGGAAAATAGAAAAGCAAGAGAAGACAAGGGACCCAGCATATAGAACTACTGGGTACTTATTCAGGTTTGCTTGCCTACTTAATTCCTTGTCAATTTCTGCTGAATGAAGACATCACTGTGTTGCGTCATGGGGTGAGAACATGCTGGTGTCACCGTGTCACAAAATGGTGACAACTTTTCAACCACACTCCCACTCTTGCACTATGATGCGCTGTTTGTCTGTGCTGCCAGAGGTGGTGACCCCAGACCTTTGAGGGAAATGTGCTGTTACGTTCCAGGGGGGTGGCCTTTTCAGTCTAGATCAGAAAAACAAACAAGGAGTCCTGGGGCACTTTTAAAGACTAACAAATTTATTTATCACATGAGCTTCCGTGGGAGAAAATCAATCCCACAAAAGCTCATGTGATATATAAATGTGGTAGTCTTTAAAAGTGCCACAAGACTCCTTGTTTGTAACATGCAACCCCCAGTCCACTGCTCTCTCCCTCCAGGCCTGCAGGGACTCAGAGGCTAAACAAACCTCATCCTGGCAGACTGTAAGCTGAGGCTGGCCAGAGACCACATGGCCCCATGCAGCCTCCGGCATCCGCCCCTCACAAAGATGGCAGGAGCAGCGTGGCGTGCGGGGCGGAAGTAGGTGGGCGGGGAACGCCCCCCTTCCCATTCTCACTTTCCAACCTATGGGAATCTAAGTCCCACCTCGCAAAGATGGCGGCGCGGGATGGACGTGCGGGGGCCGCCGGGAGTTGTAGTTTCCACCCGGCCGTGCCCGCCATGCCGCTGCTGCTGGGGCTGCTCTCGCTGCTGGTGCCGGGCTCGGCCGCGCTGGAGCCCATCAGCGTGGGCATCGCCATCGGGGCGGCCTCGGCGCTCACCGGCTACCTCTCCCGCCCCCGCTTCTACTGCGCCTTCGTGGAGTGCTGCCCCGGGGAGGCGGACCGGCCCAACGCCACCGGTACCGGGCGGGGCTGGATCGGAACCGGGGGAGCCGGGGCAGGGGGCGTGGCCACAGGGACCCGGGCCCAGAACCCGGGTGGTCTGGATTGGTGCTGGAGGAGGGCACGAGCTCCAGGCTGGAACTGGGGGCGCAGGGCTTGCCCAGGGGCACCAGAACGGGGGCCCCCATTTCACTGGGGAGATGGGGAGTGGGGCTGGGGAGACTGGGAGGAGAACTGGGGACCGGGGCTGGGGAGACTGGGAGCGGGGCTGGGGAGACTGGGAGCGGGGCTGGGGAGATGGGGAGCAGGGCTGTGGAGACGGGGAGGAGAACTGGGCAGACTGGGAGCAGGGCTGGGGAGA
>ML685804.1:7005036-7020892 GCA_007922175.1 Pelusios castaneus
GAGATGGGGAGTGGGGCTGGGGGGACCGGGAGAGGAGAACTGGGGAGATGGGGAGTGGGGCTGGCGAGACTGGGACTGAGCCCATGAGCCTTGGTGGACCAGGAGCTCAAGGCGGAGGGCACAGGGGAGGCTGCTCTGGCTGTCAAGCCTGAGGTTTAAAGGGATGAGGGAGTGGAAAGTGAGGAGAACAGGGGTCAGGACCCCTGGGTGCTAGCCCCAGCTCTGCCACTGGTTTCCAGTGAGACCTTGAGACAAGCACTTATTTTTAATGTCGCTGAGTCCTCATCTGTGAATATATGAAAGAGATGCCTGGGCTCAAGCGACTTCCTTTACATTCGATACTGATGCAGCAAGGCTGGACCCGCTGGGGCTGTGAACTGCCAAGGCTAGAAGTGCCAAGTCTGATCCCTGGCACAAATTAAAAACTTCTGATACTTCATGTTCTTCAACTGGGTTTTTTGAGAGGCACATTCATTAGCATTCTTACAGTGCTTTGATGTCCTCGATGTTCTTCTAAAACCTTTCGTTTTCTCCTTTGATTCTTCAGCACTGAAAGAGGATCTAGATAATAAACTCTTTGGACAGCACCTTGCCAAAGATGTCATCCTGAAAGCAGTGACTGGATTCAGAAACAACCCAAATCCCAAAAAACCACTCACTCTCTCCCTACACGGCTGGGGAGGCACGGGTAAAAACTTTGTCAGCCAGATCATCGCAGAAAACATTCACAAAGCGGGAATGAAAAGCAAATTTGTTCACCTCTTTATAGCCACATTACACTTCCCACATGATCATCAGATTAAACTGTATAAGGTAAAAGCACATTTTAACTTCCACTTGGTGATATGCATTCTGCTAGCATCCCTGTGTATTTTCAAACAGGCATTGACAAGTTTGTGGAGGTGGGATCTAAATATCCCCCTGCAGTGCTAGAAACTGAAATGTAACAGCCCTTTGTTAAATGCAAAGAAATGAAAAGTAAAACCAGCAAATCTCTTCACTCTTGCTTTTTGGTGTTCTTCAAAAAAGGCATTTACAAGTTACTTCCTCTTATTGCTTTTTCTTCTGCCTTCTGTCGTCACCCTTCACGTTTCTTTTTACAGTGTTCACTGTTGTGAAATGTCTTCTTCTCTAAATGAGGTGAATACAAAGAGCAGTAATTTCAGAGGCTTATAAGTGTTTATTTCCTGCAATTTTTATGAAAAGGACAGTCACTGAAGGCCTATCAGGAATTGGGGGGAGGAGGGGGGTATTAGTCACATAGATGATGTTCTTTCAACAAAAAGAAATGTCTTCCTTTCGCCTGTATGGTCTCTTCTCTCTTCCATTTGAGCTCTGGTCTTCATGCTGTGACTATTCAACAGAAGCTGGAAATAATGTGCTTTATAGTGACCCTTCTCAAATAACTGGAACGTCTGACAACATGATATTTCTTAAGTGAGGGTAGTGATTATATTTCTCCTTTTGAGAAGCAGGTTATAATCAGAGCATTTAAAGGGGCCTTATTGGGGCCCCCCCCCCCCCCAGGTGTTTTAATCTTATGCTTTCTTTTTTTATGCTCTTTTTGGGCCCTCTTCTTTTATTGTGTTTCTCTTTTGTTCCAGGACCAATTGCAAAAGTGGATTCGGGGCAATGTGAGTGCCTGTGCCAGGTCTGTTTTCATATTTGATGAAATGGATAAACTGCACCCAGGCCTCATTGACGCCATCAAGCCATTCTTGGACTACTACGAGCAGATTGAGGGGGTCTCCTACCGGAGCACCATCTTTATCTTTCTCAGGTTTGTGATCTGTCTGCTGTGACAAATCCAGGCTCACGTGGGTCTTCGCTGTCACTGTTGTATGTGTCTTGGCCACTCAGAGTGTCCATCCAAGCATTAGCAGGGATAGAACCCAATTCTTCTGCTCCGAAAAGACATGCTCTTCTGTTACCAGAGCTTTGCGACAATGGAGCAATTCTGACTCCATCCAGCAGAGGACAGTAGCGCGTAGCACGTTAAAATGGGCCAGTCTGGTAGTCTAGCAGCGTACTGGAGAGCAGATCCCGAACGTGTTCCTCATTCCATGTGCTGGGAGTGTTGCAGTGGTATTACCCTTCACTATCGCGTCGTGGAGAGATTACTTTGCTTCACTCTGAAGCCCCAGCACATGTGCCTAGCTGCTTTCTTTTGACAGGGAGCCCTGTGTCTATCCCTTCTGAGCAAGCAGCATTGTGGCTCAGGACCAACACTGTATGGGCAATGTGGAATTTAACCCTAAAAAGCTTGGACATTGGTTTAAGGCTTTTTATTCTGGTGACCCCAATGCTCTCCTGGCAGACAAACCTTAGCACAGATGTGCATTATGTGTAATCCTGCTAGAGAAAAGATGCTGGATTCTTCCTCTCTTGGATCTGCACTGAACTCTCTCTTATGAACAGCAATGCAGGTGGTGATTTAATTACTAAAGTGGCTCTGGATTTCTGGAGGAGCGGAAAGGACAGGAAGCAGATTGAGCTGAAAGACCTGGAGCCTGTGTTATCTGTCGGAGTCTTCAATAATAAGAATAGTGAGTTACTTTCCCAGTGAGTGGGAGGGTCGTTTATTTCAAAAAACGCAGAAAATCCTCACTCGGGGTGTGTTTCTCCAGCTTCCCTCTTCATGCCATGTTATATTATTGTATAAGCACCCTCACTCACTGAGTCTGAGACTGGCATATTTCAGGAGGCACTCAGCTCTCAGGTTCGGGCCCTTACACAGTGGAACGTGTTTTGGGGAGAAATTATACACAATGTTTCTGGCGCTGGGAGACGCTAATGCACTAACCATTCACCTCTGTGGATTGACCTGAGTTTATAATCTGGCTTAGGTCCCAGCGAAAATGAAAGAGGTGATCCCAGCCTAGTACTTAGGAGAAGCTGCCTACCTGATAACTTAGCAATTTGCTTATTAAAAGACCCCTGCTCAGGGGAGAGACCTGGAATGGCAGAGGGTGCTGCGCTTCAGGATTGAAGTGCACAGGTAGAACTGTGTATAGACAATACCTGCTTTACGCCTGATGCAAGCTAGTGCCTTTATAAGGGACAAATTTTAATTGATGTCTGAATCTTAGGTACCAGTCCTGGGGTGTAAGATCTAGGTGCAATGCGTTAGGGAACTGTTCACCTGTCATTTAATAAAATCACCTACTTAGAAAAGAACCATGCCTCTCTTGACAATGGAGGACAGAGCTGTCACTGAGATGTTAGTTTTTCTCAATAACCATTTAAGCAACCTCCTGTCTGTTTTCTAGGTGGCTTTTGGCACAGTAGCCTGATTGACAGAAACCTCATTGATTACTTCATCCCTTTCCTGCCCCTGGAATACAAGCATGTTAAGATGTGCATCAGGGCAGAAATCAAGTCCCAAGGCAAGGCAGTCGACGAGGAAATTGTCACTAAGGTAGCCAATGAGATGACATTCTTCCCAAAAGATGAGAGAATCTACTCAGATAAAGGCTGCAAGCTGGTGCAGAGCAAACTGATATTTTACTGAGATGTTGCCCGGACCAACGTGGAACTGAGGTGGATGAGGAACTTCCCCTCGCCAAAGCACTTTTAAATAGCATTTTTGAGGTGTGTCTCTTTGCACTTTTAATATTTTGGAGCATGTGGCAGGGATCCTAGGAATAACATTTTTTAAACCCAGCACTCTTCCTTAAACTGGTGGTATCCAGTTGTTGCCTTTTTAATCTGTAGAGGTCTCTAGAAATCCCTCCTTAGCACATGAAAGGTCCAGTCCTATTCCCACTGAAATGAATGGATGGAGAGGCAGGATCTCAGTAGCTCATTTCTAACTCTTAAGCTGTGTTCATGTCTCCTGCTCTGCTGCTGTAGAACATTAAGATGAACTCAGGGAAATCTGGAAGGGGGAGAAAGTTTCACATCCACACGATTCTCTCTCTTCTTCCCTCCTCTCCCCCCATACACAATTTGAAGCAAAAGGAGTTGAAGGGGAAATGCATTTGGCTGACGATGGGTATTTGTCACTTTCAGTAGAGAGAACCATTCACAGATGGTTTGACTGTTACAGCACCTCAAGCATTGTCTTCCTGTAGGGAATCATTCACTATTAAAACTTATCAGGTCAGAATCTGGGCACGATGGGGGCTTGAAATCTGCCGTCATTCCCTCTAAGCCACGGCCCTGTAAACCCACCTGTGGGCTATGCCGGCTGCCCCTCCTCACAAACATTGCGCTTGAAGAATGTTACCTTGTAGTAAAAATGATTTTTTTAAGAGTTTTATTTTTATATTGCTTTGTACTAGATTGTTGAAGTGGAAGCAGAAATACAAAATCTTTCTACAGACCTGGGGCTGGGAGGATGGAAAATATGGTCAAAATACAACCTTCCCCTACTCCTGTTATTTTAATAATACAGTAAAATTAATGAGAACTTAGGTCTGGCATGGTCAGAGTGAAACATCTTGTTCCCAGTGCAAGATGAAGTGGGAAGCTAAAGGGTTAGGAAAGTGCCTTAGCGGGGAGAGGATCAACCTTCCCCCATCTAGTAGGGATGGAGTTTTTAGGATCACATCTTAATCACCAAAGACTCAACTTTCTAACTCTTCTTTTCCCGCCTACTCTTGCACACATGTGCAGTCACACAGGGGTGTGAGACAGAAGTGCCTTTACCTGAATGGAAGACAAAGCTTAACTTCCATTGAGTGAGTATCAACTAGCTGGAGTGTGGTAATAGGAGGAAGACGATTATTTTATTATGTAATTGCTGAATTTGGGTTAAATTAATATGCAAAACTCCTTTTATTGAAGTCTCAGATCACACCTGGTTTTTGTTCAGACGACCAGCAAGAAAGCTTTTAATGTTCATGTTAACCTCTGAAATTGAAGGAGTCAGTTACACTTTCTTTAGAAGCTCACATGCAGTTTGGCATAACCGTGACACACGGACTCTGATGCAATCACGTGAAGTGAACCCTAGTTATTAACCTTGGGACATTGGACTGTTGCTTTTGATGTGTGAGGTTTCACCTTTATTGCTAACTCCCATTCAAAAAGGTTCTATACGCTGCAGACAAATGTAGGGTAGCTCTGATGTTCTGCAAGTGAGCTTCTTGTGCAGTTTTAAGAACACTAAATGTCATCGCCGTAATAAAAGTCTTTAATCCCTCAGCAGCCTTTTGACTTATTCACTAACTTTCAGCCAGTAGACAATACCGTTCCACTGCTTAACACCTCAGCATTTGGACTGTGGTATCTCGGGGGCCTTCTGTTCAGCTTCACTCTGATGAAGTCAGCCATCATTAGGCAACAACTGACTTGCATGCTCATTTCCAGGGTAAATAAGATGTCTGAGTAAAAGTAGGGTAGACTTTCTCATAGTTTTTTGTTGAATTCAGCAGTTAGTTCAGCAGGGTGCTGTTTAAGAAGCCTGTTGTAGGAGCAATGGAAAGGTTCTTTCTGTAGAAGCAGCCAGTTGAGAATTCCAGACTTCTCTGCGAAGGATCTTATCTGGATCCACTCTGCTTGGTGACAGGTTTCTCCTGTGACCCCTCAGTCTCCTGCTAAATAGCTGTTGAAGTGACTGTCTCCTGAGGCTCAACAATACACTACTCTGTTAAACACAAGGTGCGAAACACAGGATTACAAGGGTATGAATCCCCTCTGCACGCTCCTGGCACACTTTAGTGCTGCTCTGGGGGAGTTTAACAGTTGTCAAACATGAACAGACTGTCTCCCATGATGGAAGAATGCGTCAAAAGAGCAGATGCTGGCTGGGGTGAATAGTAGCAATTTATATAAGAACACTCATTTGAAAGTGGGTAAGGTACAATTATTCATGCCTCCTTTAACTGCTTTTTCACCTCTGCATTCAATGGGAAGCTTAGTCTGAGAAGCTGACAGTGTTAACACACACCTCTCCCTGTGTTGCCTGACAAGCCTTCTCTTTTGTATACCACGTTCACCACTAGGAAAGGGGAGGTAAAGCTACAAATCATCACATGCCAGCTCTGCATAATTACCGCTGCCGGTGAAACCCAGCTCTAGAGACAGAGCACCTCTGGCTGCAGCTTTGGCTAAACAAGCATTTCATTGCCAGAAGCCACAGGATTGGTATAGGAAAGAAGTGCTTGTAATAAAGCACGAGGGGGTCAGTGTGGTTCATCAGAGAAAGGCTCGTGCTTAGACTCTGACTATCAATTGCATCGCACTCCAGAAACAAAATCCCACTGACAGTCATTGAAATGGACAGAACAAGGAGCAATGGTTTCAAGTTGCAGCTGGGGAGGTCGAGGTTGGATATTAGGAAAAACTCTCTCACTAGGAGGGTGGTGAAGCCTTGGAATGGGTTACCTAGGGAGGTGGTGGAATCTCCGTTTTTGGAGATATTTAAGGTCTGGTTGGACAAAACCCTGGCTGGGGTGATTTAGTGGGAGTGGTCCTGCTGTTAGCAGGGGTTGGACTAGATGACATCATGAGGTCCCTTCCAATTCTATGATTAAGAGAGTTGAGAAAATGCTGTTAGCTCACATTTGAGATCCGGTATTGACAATGAACTGTAATGTAAATTAACTTTTCAAATCCCCCTGCTCACTTTCATTAAATAGTTGACTTCCGCCCTGAATCTCTCACAACTGTGAACATTTGAATGGGTAAAAATGCTTTTGTGTAGATGAATTTAAATCAATAGAAAAAGGCTTAAAATCAGTATTCACCAAGGTGCTAAAACGCTAACTCTGCCCAGCCTCCTTCCACGGTTGCAGGCTGTTCTGTGCTGCTGCTGGTTTAGATGGAAAAGGAAAGTGCTTAAACTGGCACACATTTGAATGCACAAATAAAAGTTTATACTTACACACAGAAGCCCTGGCTGGGAAGCTGCCCAGGGACCCAAGCGCCGTATCCATGAGGTAGTGCGCCTGAACCGGACTCAGCATCGATACCCTGGCCCCAGGCCAAGCACACCAATGCAGTTTGCAAGGGTGCCAGTCTGGGTGAGAGGAGTAATGTGCCGTTCAAGTGCTGGAGCCGATGGGGAAGGGGTTGCTTTTTGACCTCTGGTTCCACTGGGCAAGGGTGGCTGAAGTTGGCTCTTCTCACAGGAAGCCTTCAGCTCTTTCTGTGACGCCATCTGTAGCCATGAACTTGCCCCTCACCTTCAGCCTTCAAGCTGGATCTCGGTCCTAACTTCGTTAGTCTGACCCCACTTAATCTCTGTGGCTCAGCCATCTTCCCGAGAAGCAATTTTCCTGCTGTTACAGGACAAGTACTGTGGGAGTGCCCCGCAGACCAGTGACGGGAATTTCAACACCTTATCTCTAGACAACAAGGGGGTTAAACTGGTAGCATCCCAGTACAAACATCCCGCCATTAGTGGGAAATCTGGAAGTTAGTGTTCTACGCAAGACGGGGCTAATGCCCTCTGCCCCCAAGGGGGGGGAAGGACTCTAACACCATGAAATGCTTCGAGTTCATGGATGGATGGAAGTGCGAAGTATTCCTGCATAGCGCTATGGCTCACTGTAGAAAGTGAGAGGTCCAGGATATTGGGATACAAACAAGAGTGGGATTTCTTGAACAGAAACTGCCAGGGACGCTGAAGGAGGTTTCTTGCTTCCCCTCTTTGCTAACTGCCTCATGCCACGGTGAAGTTTGTAGAACATCATCCACAATTTCTGTGCTTCAGAGAAGCCCGCAAATGGTGCCAGCTGGGAGCACAGCACGTTTATTCCAGCTGGTCTGCATGCCCAGTTTCAAACCCTCAGGCTTCTGCTGGATTTACAAAGTCAGCAGCTTAAAGGGAACCTCAGAGAACAAGTGAACGGCTTTAAGTTAATTAATTACACTCTCCAAATGTAATGAGAGCAAACAGGTACGGCTTGGATTCTGCTGCTCCAGTTTTTCTCCCTCAACCCCTACATTAAAAATTGCTCTACCCCTGTAAGATTAGCTGCTCTAATTTAAAAACCCTACAGTCCCAGGGCTTGTTTCCAGAGCCTCCCAGTTCAGACCACAGGGGTACAAAGCACCTTGTGCAAAAAGTGTTGCGCGTGGACGCTGCTCGAATGAACTAAAAGGAGCTATTTTACAGTCGTGTTCGAAGAGGACGACGCTCACGCCAAGCAGGTACCTTTTCGTTTGTGCCAGCAGCATCCACAACACACAGGGCAGTAGCCTGTTGCATGTTACAATCCCCACTCAGTCGCCTGTTCTGCGGCACAGCGTACACGCAGGCCTTGAAATCAGTAAGTGACAGTGGGATTCTAACCTCGTCTGCTGGATGGAGTCAGTCAATGTTTTAGTCGCCTTTAGAATACGGGTAGGACCTCTACGGCATACGAAAGACTGTTCCTGTTAAGAGGGGCTGGCTTGCCCTGGCTTAACTTTAGAAAGTTCATGCACCACCCCAAGCAGTTTGCACTAATTACACAGTCGATTCACACTGCAAACCGCAATCTCGTAGCTAATCTTTTCCAGCAACGGATAAAGAAGTGTCTCGCTCCACCACGCCCCTTTGGATCGTAGTGGCAAAATGGGGATGTGAAAGTTTGTATTCAAGCACAGCAGACGGCTTCTAAGAAGAAGGCAGAATAAGTCTGGTAAGATGGTACATTTACATTAAAAGGGTAACACTAAGGCAGTCCATTATATGCACATAGCAGAGAGGGAGCGTATACAAGTTTTACTGGTGAGAAGTTTTATTGAGGAATTAAAAAAAATCTTATTTTGAAACTGGAAGAGCTAGAAGCTGGAGTGAAAAAAGTTAGCAGTGGCGTTTGGAAAACGAAAGTGGCAGATAAGGTGCAATAACTTCAGTTGATGTCATTACGGTAATTTAAGTATTTTTCTAGCTCGTTTTGACACTGTCTTCAACCCTTTCCACATGGTAGTGCCTCGTAAAGCTAAATCACACAGAATTCAAAAGGGGTGAAAAATCACCAAGCTGCTGCTTTCTGCATTTAGAAAAGTTTGAAACTAAAAACTCAGTCCTACAGCAGCCACATGCACTAAACAGAATTTAACAGGGGCTGCTCTCCAGGTGCTGTGATTCTATGAAACTGACGCTCCAAAGGCGGCTCACTGGATTTAGTGGAGCCCTTTTCTTCATTACTACAAAAAAAGGAAAAGGAAAGCAGATCAAGTGCCACCTGCAAACTTCAGAGAGAAGGAACTGACTCCATTACATGAACATGCTCAAAGACTTTGCTACAGTTCCTCTTTCTACTCAGCCTTGTTTCACATATCCACCTTCAGCTGTCAGAGATGGAGTCCGCATGGCTGATGGAGTTTGGTGCCAGAAGAGAATGTTTACATCCTTGGTTTTATGGCATTGTGTAATGCTAGGTAAAAGGACATATGGACTTTTTTTTTTTAAATATACATTTTCCCCTCACTTTGGTTCCAGTAAAACTGGAAGCACCAAGGCTGGTTGGTTTTAGGGGAAAAAAAGTCCCCACATATCCACCTTCCAAAAACAGTCCGGGGAATCCCCCATCCACATCTCCTAGTTCTGCAGCTAAAAAGGCCTTGTATTCTGTGCCATCTGGAAACCACGTCTACAAATTAAAACCAGATCAACACCTCAGGTCTAATGGACATATTAGGGATCCACTGAACAGTCGAAACAATCAACCATACCATGGTTTGAGATCAATCGCAGGCACGGTTAGATGATGCTCTGGAAGGCTTGACTGCTCCATGCTCTTCTCTCTCAACTTCACAGCACAGGACTGAAGGCCTTTGACGATACAATTATGAGTTTCCCCCAGAATAAAAATACAAGTGTATCACCACTTATTTACACCAGACAATTAAATGATAATGTTTTTTTAAAAAGTTCTGGAAAAATGAAATGTTTCGGTTTCTCCACTTTGTGATTAAGTTCATTTTTTCCTTGCAGACCACAGCTTGATAAAACATTATAAGTCATAGTAAAAATCCAGCTTGGTGTACACAGTTTTGCATCCTTTATCAGAGTAGATTTTCTCCTCCTTGGGGAAGTAGGTCATCTCATCAGCTACTCTGCCTACGATTTCTTCATCCACCACGAAGCCACGTGATTCAAGTTCAACCCTGACACACATCTTCACATGTTTGTACTCCAGAGGCAGAAAGGGGACAAAATAATCGATGAGGTTTCTGTCAATCAGGCTGCTGTGCCAAAAGCCACCTGCAAAAAAATATTGTTGGCTAATGCTCCTTTTGTGGAGGATGGGGGTGGATTTATATACTTCAACCTCATGCTACCCATCTTGACGTTTTTTACTCTCACCACAATCACTTCTGTTTTTATACGGTCAGACATTGCCATGGTATGAGAGTGCCTTCACCTTAAGTCAAGAAGGATGAACGGAGAAATATCACACATTGGAGCTGTTGCTGCATTTCAAAGTTACAGGACTCGCAGCACCTCTGACCCCTCTCTGGTCCCTGAGTGCAGCACCACAGATTTTAGGTTCTATGGCTTTACCCGTCCTGGGGCAGACTCCTCCAATTCCCCCACTTTCAGAGGGGCCCTGGCTATGGTATCTGATGGATCACCCATGCGTACCCCAACAGATCTAACTGGCTTTGGGTGCCTGTGGTTCTTTTCTTTAGAAGCCTGTGCCCAGCAGTAAATACAGTGACCAGACAGCCTTCAGAAATCATCTTAGCAGTGGGAACAGAGCGTAACATAAAAGAAAGGATTTTAAAACAAGAAAAGTGCTATGCACAGGTCTATCTTACCTATGGTTTACCGTCCCTGCAGGAAGGCCTAACATACGGTAACTGCTTTAGACCTTCCAGGAGGGTCTGCGAACGTGCCCCCCAAAGAGCTGCCTGACCTCGTGCTAGATTATTAGCCCACGCAAAACAAGCTGTGTAATTTGGCTGAAACCAAGGAAATAGGTTCTTCACAGTTAATATCTCAAGTGTTTACAAGGGCATGTTTTATTTCCCAACAGCCTGCTGTTACATTCAAACATATGCATACTGTAGAAATACAATATTTAACCCAATGCAGCGTGGGGAAATCAGAACAATTTATAACCACCAATTTTAATCATGATGTAAATCACCAAGCAGGAAATCTTGATTTAAATCATCAGTTTTCATGGTGTTTTATACTAGTACTTTAGTTACTTTCCTAAAGAAAGGTTCATTCTTATTTGTTGGTAACCATTAAAACAGGTTGATTTCCAATTGAATAGAGCCTTTACAATGTGGTGCTTTTTTGGGGTGCGGGGAGGGTGCTAAGAGGTTGTGCTATAACCTATATATAGTTAAGCAAGTATTTTTAATTTACATTTATTCAGATGTTTACATTTTTCATTAATTCAGAAAATGGCGAACGATCATATTTTTTTTTAAGTAAATAAGCATTTATCATTTGTGTAAAATAGTTTATCAAATGTTTTGTATTTAAAACTGTTTTCTTATACAAAGAAAACATATGTAGTCTGTGAATTTAACTGCTTGTTTCGGGTCGCCATGTCCTGCAGAATTCTAGAATTAGTAGGTCTCGTCCTCTCACACACAGATTGGAAGAGGAAAAGAGGCTTCCTGGTCCATCAGCTCCCATTTGTTTCTTATGTTTGAATGAAAGAGTCACTGACCTAACCTAGCCAAACAACATGTAAAAGAAAAATATACTCCCTGCAGCTGCAGAAGAGGCTACCGCTGTCAAAAGTGGGTTTAGCAGATGCCACAAACCTCGGTTCCAGATGTTCAGCCAGTGACTTCCACCAGGTCAGTGGTTTGATTTTCTTTAAAATTTGGCAGCAAACATCTACTGCTTCATATTTTTTATTTAATTTAAATTATTTTAATAGATTACAATAAGATTAGGTTTAAACATAAATTGTCATAACCAGAAATTTAATTTTAAAGAGGTTTTAGTTTAGAAAAATAACCTCTAAGTCATTTGGACAAAGAAATCTGATTTTAATTTTTTTTAAACCATTTATGTATCTATATTGTAGTGCAGAGACAGGGAATTTCCCAAGAACCAGGTCACACACAATAGTCATAAATTACAAAGTAGTCCTACACCCTTCACACTGCACCATTCCTCTCCACCTCAAATCAGCAATGGAAGAACATCAGTCCAAATGCTTCCTGACTATACCACGGCACCTCCCTGGCTGAAAACTGGAGTTTACACGGAGCTGCAACTTCTGCTGCCACCCTTCGTCACATCCACTCTAGCCCTGCCACTTTTATTTACGTCTCTGTCTCCTGGTAAATAAACTTGGGTGCACTTTCACCATGGTAAAAGCAGTTCATCTCTCTCTCACCCTAAGACTGCCTAAAAGAAATGCATCTATCAACAGACACAGAATCCATCATTTAACATACTAGGGTCACTCAGTGCATTTCTTAGTTTGTCATCCTGTGGACTGCTTTGCTGGAAAGCTAGAACAATCTGGGTCCATTGTCTGAAGGTTTCTTTCTAAAATCCTATTAAAAATAACTTTGTAGCTACTCAGTTATGCCATTATAATTTAGGGAAAACGGTAACTCAAACTGACAATCCATCTAACCTCAATTCTAAGGGGCAAGGAAGGATATTTACCACGCAGCCTCCAATTATGAGTCAAAGAGGTCTATACACAATTTTGGGAAAGTGCACTGCAACCTCCCTCATGAGAGACAGTAGCTCATTGCCAGAGACAGCAAATAGGTGCTTAAAATAATCCAGTTTAAGATGGCAAGGAGCCTGCTGAAGATTCAAACTATGTAAAGAGTGATATATTCTGGCAAACCCGTGACTACCACTGGTAACCATTATAACAGAAATGTTAGTTTCTTAGGTGTTCTCCAGAGAAGAGGCAGTTGACAAATACCAGAAATAGATGCTGACCCACTCGTTCAAAAAGAGGATTTATAACCCTGGGAATAACTAATATTACTCACTATTCTTGTTGTTGAAGACAGACACAGACACTGCAGCTTCCAGGTCTCTGAGTTCAATGTTTTCCCTTTTCTTTCCACTTCTCCAGAAATCTAATGCCACCTCTGTTATCTTTTCAGCCCCCGCATTGCTGTGTGAAGGAGGAAAAGGATTTCAGCGGGATGTTGTTTTACACTGCATTGGGTTTACAGCACTGTAAGTATTTCACAGGTGCTCCTTACCTGAGAAAGATGAAGATGGCTTGTCGATAAGACACCCCGTCAAGCTGTTCATAATAGTCTAAGAACGGTTTGATGGAGTCAATGAGCCCTGCATGCATTTTATCCATTTCATCAAATATAAAGATTGACCTGGCACAGGCGCTCACGTTTCCCCGAATCCACGACTGCAACTGATCCTACATTACACAAAAATAAAGGAGAATGATGTGAATGGAATTTGCAATGTCACGCTGAAGACACAGGAAATGTATAGATTTTAGATCACCGCTTTCAATTCAAATGTTGTACCTTCAATTGTGCACCTGTAATTGATTTCTTGAGCAAAATCTGGTTAAAAGGTAATCAGTAAATAATTAAAGAACACAGTAACAGAAATGCATTCTGGTTGTTAAAACAGAACTTGTTAAGAACTCAAAAGGTGAGTTAACAGAATCTGCCTGCAGGTATCCATGAAAAGGACCCTATGTCAAGCCAGTGAACGAACATGATTGGGAAGCAGTGATCTGGGGATGTAGGACAAAGTGGCCAAACTCCATTCTCTAGTGCTAATTCTCTGCAGTGAGTAGCACATCCTATCCTTAGATCTCAAAACATTTCACAGCATTCATTAGTTGGATAAACTGAGTCAGTGACTTAGCCAAGGTCACATAATAAATCACAGGCACAGCTAGGAATAGAACCTAGAATGACAACGCCAGCTCCTGTGCTTTAACCGGAGGTGATTAAAAACCTTTCAGTGGTGTAGCCTTGTTCAGGAAGGGAGTTAACCTTGTTTAACTATTTTCTTTTATGGCTCAGGGATTACACCAGCTGTTAAATGTTATGTTTACAATTAGCAATGAGGCAAAAAGAGGAACAGGACAGTTGATTCAAAACAAACAATGACTCTACTGATCATCTCCAGGGATCATCATCATTTTACCAGACTTGAGAAAAATAGAATTCTACATTTTAAAAGCGAATGCAGAGACTGTTCCATTCCTTTAAGTCTTCAACATGCACACGCTGTGTTTACATGTTCAAAACAATGTAAAAACATTCACTAATCCTAATAACACTCAGAATAGGTGGGAAGTTTCATCCTCATTTCACAGACAGGAGAAGTGACTTACTCATATAAACTCAGGAACACAAGCAGAGGTGTTTCTCTAACTGCACTGCCTCACATCTCTACCTGTCTAAGGTACTTATACAGCCCGTCAATGGGGTTGTTCAACTTTTCACGATCTTTAATGTATTCATCCTCACAACACCCCTGTGAGGACAAAGGAATACTAGCTCCATTTTTCAGTTGGGAAACTGAGGCAGAAAGAGTCACTTGTGCAAAGTTACACAGGAAGCCTGTGGTGGGATACTTGGGTTCAGTACTTTGCTACAAGTCCCATACTGATGCTCTAAGCATGTCCTTTCCTTGTGGGACAGAAACATGAGAGGATACATAAACAATTATTTTACATCCGGGGAAATCAGTCCCTAGATGTTAGGGTTGCACATTTCCACTTCAGACTCAGCATCATTATATTTTACTGTTTCGGATTAAAAAGTCTTCACTTGCTAGCTGCTTATCCCATAACCTTCACAAACAAACAAAACAGATAACCACACAATTGCCCTTTAAACGTGATAAGCTCCAAAATGCACTCTTACCTTGTACTGGCTAATACTCTGTGCATGGGGAAAATGCAAAGTGGACACAAACTGATGGACATAATTGCTGTTCAGGCCTCCTTCGTAAATACTCTCTGCAATTATTTTACTGACAAAGTTTTTGCCAGTACCAGTCCATCCATGCAAGGAGAGTGTGAGAGGCTTTTTGGGATTCGTATTGTTCAAGAAGCCAGTGACAGCTTTCACAACCACCTTCTTCACAAGGTGCTGGCCAAACAGCTTCTTGTCCAAATTCTCCTGAAATGCTGAATGGAAAAGACACCAATCAGAGAAGCAGAAAACAAGGTGGCAGGTGTAAACTACTTCAGAGAGGAGAACCTCTTGATAACATTATCCTGGGGTGCCCAAACTTTCGTCATCCCAGGACAGTTACCAGGGGATCAGAGGTACTGACGAGAACGGAGCAGCCACTTTTCTCTTCAATATAGAGCTATGGCCAGTGAAAGCTACAGACCCCAGTGTGACAATTTCCAGAGGGGTTAGTCTATGTACAGCAAAAACAACTAGAGTCCTGTGGCGCCTTGAAGACTAACAAATTTCTTTGAGCGTAAGCTTTCATGGGCTCCAACCCACTTTGTCAGATGCAACCCCAGTGTGTGACGCTCTGCCAGACACCATCCCCATATTCCTGTGGAGAGAACCACAACACCAGGTCCCCCTTTTACACATCCTGTTACGCAGATCCCCCTTTTACACATACAAACACCTGAAGGCAGAGCCGAGTCCACCCTACATCTACCCTAGAGCACCCCCAAAACAGGATGAAAGGCCCTGTCCTCTAGCTACAGTCCCTCTACACCTTCCATGGCACCCTCCCTCTGGGGCAGCCCCCTGCTCCCCACCCTTTCCTCTGTCTGCTGCGCCCTTCCACCAGGGTGAGCTCCTGAGGGGATCCGCCCCCATCCTGGCACCCGCCCCATGGAGACAGCTCCCGCCCACCCCCCATCCCGGCTCCCGCCCCATGGAGACAGCTCCCTCCCACCCCCCATCCCGGCTCCCGCCCCATGGAGACAGCTCTCCCGCCCCCCATCCCGGCTCCCGCCCCCTGGAGACAGCTCTCCCGCCCCACATCCCGGCTCCCGCCCCCTGGAGACAGCTC
>ML685804.1:7020902-7034388 GCA_007922175.1 Pelusios castaneus
CAGCTCTCCCGCCCCACATCCCGGCTCCCGCCCCCTGGAGACAGCTCCCCCGCCCCCTGGAGACAGCTCCCCCCCCCGTACCGGCTCCCGCCCGGGCCCCCTCCCGCCGCAGGCAGCACTCCGCGAAGTAACAGTAGAGGCGGGGATAGGAGATGAAGCCGGTGAGCGCGGAGGCGGCCCCCGCCAGCGCCAGCCCCAAGCTGATGGGCTCCATCGCCTGCCCCAGGCTCAGCAACCAGGCCAGGCCCAGCGCAGCCCCCAGCGACCCCCGCAGCAGCTTCATGCCCCGCACTCCGCCCGGACCCCCGACCCAGCCGGCACGGCTGCCCCACCCGGAACTTCCGCTTCCGGGCCAACCGCTTCCGCGCCGCCATCTTTAGTTTGGGGCAAAGGCCTGGCCTGAGGAAAGGCGGCCATCTTGGAAATGAAGTCACCGGTATCACGTGACCAAAATGTTGCCCTTCCGCAGTCGGCGAGAACGCTGCGCCGCAGGTCACGTGTTGCGGCTCACCTAGAATACCGCCGCATCAGGGGGCGCCATGGCGTCACTCGCTGCCAGCGTGCACTACCACCACGGGGGCAAGTCGTGACATGCACTAACACACAGGGCATGTCGTGATATAGCACTGGCCTGCATCCGGGGAGAGCATCTTATGGCTCATCCTCTTGGACACCATTACACAACCCGGCCCCACTGCGAGTTGGTGTCATGGGGCCGCCCCCCACCCCGGCCCCAAGCAGCATTTCAGAAGGGCAGAACGGCCAGCTGCTCTGCTGGAGCCTGGCAGAAAAGATCTCGGTTCATTTTGTGCAAGCCAACTCTTCAGCCACTGGCAGCCACCACCGCAGAAAAAAGAAATGATTGTGTTGTGGCTGCGCAAAGTCACGACGAGCTGATGAAAGCACATTTAAATCTGTTCATGCTAAAAATTAACAAGCTTGGCACTTTCAGCATGACCAAGTTTATTTCCCAGTAGGCAGTTAAGTGTTGTCAGTTTAATGCTTGCTAAATCAGGAGGTTTTACATGTCACGGCCCTGTTTGATCCCAGGATTAAAATGATTTTGAACATTACTAAAATGAACTGTAAACCTCTGGAGTTGCACCTTTTGTTTTTGAGCATGATTTACAGCAAATTAAAGAAGATAATTTACCAATAAACTGTTTTTCAGCTATAAATATGAAGACAATTTCCAGAGGGGTAGCCCTGTTAGTCTGTGTACAGCAAAAACAAAGAGAGTCCTGGGGCACCTTAAAGACTAACAAATTTCTTCGGCCATAAGCTTTCATGGCTCTAACCCACTTTCTCAGGTGCATGAAGTGGAAACTACAGTTGAGAGGTACATATACACATGCCAGGGTGAAGGAAGGCAGATGTTAGCAAAGTCAGTTGTTAGCATAAATGAGACCCACTCACATCAGTTAATTACAAGGTGAGAATGTGTGAAGTGGGACAATTACTTTTTGTAATGTATTAACCATTCCAAGTCCCTATTCAGACCCAATCTGATTGTGTCAACTTTGCAAATCAGTTCCAGCTCTGCAGTTTCAGGCTGAAGTCTGCTTTTGAAGTTTTTCTGTTGGAGTATGGCAACTTTCAAATCTGTTACTGAGTGTCCAGGGAGATTGAAGCGTTCTTCTACTGGTTTTTGGGTGGTGCCGTTTCTGACGTCCGATTTGTGTCCATTTATTCTCTTGCGTAAGGAGAGTCCGGTTTGGCCAATGTACATGGCAGAGGGGCATTGCTGGCACATGACAGCATATACCACAGTAGTGGATGTGCAGGTGAATGAGCTCCTGATGGTGTGGCTGGTCTGGTTGGGACCTGTGATGGTATCACTGGAGTCGATGTGCAGGCACAGTTGGCAACGGGGTTTGCTGCAGGGATAGGTTCTTGCTATATGGTGTTCGGTTGCTGGTAAGTATTTGCTTCAGGTTGGGGGGCTGTCTGTAAGCAAGGATAGGCCTGCCTCCCAAGGGCTGGGAGAGTGCAGGATCGTCTCCTAGGGCAGGTTGTAGATCTTTGATGATGTGCTGGAGCGATTTTAGCTGGGAGCCGTAGGTGATGGCCGGTGGTGTTCTGCTGTTTTCTTTGTCAGGTCTGTCCTGTAGAAGGTGACTCCTGGGTACCCATCTGGCTCTGTCAATCTGTTTTTTCACTATCCCGGGTCAGTACTGTAATTTTAGGAATGTTTGGTAGAGATCTTGGTGTTTGTCTCTGTGTGAGGGATCGGAGCAGATTTGGTTGTACCTTAAGGCTTGGCTGTAGACGATGGATCGTGTAATGTGTCCAAGGTGGAAGCTGGAGACATGTAGTTATGTATTGCGGTCAGTTGATTTTCGGTATAGGGTGGTGTTAATGTGTCCATCCCTTATTCATACCGTAGTGTCCAAGAAGTGGATTTCTTGTGTGGACTGGTCAAGGCTGAAGTTGATGGTGGGGTGGAAATAGTTGAAATCCCGATGGAATTGTTCAAAGGACTCTTTCTTATAGGTCCAGATGATGAAAATGTCAAGGAGAGGCACTTGGGGATGAGATTTGAGGAAGTGATGTTCTAGGTCCGCCATAAAAATGTTGGCATACTGTGGGGCCATGTGAGTATCCATAGCTGTGCCGCTGACTTGAACGTATAGATCATCTCCAAATCTGAAGTAGTTGTGGGTCAGGACAAAGTCACAAAGTTCAGCTACCAGGTGTGCCGTGTCACCATTAGGGAAACTGCTCCTGATGGCGTGTAGTCCATCTTTGTGTGGAATGTTGGTGTAGAGAGCTTCTACATCCATAGGGGCTAGTATGGTTTTTTCTGGGAGATCACTGATGGATTGTAGTTTTCTCAGGAAGTCAGTGATATCACGAAGATAGCTAGGCACATTGGTGGCGTAGGGCCTGAGTGAGAAAGTTCACATAGCCTGACAATCCCGCTGTGAGAGTGCCAATGCCCGAGATGATAGGGCATCCAGGATTCCCGGGTTTGTGGATCATGGGTAGTAGAACATGAAAAAATATATTTATATAAAAATATAAATATGAAAAGAGGCCGGTGGCTCTGTAGCTCACATTTGTGACTTTAAAAGGACTGAAGTAATGTTTTTAATTTACTGGAAGTACATTTAAGTGATCTTTGAAGAAAAGATTTAAATATTTGAACTCACTATGCTCTTTACACATACTCTAACTGCTGATACAGTACTGTCATTTTTATTTATTATAATCTTTACATACATAACAGCACCTGTCAATCTATAGTCTGGTATATTCTTTAAATGGTGCAGGAACTTGCCATCTATTTTGCTGAGACAACATTTAATGCTATTCTAAACAAAAAAAACCCCTCAATTATTAGATGAAAGATCTATACACTGGAACACATGGTCACAGAACTTTTAACCCCAGGACCAAAAACACGTAAAAGATTCAATTTCACCATTTTACGGATGAGAAGACCGATGAAGCGATGTTAAGCAACATGTTCCAGATTACCGAGTCTGTGGCGGACTCATGAAGCTGGTATCTAGACTCTCACGGTATGTCCACACAGCGAGCAGCAGCCCTCAGCAGTCTCAGAGCCAGGTTGACAGACTTGGGTTTGCCTTACAGCTCTAAAAATGGCTGTATAAATGATTAGGCTCAGACTGGAGGTTGAACTCTAAGATCCAGCCTGAGCCCAAACATCTTCAACACTGTTTTTAGTGCCATAGTGAAAGGCCAAGTCTGTCAGTCCAGGATCTGAGACTATTTAAATGTATCTTTAGTCAGATACTTGAAGTGCTGGACAATGTTGCCTCTATCACCAATTTTCATAGCTAACCTTTCTGATTTGTGACAGTTACAGGAAAAATCTATTTATTTTTCTCCAACCGATATGCACAGATTTTTATTTTGTTTTAATTTTATTTTGAAAGGTGTCACTCCAACAGTGCTGGGGACAGACACACACTCTGTTAGTCTTTAAAAGTGCCGCAAGACTCTGTTGTCTTTCTACAATAGACTAACACGGCTACCCCTTTGGAATTTGTATATACAAAGTAAATTTTACTGTAAAACTTTGGTTTGATACAGAGGATCCGTGAAAGCATCCCATAATATTGGCTACAGTGGATGACCAAAAACACTGGATGGAAGCAGGCTCATGATCCCATCTCAACAGCTAATCATTGTTCCAATTTGACAATTTAGGCAATTTCACACAAATTTAGAAATTTTTATACTAATATTTATTTTAAGTACACCCAAGACTTCATTAAAAGCAGCTCAAGATGAAGCTATTGCAGAAATTACTCTAATAAGAATCATCTTACTGATGACAAGTTAAAAAGTTTTATTTTTTAAATGTTCAAACTCCATTTCCCAACTTAATTTATTTTACACAGTTTCCTGCAACTATACAGCTGATGCTAGATTCCAATTTGTTCACCTTTCTGATACAAAACCCTACATCATTCCTATCAGAAAAGACCTCATTTCCAACATTTGAGACACCTCCCACAATCCAAACAGTTACAATCTAATGATGTTTCTCACCCTTGGCAACTGAAATAAAATGAAAAACTTATTGCTATGGAAATAAATCCATAGCAAGGAAAAGATATATGCACACAATGGGCACCATTTAAAAATCTCAAAAACATTCACTGCTCAGGCACTTACAATATCTGCTGCATTTCCCTACACTGAAGATATACTGCAATCCCTGCAGAGTAGCACATGTTCAAATTCTTACATGATACCCCCTGGCCCCCCCCCCACCTTAACTGAAAAAGAGGTTGAATACTGCTGTGCGCTGAAAAAATTCCTGCATTATCTTAAATGCACACACTGTATACAACGTAAGCCCTTTGGAAGTAACAAAAAGGGCTTTTTTATGAACCCCAATCTGGCAAACTAGCTTTAAACCTTCACTATATGTTTACAAGCTGAAAGCATTTTCATCTTTATAAGTTCTCTTTTTAAGGTGGAAGGCTCTAGGAACAAGTTTGATTTTATATTAAAATAAATACCAAATAGGATACCAACATATTTATAAAAGGGAGTTTTATAACAAAATAAGTTATATACAAGTCACCCCAGGAAAAGGAGAGTGCCAACTAATTCACTACAAGTTTACCATGAGAAAAATCTTGTGGGCAACATAAAAATCCGTAGGAAGTAAGTGATCCCACCCACTTCATGAATTATTTACACAACATCTTGCACTTAAAAACTCCAGCGAGGAGCTGGGTCCACACTATTTTACCAAGCAGATTTCAGTATCGCCTGTTCATCTTCTTGAATTTCTCATAGTGGTAGTCATCTGTTGCTTTCTCATTGGGCGGACGCTTGCGATTTGGAGGGGACCCTTGGAAGGAGAGAGATATTTATTCACCTGGCCCTCAGCACCTCTGCTATTCTACACGTGGCCCTTCAGCAATGCTAACGTTCTTCAGACTTGATTCTCTATTAGTCAAAACTCTTCCCCACTACTCCCTTTGGAAGCAGGTCTGCCAATGCACTTAAATCCCAACCTTCGACATCCCCCATTACTCTAGCCTTGGACCTCAGCTGAGCAGAGACCGATAGTAACCACATGCAGCCAAGCATAGGATGGAGAACTAAAGTAGAAAATGACCCAGTCACACATGTTGTGCTGTCCCTTAAACTATGATGAGAAATAAGCAGGAGGGTCATCTTTCATTCAGGTTGCGTCATGACTCACCTAGCAGTGAGCATACCAAGAATGGAGGCGGCATCACTTTGCCCTTGAAGATCAAGGGCATATCACACTACAGTACAAGCCCTTCCAACCAGGGCGAGACACCATGCCTTAGAGAACTAGAAGAGAAGGTCATATCTCTTCATAGATCTTGGATAAGGAAGGCTTGATACCTCCAACAAGTTGGCCGTGCTGTGTGTTTAGTACTCACGTTCAGGTTCTGGCTTCTCCGTATCCCCCACTCTCAGTGGACGGGCTTTTGGCTCTTCTTTATTCCTCCTCACTGGTGCACTCAGCTCCTCATGATAGACTGAAAGAAGGGAGACACCAAAGGGTGAAGTTTAAACTATATGGAAAGTAGCATTGTTTAGATGTAGAATCAGTAAATACAATGTTGGAAGGACTCTCAAGAGGTCATCTAGTCCATCTCCCCAGGCTGGAGCAGGATAAAGTACATCTAGATCATCCCTGAGAAACCGTTTATCGCATATCTTTCATTTGTTGTGATTAAACTTTAGCAGAAACACAATGGAAGCTAGTAATAGTCACTGATCAGGGCTGTCACCTGTAGCTATGGATACTGAATGAAGGCAAAGTGATGGGACACAACTTTCAACAGTTATGGGAATTTTTTGTTCTAGTTTCTTTCCATCATTGCATCTGACCCAGCTACTGTTTCCTCAAAAATGGCCCTGAGATTCTCCATTCCCTTTGGATACCATTAATTTAATCTGAAGTCTCTACCCACATCCAGATAGCGGACATTAGGAGGTTGCTTTTCATCCAGGTCACATACGAGAGGCAGTCTGAGAAATGAACTCTCTTTTGTTTGGCAGTTGTCTTACCAAAACACCGGTCTGCTCTGGTCTCCTAGAATGCTCTCTCTAGTCCAGAGAGCCAGCCTTTGTAATCACAGAATGATCAGGATTTTCCATCACACATCCAGGATGTCATTTATGGGCCCCAATCAACTAGTTCAGGAGTGGAAAGTATGAGTAACATGCCACATCTTCAATCTTACTGGAAGAAATGATTAGGCTAGCCCAGATGTTGTCCATGTGGGATCCCAGATGCAGAAGTCAAACAGTTTTTGAGGCTAACCATGTGACCATCAGATAATTCCACACCTTATGGCCCCTACTCAGTAGAGGAGTAATTCAGACCTGGGACTGAAGAGCTATGTGATTAGACAAACACCTGTTAGGGATGACCTAGGTATACTTGGGTCCTGCCTCAACGGAACAGCTGGACTAGATGGCCCATCAAGGTCTCCTCTACCCTATGTTTTTACGTTTCTTGATACTCACATCTGTTATGCTGGACATAGTTCACAGCTATGTTTGTGGGAACAAAGGAGGTTTCGCTGTCTTTCTTTCTGTTTTGCTGTTCTGCCAGCAGCCTTGCCTTGGCATCCTCAGTAAAGATGATGTTTTTTATTTTCGCACTGAAGAGAAACATAATGAAGAAGAGGCACCATAGGTGAATAGAGGACTGGGGCCTTGAGCTCCGAGACACACAGCAGAGCAGTTTTATCGATGAGCTAGTGAACAGTTTCATGTGGGCGTGGCAGCAACTGTTGCCTGGGACTGGCAACCAGTTTGTCCGAGAACTGGCACCGCTGTAAAGAGGAGTGCTCCCTCCCAAGGATTAAGAGGAACCTCACATCCCTCAACAGCTCACTATTTTAGTGCTGGGTGTGAGCCAGCACTACGAGAAGATCCTGCATCGCAGATCTGGGGAATGAACTTCTCTATTATTACCGTATTGTATTACCACAGTGCTAGGATCCCTAATTACTGACCAGGAGCCCATGTGCTCGGTGCTGTACAAACACAGAACCTGTCCCTGCTTCAAAGAGCACAGAAGTGGCAGTACAAGTTACTCTCTGCACTTTCCTATCAATTGGTGTGCCTCAGCCATGAGCAGGGATCACCTATGTAATTTAGACTATGAATAGTTGAACAGTGAATGACGTACTCAATTCCCAGGTCAACTTCCGGAATGCCACTCAGCATCTGATTGGACAGCATCTCTTCGGTCTTTTTGGCTGAAGAGACACGGATGCTCTCAGGCAGTTCATACAAACAGTCCTCAGCATTCTTCAGCTTTACCTTCTGCTCCTCATTTTCTACAATCCCCTTCCTCTTCTTCAGCTCGGTCTCAATGTATTTCATCCTGAACAGAGGACAGAACAAAAAGGGGCGGCTTGCATTAAGTTCTATTTCTTACATACCCCTCCAGCACCACTGTCCACAGCTGTGTCAGTATCCCAGAACCTGAGGAATAAATAATCTCATGTCACGCAGCCAGCAGGGGGAGCCAAGGAGCACAAGATCTGCAACTGTTCAAAAAACAAATCAAATGCTCCCTGCAATAAGAGTGCCCTTTACCAACACACAGAGCAAGTTGCCAGGAATTCCCAGTACCAATGGACACTCGGCTGGTCACAACTCTAGGCTTTAACCATCAGACCAAGCCTGTTCCCAGAAGGTGAAAGATCAAGCAGAAGTTGCAATGTAAATTTGAAAGCTAAAAGAAAACCAAACCTAAGACAACCCGTCCAGCATAGGGAATCACAGAATACAAACTACAACAGAGCAAACACATACATGTCAGCATCCTCATCCCGCCTGTTGGTTTCTGCTGAGAAAGAGGTTCCCAGGTTGAGGTCCTCCTCTTCGTTAATCCTAAAAGGAACAAACATTTTTTTAAAAAATACACGTATGGCAGGGCATCATAAGTGACCACACAGTCTGCATTAAATAAAGCCTTCAGAATAACATGAAGTCTGAACCATTCTGTCAGCAATGAAAGTGTTCTTGGTGCCGTTAACAGCAGCTGACTCAATAAGGTTCAAGGGAGTGTTTTTCAGCACTGAGTCTTCTGCACACCCACCTGTCCTTGCCTCGTTCTTTCAGCTTCTTCATGTCCACCATCCCACCAGTCTTTATCTTGAAGGGATCATCCTGCAAAACCAAAAAGGATTATACCATACTCAGGTTCACTTTCTGGAAAACGCTACACTTCCATCACTGGGGCAAAAATATGTATGATTCTTCTCTAGTGAGCAGGTGCACCCTAAACTGCCTTTAATTAAGGTGAGTCATTTCCTGGAACTAGACTTTCTAAGCGATCCATTGGACTGAGCAGGTACTTTCAGACCGATATTGATCAGCAGTGCAATAATGAAAATATTCAGGACTTACCACCAGCGTTGTCTCTTCTTGCACTTTCTCCCCAACAAGCAGGGCTGCAGCGCTAGCAAAACACACACAAAAAGGGCAAATTAAATGAAGAGAGAATTGAGCGCACAACAGTTCTGATGCTGACTGCTATGCAAGGCCATTTATTGAAAAGAATACAGAACTTCCTTGCCCTTCTCTAACACCTTCTACCTAAGGCTCTCTAAGTGCTTTGCTAATACTAAGTAATTATTCCTCACATCACCCTTATGTACTACAGAACTATTATCTGCATTTTACAGATGGAGAAATGGAGTCAGAGAGTGCAGAAGCGATTTACCCAAGGTCAAGCACCAGGTCATCATCAGAGTTAGCAACAGAACTCTGTACAGCATGAATCCGGACACTCAGTCCCCTTTTCTAGCCACCACACAACACTTCTTTCCATCAAAAAGCTTACGCCCCACTCCACCACCACTCCTGATATGCACAACTTGAGATGAAAAACTGCCTGTGAGGGTGATATATAAACATCTTTATTGTAAAGTATGATCTTATTCTAATTGTTTAAGGTTGCAGGTATAATGGAATATGGTGCTCCACAATAAAGTCTGTTAAAAATGACTACACCTATCCCCAATAGCTCTTATCTGTCTTCACACTTTTAATGTACCTATTCCTCTCACATGTCAGATTCTTGTTGCCATTCTACCTTTTCTGACTGAAGACGCAAAGGAAGACAGGGAATTCACAGTAACATGAGACGCTCAGAAGATGAAACACAAGCTTGGCTATTTTATTGCATCACCTACCTCACCCCATTTGGCCGTCTTCTGAGACTCTGAACTTCTTTTGCTTCCTCAAGTTTTAATCTGAAGAAAGAACATTTAGTTTATTAGGACAGTCTTAAGAGAAAAGTAGCATTTTCTGCACCTCTAATTCAACTTTCAGGGCTCACTTTTCTCTGACAACTTTAATTAGGTTTTCTAAGCGGATCTCATTTTTTCTTGATAATATTAGACAGCCTTCACATTCTACTTCACAAACCAATGGGAAACAACTACAGGATCTGTTTGAACATGTCACTTCTGTACAAGCTCCTTCAGTTAAGAAAGGAAACATCCAAAGATGGCTCACAAATCCAGGTCTCTCTATCCAATGGGGCAAAAATCCTGCCTTGGGCCAACAGTCCAACTTCAATTTTCAGTTGATTGTCTCCCAACAAAACTAGGAAGTCCATGAATCATGTGCATTATCCGTTGGACACTACACTACTTCTATCAATAGTTTATGCTACCTAATAAGATATTTTCAGCAGGGAATTTTAAAATGGGTGGTGGTAATTTGGGAAATGCCCTACATAGGCTAGCTGTAAGCAATATGGTCAGGTGAACATTACATAACTGAGCTATCATCAAGATATACTGATGCTTGAGTGATAGAGAAGAAAATCTTAATATCACGCAAATACTAAGTCTGTATATGTAGAGTTAGACATTCTGAATTTCTTCAACACTGAGAAGTTTCTTTATTATACAGTACACCATCTTATAATACGTGCCATGAAAAATGTATCTTAAAATGCTTTTCAGAGTTAAATGAAAATAAGAGCAGAGAAAGAAACTAAAATGAGTAGTTACAGTTAAATTGTGGACAAGTTCCAGAGGGGGACTCGTGTTAGTCTAGGTCAGCAAAACAAACAAGGAGTCCTGTGGCACTTTTAAAGACAAACAAATGTATTTATCGCATGAGCTTTCATGGGAGACAATCCCACTTCGTCAGACGCTTTGAAGAATTAAATTGTGGAGGATCTGAAAATGAGACAGTGATCCCAAAGCACTTTGTGAATGTAGCACTGACATAAGAATCATACAGGGAATCATGGCAACTGTTTCAACAGTGTCCAATAGCACTAGACCCATGTCACACACAAGGGGAACTGTGCCACTCTCCCTGCATTTTCCAGGTTCCATCTCATTTTATAAAGTATGACCTTACGGGGCTTTGAGTGACAGTCAGCTAGAACACTGGTTTTCAAACTTTTTTTCCTCAGGACCCAGTTGAAAAAAATAATTTTATGCCCATGACCTGGCTCTGGGCCAGTCCTTTGCTTACCTCCAGGCCGACTCCTCCTCCCAACCTCTCAGCTGTGCGGCAGCTCCCTCCACTGGAGAAAAAGCAGCCGCCACTTGAAAATTTGGCAGCAGTCATAGCTGAGGTGAGGGGGATTTGTTCTCAGGAATGTGGCCGAAAGAAACCTAGAGAAATTCTTTCCATGTTATCCCTGGAGACCCACACCCCAGCCACCACCAAAAGCAGCTGCTCCAGGTGGGTTCTTTCCAGGAGATGCCTGGTAACAGGTCTCCAAAAACACTGTGAAGAAGGGCTGCAAACCAGTACCTGAGGGTCTGTGACCCAGTATTGGGTTGTGACCTGTGGTTTGAAAACCACTGATCTAGTCTGAGCCATGATACTCAGACTGAGGCTTGCAAGCTGCAAGTGGCTTTGTAATGTGTCTCCTGGGGCACAATATTAAAATAGTGCATGATTTAATTAACTGATCTAAATTATTAGCCAATCAGGATGCTTTTACTACATTTTTTACCAATCATAGCTAATAAAACCATACGTGGCAAGTCATTTTGCTGAGAATAAAATCCACATGCACCCATATCTGACAATGAAACAGTGGATTTGCACTGCTGGGGCTCTTTGGGGTAATGCTGATTGCTAATCTGGCTTGGAAACCCGTGAGCCCCAGGATCACTGGGCTAGAGCAGTTTTCAAACCATGGGTCACAGACCCTCAGGTACTGGGTCTTGTGCTCCCTGCTGCTGCAAGACTGGAAGGCATTGCTCAAAGAGGTAACTCTTGGGTCACCGGCCTTAAATGTCTTTTTCAAATGGGTCCTGAAGGAAAAAAAGTTTGAAAACCACCAGGCTAGAGAGAAGGCGGGTCCCGCGCCAGGCACCCCTGCCTGCCATGATCCAACACGGCCCTGCATCTGTCCATGCTGCCACCGTTCCCGCTGCTCGGGGGCGGCAAATACAGCCCCTCGGGCCACGCCAGGAGCCCCCCGCCAGGCGGCAGCAGCAGGCGGACAGTGTTGGGTAAAACCTACCCCCTCGCCCCGGGATGGGGGGCGCAATTCCCGCGCTGCCTCAACCAACACAGCCCCCCCGTCCGTGTGGGGGAGGGGCGGTACGCGTCAATGGGCGCGCGGCCAAGGCCCAAGCTCCCTGTGGGGGGTGCCACCCACCTGACCTCCTCGGTGACCTGCTCGTCCTCCTCCTCCTCCTCGGAGTCCGCTCTCCGCCTCCGGAAAGCCTTCCCCGACCGCATCCCGGCCCCGACCGAGCGCAGCAGGCCAAAACTGTCCGCTTCCGGCGCTCGAAATGGAGTCACGAACGCACTTCCGGCGCCCGGGAAAAGAGTCACCGCCGTACTTCCGGCGCCTAGTAATAGCGTCACAGGCGCCGCGCTGAAGTCACGCCCTTTGCTCACATTCCGGGGGGCGGGAGGTTGCGTAAAGCTCGCTCCATGGGGAGGAGCCTGGGGAGTGGGCGTGGCCAGCACGCTGCACACGGGGAAGGGAGCAGCAGCAAAGCCTGGGGGGCGTCCATTGCCGGGAGGAGCGATCCCAGTGCCCGCTCCTGGGCTGAAGGTAGGAACAGGAGATCGGGGCTGAGGCAGGCTGGGATCAGCTGCAGCGCGGGCTCCTGCAGGAGTCTGGCCAGCTAGTCTAGGGAGGGGGTGTCTGTCTGTCTGTCTGTGTAACACACAATTTCATACAGTGGTGCCTAGGGAGCTAGTCTAGGGAGGGGGTGTCTGTCTGTCTGTGTAACACACAATGTCATACAGTGGTGCCTAGGGAGCTAGTCTAGGGAGGGGGTGTCTGTCTGTCTGTCTGTCTGTGTAACACACAATGTCATACAGTGGTGCCTAGGGAGCTAGTCTAGGGAGGGGGTGTCTGTCTGTCTGTCTGTGTGTCTGTGTAACACACAATTTCATACAGTGGTGCCTAGGGAGCTAGTCTAGGGAGGGCGGTGTGTGTCTATAGATATATAGACACACACACACAACACACACACAATGTCATACAGTAGTGCCTAGGGAGCTAGTCTAGGGAGGGCAGTGTGTGTCTATAGATCTATAGACACACACACACAACACACACACAACGTCATACAGTAGTGCCTAGGGAGCTAGTCTAGGAAGGGCGGTGTGTGTCTATAGATCTATAGACACACACACAACACACAGACACAGTTTAATACAGTAGTGCCCAGGGACCGAGTCACCAACCAAGATCAGGGCCCCGTTGTGCTAGAGAAGCACAAACTAGTTGTATGTGGCCTCGCCCTCCGAGAGCTTACCTTGTAAATAGACACGAGAGGCAAAAGCAGGGAAAGGGGTATGTTATACAGGATAAATTTTAGGAAGAAGGAGGGGTTACCTGCATTCGATATTATACAGGATAAATTTTAGGAAGAAGGAGGGGTTACCTGCGTTCGATATTATACAGGATAAATTTTAGGAAGAAGGAGGGGTTACCTGCGTTCGATATTATACAGGATAAATTTTAGGAAGAAGGAGGGGTTACCTGCGTTCGATA